>JBBGZY010001206.1:3760000-4147500 GCA_037952925.1 Lithobates clamitans
CCAACAGATGGGTTGGCAGGGGGCAGGCCCCCTCAAATACTCAAGGTCAGCCCAGCAGGGGCCTTGGAGTTCGGGTGGAAGCTGGAGATGGAGTGCTAGGCTGTCGGTGGCCCTTGAGGGTAGCCCCCTTGTCTGGGGTGGTGACCTCGGGTGCGGAAGGGACCCTCTTCATGACACACAAGGTGTCCTCACCGGAGGCACGTGAGGAAGTGGAGGACAGCAGGAGAACAATGGCGGGCAAATCTCCAGGAAGGAAGACAGCCAGAAGGGCTGGTTAGTGATAGTCAGAAAGGACTGAGAGACATGCCTGAGAGGACTGGGTGGAAGCAGTCTGGGATGGATGCAGAGTCAGTCTGGGAGGACTGTGGAATAGTAGCCAGGAGGGATAGTGAAAGGGGCAGCTGCAGCCAGGTGGGCAGGCAGTGCCTGAAGAAGTGGTGTTGGGATCAGTAGCCACAGGAGGAGGACAGCTGGGCACTAAAACTTTGCTACACAAAGGGGCCCATGGTCCCTGCCTGTAAAGGGCATTTGCTATCGCTTTAAGTCTTTATTAGATCTTTCAAACAGTGCCAGCTGGTCCTGGGAGTTGTAGTTCTACAAACAAGATTTGTGCTGGAGGTAGAGGAGAAGTGTATATACGGACTGTACATACTTGTGTCCCTGAAGAGTTTTGCGGCTTTGATCAAGTCGGCATCCCATAATATCCCTATCCCTATCCAAGTTAATTCCCCTCAATAAAACATTAAAAAAAAAAGCATTGGACTGCTCTTCTGACTCAAGTATTCTATGAAGATGTGGTGTGCCTGGCTGTGCAGGATGGGGGAATTACTTTCTATTTGAGGCCCCTAGGGGGTGCGCTACACAAATATTACCTGTTAGCAGGGGTGTTGCTAGGTCTACAAAAGATCTGGGGCTAGAGCCCATAGCAGCGCAGTAAAGAAAGTAATACGCTTGGGCGGACATACACATGTATATACAGTAATATACGTGTGGGTGTATATATATCCCCAGAGAGCCCCCCGCTTACATCAGGGTCCCCAGAGAGCCCCCCCTTACATCACCTTACATCAGGGTCCCCAGATAGCCTCCTCCTTACATCAGAGTCCTCAGAGAGCCTCCCCCTTCCATCAGGGTACCCAGAGGACCCCCCACTTACATCAGGGTTCCCAGAGAGGCCCCCTTAAATTAGGGTCCCCAGAGAGCCTCCCCCCTAAATCTGGGTCCCCAGAGAGCCTCCCCCCTAAATCTGGGTCCCTAGAGAGCCTAAGCCTTAAAATCAGGGTCCCCAGAGAGCCTCTCCCTTACATCAGGGTCCCCAGAGAGCCCCCCCATTTACATAAGGGTCCCCAGAGAGCCTCCCCTCCCCTTGGGGACCCCTGCAGAGACTCAGGGCTATTGGCCTCAGATTCGGGGCTATAGCCCCAAAAGCCACCCCCTAGCAACGCCCCTGCCTGTTAGACATATGATCCACCATGGAAGGAGCCTGGAAAAGGGTTTCTATAGAAAATGTTAAGTATTTAGCCATTCTATAACTATTTGTAGAGATCCTTTCCTCCAAGACTGTTATAATAGCTTTAAGTTAACATTTGAGCATAGGCCCAACTTTTACAACATATGGCATGTACCTATCTCTGTAACGGTAAAGGAGCACATACTGTTTACTGTAACATTTCATATACCCATATGAATTCACTTTTGATAGAATTACCTCTCTTAGCATATGCTGGACTATAAATATAGTGGACTGTAAATCTTTCAGCAACTTTATCTGCCAAGTAGTCTAAATCTATTCCATTAAAGGAACTGGGCACATATACAAGGAGCTTAAATGTGTATAGTGGGATATTTGTGCCAGTTTTTTTTTTTCTCCTTTTTGAGAAAAAATATTTCCGAACTAACTTATAAACTAAGACAATGGATTGATGTGGCGCCAGTGTGTAGAGCTCTGAACGAAGTAAGAGGATGTATCTCAATTATCTATACAGCAATATCAAATAATTTATATTATTGCTAAGTCATAACTTTTGCCTACCACTCATCATTGCTAAACAGATAAACCTGCAATAAAACACTCTACAAAGCCAAAATATGGATCCTCTTTTACAGTCTAAGTAATAAAACTAGTCAATTTTGTCTTATAAATGATCAGTAACGTCATTGAAATAGGGGGGTTGGTTTACTAAAGGCAAATAGACTGTGCACTTTGCAAAGTGCAGTTGCTCCTGTGTTTAGTAAATGAGCAGAAGTTCTGCTGACTTCCATCATCCAATCATGTGCAAGCAAAAATGCACTTTTTTTTTAATTGTCCTTGCACGTGATTGGGTATTCTTTGCATAGTGAAGCCTTACCTTATTTACTAAGTTCTGGAGCAAGTGCACTTGCAGAGTGCACAGCCTATTTGCCTTTAGAAAATCAACTCCACAGTCCCTTCCAGAATAAAATGTACAATATATTTAAAAATGTGCTATCCATGGGCAAATGTTTAAAAGTTTTGATATATGGGATTTGAGAAATTTGAGAGAGCACAAAAAATGTCTTTAAGAGTTTTTATATTAAATGTATACTACCTGGGAGTTCACTTGAATTCTTCATTAGGAGAATAATTAATAACAGTGTGCTGAGAATGAGAATGGTGTGACAACTAACAATTACTTTCAGCTTTTTTTTTTCCTACTTAAAATACAACCATAGTCCTAACAAAGCAGTGATGACTCTATCCAAAAGTCTAAAGGAAGACTATACAGTTTATACCTGTGCAGTGGCAGCTGGCGGGGTTTTCTTTGGGGGGGGGGGCAACAAACAACTTCCCCCCCTGGGCCGCTGGTGGAGCATCACTAGCACAACTGCCCCGGCCCTGCCCTGCACGCGGCACGGCACTAACACCCCCAGCAAACCCCAGCCTCTGGCTCTAATCAGGTGCTTAAAAATAAAAAACCCTGGCCACTGTAATTCATTCGCCCGGTGCCCTGAATGGACGCATGAACAGGGAGCAGCCGTGGATAGATTCATGCTATGCATGAATCTATCCATTGCATAGAGGGGGGTGGCGTGGAGAGAGGGGACGGTCCGCCACTGTACCTGTGTAAATATTAGCCTTTTTTTCAGGCAAGATTGCAGTAAAAGACAGTTTTGACTTGGGCCCACTTATTAGGGCTGGAATGAAAATCAGCAGGGTATTAAGCAAATATTAGCACACATTTTGCATTGCTCTATGTGTTCTAATTTTGGAAATTTGTCATCACCTCTGTTTATCTGACTGACCATTGGTCTGGGGATTATAAATCCCTGCTGCTTTCTCTCTTCTGTGTTGCCAAGACAGACCAGATGGATTCTGATTGGACAGATTCAGTTGGTGCTGAAGCCCTGACAGCTGAGGATTGCCAGCGGCAGGGGCGTAACTATCACCATAGCGACCCATGCGGGCGCTATGGGGCCCGCACCCGGGTGGGGCCCAGTGAGGATAAGAGCACCGCCGGCACAGTCTCCCAGCCAGGGGAAGAGAGAGGAAAGGAAGAGGCGAGCTGTCCGTATCAGCAGAGAGCTGAATTGCCCGATGTAAGAGCTTTTATTAGAACTTCCAGTGTTCCCGGGGCTCACGTCACATAGCTCCACCTTTTGGCCCGGTGCCTTTTGATAGACAGAATGCGGATCCAATGCGGGACATGTGACGTCATCAAAGGCGTCAGGCCAAGAGGTGGGGCTATGTGACGATGAGCCCCGGGAAGACAGGAAATTTAAATGAAAGCTATTACGGCGGGCAATCCCGCTCTCTGCTGATCCGGGTGGCTTGCCTCTTCCTCTGCATAGGTGGGGCTGTATGGGGCACAGGCAGACCAGGCTGTATTGGGCACAGGTTGCGCTTTATGGGGCACAGGTCACGCTGTATTGGGCACAGGTCACGCTGCATTGGGCACAGGTCACGCTGCATTGGGCACAGGTCAGGCTGTATGTGGCACAGGTCACGCTGCATTGGGCACAGGTCACGCTGCACTGGGCACAGGTCACGCTGTATGTGGCACAGGTCACGCTGCATTGACACTAGGGCAGCTGTGGGGGGGGGGCTGTTTGCAGGGGGGCCCCATACAACATTTTGCTATGGGGCCCTGCTATTTCTAGTTAAGCCCCTGGCCAGCGGTAAGTACAGCGGGGCCCAGGGGAGTTGGGGGTCTGGTGTTAGTTCACCTTTACGAAAAGACTGTAAAGGTGACCTAACACTTTAAAATGAACACAGCGTGCATTATATTTTAGTGAATTGACTCTGTCTGCATCATAAACAATGTCACCTCTCCATGTATGAGTATAGCAATAAAATGTTGTTTGTTTTAGCTTCTGTTTTAAAGGAGAAGTATAGCCAAAGCTATTTGGCTGTACTTCTCCTGTAGGTCATGAGGAGTGCAGTTCATTCTGCACTCCTGTGACCCGTTTTCAGCAGGCAGCATACCAAAGCCCGCTGTCAGTTGACGTCACAGAGCCAGTTCAGACTCTAAAAAGATCCCAACCACATGGTCCGGATCTACCCAGATGCCTGGACCAGCAGCTGACTCAGCCTCTCAGCGAGCCACTGAGAGCCCGAGCAAGCTGCTCCCATCCCCCTCCAGAGCCCAGCGCTCCAGTGAACACTGGAGGGGCAGAGCAGAGAGCTGGTGGCCGATGAGCACCACTCTCTGCTTAAAGCTGAGGGGAGAACTGAGTGATCAGTGGTGTTTAATTGCTTGGTTCTCAGTCTTAGAGGCCACTGGGGACAGATGCAGCATTGGACCAATGCTGCATCCACTTAGGTGAGTATTTTTTTTTTCTTTCCTGAGACCCATATTTTCTATTTAAGTCTAAGCATTAAAATATAAAATGTTTATTTTCCTGACTCTATTTTAATTGTATTTTTTATAATGAAAAAAGTTGCAAAATGTAAACTCCAAGCAAGCATCTAAAGCCACAAATGACATACACACATGGGTACAGTTTTACCTGCCAAAGAATTAGTATTTTTGTTCAGCCAGTCCTGACATTTACACTTTTTGTGCTTCTGCTTTTTGTGCTAGAGTCAGCCCAGCTGGGGAAGAGTTATTCAGGTGGAAGAACTGGAGATGGAGTGTTAGGAGCCCCCCAGTCTGAGGGGGGGTGACCTTGGGCCAGGGCTCGGAGCTGTGAGGGGACCCCACACAACCCAAGAGGTGTCCTAAGCAGGAGCAAGAGAGGACAGCAGGGAATACTGCCGGGCAAGTCTCCAGGAGGGATCCATCAGGTGTTGGTGAGTGGCAGGCACAGTCGGGAGAGCTGGGAGAGGCATGCTGGATAGGACTGGAAGGGCAGTCAGAGATGGATGTAGAGCCAGCGGGAGAGACTGATGTTACTGGCAAAGCTGGGCTGCTGCAGCTGGGAGAGCTGTCAGGGTCTGCAGAGGGCTGCCTGGGATCAGTAGTCCACCAAAGAGGTCAGCTAGCACTAAAGACTTTTCCTATTTTTGTTGCTACACTAAAGGGGCCCGCGGTCCCTGCCTGTAATAAGGAACTTTGCTAAGGCCTGGCTGAAACCAGAGTTAGGCCTAACCATGTGCTAGCTGAGCCTGAAGAACAGTGCTGGAGGGAGAAGGAGAGATAGTCTGCAGCAAGTGTTGTGCAGAAGGAGAATATATGTGTTGTCCCCTACCATGCAAGAATCATTTTCTGGGCATCCCATGAACCCCTTAACCCCATCCAAGTTCTAATCCCTCAATAAAATACAAAAACAAAGCTGATGGACTTGTTCATTGTCTTGGAGTGACTGGAAGTGAATGCCAGGAAGGGCTGGGTGACAGGTGGAACTACTATATTCTGCAGCCCCTACGAGGGGACCGCTACAAAACTAATTTTTAAAAATGCCTAAAAGATGAACTCCGAAGAGATGTGGTTTGCCGCCAAACTAGTTTTGAACACTTTAAATATACTTAAAGACAAAAGAGTTTGTTTTTTTTTGGGACAAAGTGGAGATTCATTAAAACACCTATTAGGTTTTTATTGCTGTCTGTATAGGGAGATTCATCCTCTCTGTTTGTCTTGTTTATCGTTATCATTGAAAGTGAAAGAAAATACCAAATTTTGCGATGCCTCCAGAAAAGTAATAGAGGGGAGATCATCCATTAGGGACATTAGTTCTCCTGATCTGGGGACCCCAATGGATTCCCTTCGTTTGAAGAGATTTTCTCTCACTTCCTGTTTTGGCTATGGGACAGGAAGTGAAATTCTTCCCAATGGTTCACAGGTGGCAAACAAATCTAACAGGAGGTATAAACCTCCCTTATGCCCCGTACACACGATCGGATTTTCGGACAACAAATGTTGGATGTGACCTTGTTGGCTGAAAGTCCGACCGTGTGTATGCTCCATTGAACATTTGTTGCCGGACTTTCCGCCAACAAATGTTGGCTAGCAGGCTCTCAAATTTTCCGCCAACAAAACGTTGTTGTCGGAATTTTTGTTGTCCGATGCACAAAAGTTCACGCATGCTCGGAATCAAGCAGAAGGAGCCGCACTGGCTATTGAAGTTCCTTTTTCTCGGCTCGTGGTAAGTCTTGTACGTCACCACATTTCCATGTTCGGAATTGTTGGCCAACATTTGTGTGACCGTGTGTATGCAAGACAAGTTGGAGGCAACAACCTTCGAACAAAATTCCACGGTTTTGTTGTCGGAAAGTCCGATCGTGTGTACGGGGCATTACTCTATCCAAAAAAAAAAAAAAATGTTTTGCCTACAGTTCTTCTTTAAGTAATGGTTTTAAGCTGTCATCAAGGACTGTGGGGGTGATTTACTAAGGGCAAATAGACCGTGAACTTTACAAAGTACAGTTGCACTTTGCTAGTGCAGTTGCTTCAGGGCTTAGTAAATGAGGTAAAGTTGCACGTTACAAAGAATACCCAATCGCATGCAAGGAAATTAAAAAAAAAAAATCTATTTTTGCTTGCACATGATTGGATGATGGAATTCAGCAGAACTTCTGCTCATTTACTAAGCTCTGGAGCAACTGTAATTGCACACTCCGAAATCATTGCAAAAACTAACATTCTTTATTCTACTGGGAGCCAAAATCACCCTAGCCAAAGCGTGGAAGAAGCCCACAGTCTCTATTATAGCGGCCAAGCGAAAAATTTCATGGATAATGGCCCAGGAGAAATTGGTAAGCTCTTTACTAGACACTTTGGCGCAGTTTGAGAAGACTTGGGGACCATGGTCCAAATATATTGGAATAGGGGCTCCCTCAAATTCGTAGGGCTATTCTCCCAACAGCCTTGGGTCTGCCTAGCAGACAGCCAACTCTACTCCTCTCTGTCCTCTCTTGCAATCTCTTACTTCTCCTCACTCGTCTTTCTACCCCCAACCCATCTTTCCTTACCCCCTTGAATGTAAAATTGGGACTTGTTCCATTAGTTGGATATCATTGGAAGGGACATAAGTAAAATTGTTTTTGAGTTATATACCCTGCTAGAGTGACTTATTCTACCAGTTTTGAATGTTAAACGTTTAGTTTGTTATATCTTGATATCTAGGTACTTTATTTTAGCATTTATCCGCCTTTAGACCATTAGAAGTTTGGCTCCATTCCTCTCTCCAGCACAGTATGATCCCATTTAGGGGTGCTGGTAGTGGAAATGGTTCGAGAAACTGTGACCTATACAAGGGTCTGAGGTGACTCTGGTAATACATTTATCTAATCCAAGAGTTGTCAATTACTTTTAATGTATGGTGTATCTCGATCGAATAAGTTGTTGACACGCAGAGTTATGCCACTGTATCATTTGTATACATATTTCTTGATTTGTCTGATGTATAGTCATATCTTGTCATACTTTGAAAAATCCAATAAAAATATAAAAAAAAAAAAAAAAGAGTGTAATTGCACTTTGCAAAGTGCACAGTCTATTTGCCTTTAGTAAATCAACCCGTGTATCATTACCAAAAATCATGACACCCTTCCTTACCACGCATCAATCTCAATGTTTTTTTTTTTTCCCCATTTCTAGAGATTGTACGTGATGCATCTCTCTCTTGGCTGCATCGCATATGGTCTATCTAACCAACAGAAGCCTGAGCATTGGTCTGTAACATCCAAGGGAGTGGTGTTTCTGTTACACCTTACCACACCTTAGGGTGTGTACTTACAAAGAGAAGCCAAGTCCTGTAATTACCTCAGTATTTCAGGTAAGCGAATGATACCACACCCGTAAGCGTTCTACCTGATAGACAATGGAGGAAGCTCAATTAGCGGTGATGGAGAGAACTTTCCTTCAGTGCTTTGCTATCTTGTCGACATCCAACTGAACAGATGCCACCCCAAAAGATTATATAGGTGATCTAATTGATATGTGCGACAATGTAAATCTAGGCGATAATTTCACTTCGTTTACAAGGAAGCCGTATATTTTCTGTACTGCGTTATGCACCCACATCAAATAAAACTTTGCTGGAAGGATGACTTACTGATCCTGACTAAGCTGTACAGCTCTGCACAGGTAAAAAAGCAGATCCAATGTAATTATGCTCAAAACTCTGCAAAGACGAGTGTCCTTGTCCTTCACACATTAGTAATTGGTCTCTTAAGTTTTGTAGACATTCAAGGTGTGTGGTCCACTCGTCACTACCCCTTGTGGCCTAACACTGCCAATGCCAGGGCTGATCAGGGGATGAGTGAAAAAGTAGGTGTTGGTGGAAAGCCAAACCTACATGTAGCTGACACTCCTAGCAAAAAAAACATAAAAAGCAAAACCATGCAATTTTCACTAAAATAATACCTGGTTATCCTGACATGAAGGTCCTTGTTCAGACACTTCTTAACAACTGTCTCTAAAGTGTGCTCATTGTTGCACTGACATGAGTGGCGGCCCGGGCATATGGGGCGCAGGGGCACCGCCCCCCCCTCCAATCCATGCGTCCGACCCCCTAATCTACATGCAGGCCACCGGACACATGGATTCCAAGAGGGTTATTTTTCTTAGCACGTGGTTAGAGCCAGAGGCTCTAATGGGCTCAAGAAAGGGTGGGCTCAGGGCACAGAACACTGAGACCCGATTGGCCAAGAGGAGAGGTGATCCTATTGGCTGCTGAGGAGGAGGGAGGAGAGGCAGGGGAAGCCGGCATGAAGCACCAGGAGGAGAAGATGTCGCAAAGCGATGCCCACGACCTAGATGGGGTAAGTGCAGGGCTGGTGAATGAACGACCGACTCAGGGGTGGGGGTGCCTGTTACCCGACCTACCGGGGGGGGGGGGTTGCTTGGTGCCGGTGGGTGGATTGTTTGCTGCCCTCCCAAAAAGTATACCACCATCCCCCACTGACTGACATGCTTCCTTGTTTAACCACTTCCCATCCCTGCCATAATAAATGTTACTGATGGATGCCAATCAGTGCCAAACAATAATGCCCATTGTGGGCACAGAAAAATGACGTCCGCAAGAGGGATCTCCCATCCTGGCGGGCGTCATATGACGTCCTCGGCTTCCCAGCTGTCTAGAGGGCCCGCCCGCAGCGTCACTCAGGAGCCGATGCGTGTGCCCGGAGGGCGTGATGTCCGCTGGGCACCCGCAATTGCCCGATAACAGAGCAGGACCACGTCGTCAGGTGAGAGGAGACCAATGGTGTGTTCTCAGTACAGGGAAACAGCGATCGGTTTCCTCCCCTTGTGAATCCCCTCTCCCTACAGTTTGAATCACTCCCTAGGTAACACAGTTAACCTCTTGATCGCCCCCTAGTGTTAACCCCTTCCCTGCCAGTGACATTTATACAGTAATCAGTGCATTTTTATAGCACTGATCGCAGGAAAACTGTCAGTGGTCCCAAAATGGTGTCAAAAGTGTCCGATATTTCTTCCGCAATGTCGCAGTCACGATAAAAATTGCAGATCGCTGCCATTACTAGTAAAAAAATGACATAAAACTATTACCTATTTTGTAGACGCTAGAACTTTTGCGCAAACCAATCAATATACGCTTATTGCAATTTTTTTTTACTAAAAATATGTAGAAGAATACGTATCGGCCTAAACTGAGGAAAAAATGTGTTTTTTGTTTTTTTTTTAAATTGGCATATTTATTATAGCAAAAAGTAAAAAAATTGTGTTTTTTTAAAACTTGTCACTCTTCTTTTGTTTATAGCGCAAGAAATAAAAACCGCAGAGGTGATCAAATATCACCAAAAGAAAGCGCTATTTGTGGGAAAAAAATGATAAAAATGTAATTTGGGTACAGTGTTGCATGACCACGCAATTGTCATTCAAAGTGTTACAGCACTGAAAACTGAAAATTGGCCTGGGCAGGAAGGGGGTGAAAATACCCTGTATTGAAGTGGTTAAAGACTACAAAAACTTACATTACACAGATGTGGTGCACCGTAGTCACCAGTGGCAGTGCGTCCAGCCACCTCTCTCCAGCCACCATCTCTATCACCAATAGATAGATTCATGCATTGCATGAATCCATCTATGGCCGCCGCTGTCACCCACTATTCAGACGCCCGGCCCCTTTTTGGGCACCGGGGGCCTAAATTACAGCATTGGGGTATTTTTTTTTTTTGAAGCACCTGATTAGAGCCATAGGCTCTAATAGGCGTAAAAAAAGATTGATAGCGAGCGCCATATTTGGCGCTCGCAATTAACTCTGCTGTTAACTGTAGTTAACTCAGTAGTGTTAGAAAAGTGAATGAATATCCGCCTCTCCACCAATCAGGTGCTCGAGTCTGTTACCCATCTCCGCCCATCACCTGATTGGCTGAAACGACAGACGCCTATCAGGCATCCAATCATAGGAGGAGTGCCAGGTAAGTGCCGGACAGACGGCGGGTGGGGGGGCATAGTGGCAGCATTCGATGAGCAGAGTGGGAGCATTTGATGGGCACAGTGGGAGCATTTGATGGACACAGTGGGAGCATTTGATGGGCACAGTGGGAGCATTCGATGGGCACAGTGGGAGCATTTGATGGGCACAGTGGGAGCATTCGATGGGCACAGTGGGAGTATTCGATGGGCACAGTGGGAGCATTTGATGGGCACAGTAGCTGCGTTTGATGGGCACAGTGGTGGCATTTGATGGGCACAGTGGCTGCATTTGATGGTACAGTGAGGCTGCAATTGATGGGGTTTTTTTTTTCAGTTTGTTTGTGCCCCCCAAAAAATTTTGAGCACCAGCCACCACTGGTAGTCACTATCAGTAAATTAGTCAAATGCAATGATGTGAAGTTGATGTTGGAGCAAATGCATGTAGATCAAAATGTCCAAAAAGGGCTGAAGGAAATCAGCACACTCAAAAACAGTTAGCAGAAAAAACTTGATCATGGTTTTTTTTTTACCCTAAACCTATGTTCCCTACAATAGAAATGGGACTATACTCGCCTCTTTCTGGCGGATCATGCCGCCTACTTTCTCTCTGTTCCAGCACTGCAACCTCTATCAGACTATTCATTATTTAACAATCCTGGAAGTGCTGGATGCTTGTGTTCCCCAAACTCAATCTGGCCAAAATTATTTTTGAATTCTGAATTGCATTAGAACCTTCTTACTGCTGTGTGTGCCCCCTCGCTGCATCCGCCTCCCAGTGTTAACACCCACCTAAAGGACTGTCGAGAATTATTTGACCTTAACACCCAGCGATACGTCTGGCGAAAATCCAATACAGATCATGATTCAAATAACACCATTCCTACAGTAAAGCATGGAGGTGGTAATATCCTGTTATGGGGGTGTTTCTCTGCAGCAGGGACGGGAGCACTTGTCAGGATAGAAGGAAAAATAGATGGGGCAAATTACCATTAAATTCTTGAGGAAAATCTGCTGCCCTCTGCCAGAAAGTTGTCAATGGGAAGAAGGTTTACCTTCCAACAAGACAATGACCCAAAGCACACAGCTAATTATAAACAAAAAAAGAGCAGCAATTTTGAATAAAAAATAATATTCCTTACTTTCTGCTATAAAACATTCCCAATAAAATAATGTAAAAAATCAAATTTCTTCATCACATTAGGCAAATATGTATCCTGCTTAAAAAAAAAGCGTTTATTGATTGGTTTGCGCAAAAGTTATCGCGTCTACAAACTATGGGTTAGATTTATGGCATTTTTATTTATTTTTAATTTTTTTACTAGTGATGGCGGCGATCAGTGATTTTTAATGGGACTGTGAGAAATCTGACCCCAAGTGACACTTTTTTGGGGACCAGCGACACCAATACAGTGATCAGTGCTAAAAGAAAATACACTGATCCCTGTATAAATGACACTGGCAGGGAAGAGGTTAACACCAGGGGCGATCAAAGGGTTAAGTGTGTCCTAGAGAGGTGCTTTCTAACTGTGGGGGGGGAGTGTTACACCGGAGGAAAACAGATCGTGTTTCAGCTTAGCTGAAACAGAAGACCTCTCATTTCCTCACTGACAGATCAGCGGTGTGCCTTGTTTGTATAGGCACACTGTTGCTCAGTGTCTCCTGTGAACGACCCGCTGATTGGCTCCCGCTGTGTTCAATCACGGCGGGAGCGGCGCTCCGGTGGCATGCGCATGCCCCCCTCCCCTACACCACATGCACAAAATCACGTACAGGTATGTGATTTGGCGCAGCCGGGCCACCCTGCCACAGGATATGTACGGTGGGCGGTCCGGAAGCAGTTAAAGTGGTTGTTAAGCCACTAGTATAAAATCCTCCCATCCCCTCTGTAACATAACAATATGTGTCACTGTGCCTGCGTAGAAAATATGCAGATCTGTACCTATATCAGAGCGGCTCCTGACGCTCACGTGACTCCTCGGCTCTCTCCTTTGCCCGGCTGACAGCTCCAGCGGGAGGGGCAGAGCACTGCCGCTGATGTCAGCCGGGGAGGAGAGAAAGAGGTGAGAGAGAGCCGAGGAGTCACGTGAGCGCCTGGAGTCGCTCTGATATAGGTAAAGAGATATAAGTACAGATCGGCATATTTTTTTATATAACACAGGCACAGGGACACAGAGAGGATGAGAGGATTTTATAGTAGTTATGAGAGCAGCAAGAGGGTAGGGGGCAGGCAGCGACACAAACAGACTGGCAGGGAGGGGGGGGAGCAGAGAAGGACAGAGCAGGGCTGCAGATGACAAGGCTCGTATACTGACCACGGTGTCGGGGCTCAGCAGCCATGATATACCGTGGTCAGTTTACAGAGGGGAGGGCATAGTCAGGCAGGTTCAGACAGGTTTTTTTAGGTGATAGAAGGGGCCAAATTACACAGCACAAGCACAGTGCTGTATAGCATGCTTTAAGGGAACATGATCTGTTTTTATTTTGTTTTTTAGTTTAACAAACACTTTAAGGTAAAAAGCTATTGGACTTTAGAACCACTTTAAAAAGTGTATCAAACTATTACATCTGCTTAACAGAATATCCTACATTTAGAATGCCTGCAGTACATACATGTCAGAGCAGTTACTATTGTGTTATTCTTGAAGCCAAACACAACAGTCTAGCTCTACCTGCCTAAAGGCTAAGTTCACCTAAAAAAAATGTGCATTTCATTTTTTTTTTCAAAGGAGCCTGCAAAGTATTGTACTTGCAGTGAGTGGATTGTGGGTGCAATGCTTGGTTTCTGAAGGCTCTCCGTAGCGCTGCTGGATTTCCTCTCCCGCTGGGCACTGCGGGAACCCTTGGGGATGTGTCAGGACTGAGAGCAGAAAAAGAGGCCGGTAAATAAATAATTTAGCGGCCCCTTCCTTTTCTGAATGGACACAGTGAACAATTGGTACTGATCGCTCCTGTGTCCATTGATAACTGAGCATAGTAAACGGTGTCTACTATGCTTCAGTTTATGAATGAACGGGAGACGCTGTCTTCTGTTCATTCATATTCAGTGCAGCTGAGGCTACAGAGAAAGGAATTTAAGAATCTGTGTCCCCAATTCCTTTCTCTGTCTCAAAGGTGAGATGTCAGGGGTCTGTTTAGGCCCCTGGTATCGCACCACAGCAGCCCCACCCCCAACAGTATTGGAAAAAATTATGTAAAAAATCATTTTAAAAATTAAGGGCTCATTCACATTTGTTGCCATCTGTTACTCTACGGAGATGCAGCTGCTGGGTCCCCATGGCGTAACAGACTGGTTGAACACAGCAATAGCCACATTAAAGAAAAAAGGCAAATCAGACTGTACAGACCACAGCACTCATGTGAATGAGCCCCAAGACCTCATTTACACACAGAGCTTTATTCTCCAAACAACTCTTTGCGATTTGGCAGGAATTTTGTAAGTTATACTTATGTTTGTGTCCGCTAATAATGATTTTAGTGTATTTTTAGTGGAAATATTGTTTGATTTTTGTTTTTGGGGGGGGGGGGGACCTGTCAGGTAGGCTGTACGGGGGGGGGGGGGCTGGATTTTTAACAGCAGCCCTGTTTACACCTACTGCAACATATGCTCATCCTTAACACAAAGGCACATCTGCACATTACCGATCTGCTTTAACTACTGATCTACAGGAACAACCCCCACTCCATGGCTTTTGAACGGTCCCCTGGGAACTGTTTTTTCCATGCATAGAGTGTGACCTGATACCCAACCTGTGGAGTGAAGACAGAAGTATTCTTCAAATGCTCTCTACTAATGGTCCTCAAAGTGATTATAACTTTAATTGACATGATTTTTGTTCATTTCATTTATTACAAAGTACTAAACTGTGAAATATTCTTGAGTGGTGCACTTCTTGTCTCACATCGTTTTTGGCCATGACGACCCTTTAACTCCTACAAAATGGAATTTTTGTGTCACTTTACAAGTCTACATGATTACATTTATGATATATCACAATATACAGCAACAGAATCATTTAAAAAGCTTAACAAAAACAAAAAAATTTGGACAGAGGGAAGATTCAAGGGAAAGGACTGGGAGACAGTAGGAGGAGGGTGGATTTGGGCATGAAAGGCATGCCCTTGAACTCCAGAGACTAGGCTTATGCCGCGTACACACGAGTGGAATGTCCAACAGAAAAAGTCAGGCGGGAGCTTTTCATCGTATATTCCAATCGTGTGCATGCCTCATCGGACTTTTTTTTTAGAAAATTCTGACGGACCTAGAAATAGAACATGTTTTAAATATTTCCGACGGAACCAATTCCTATCGAGAAAAACGCTCGCCTGTATGCTGTTCCGATGGACCAAAAATGACGCTTGCTATGAAGCAAGTAAGAGACGGAAGCTATTGGCTACTGGCTATTGCACTTCTTTTTTCTAGTCCCATCGTACATGTTGTACGTCACCGCATTCTTGACGGGAAAGGTAAGTACTTCCCATAGCGGGATGCCCTAAGAAGGGCTTTGAGCAGTGACAATAAAGTGGTAGTCTAGGCTAAATCTATCTAATCTTAAATCTGCCCCTCTATATTAACTAGCCTGTAGAAGAAAGATGTCTATACTTACCTATTCTGGGGACGCTCTGGTCACATATTTTACCCAGTGGCTGGCTTCATGGGAAAGGAGAGAGCAGTGCTAAAGGCTGAAATGCCTGGGCTGTGATGTCACCCATAGACGTACTATGGGGCATCCTTTGTGCACTGTCCCTCCTCACCTCTAAAGCCAACACTGGGAGATGATTACATAACCAGACCGGAGCACGCTGTGAGGATAGTCAAGTATCTACTTTTTTTCTCTATAGCAATGGTCTGTGGCCTGGGGGCTGAATGCGGCCTTTTGTTTGCCTTTATCCGGGCCTTGGAGCACTTTTTGTCTCACTGACCCCCATTGTTGGTGGCCACTATTGCTCCCACCGATACCAATAATGGGGCACTATTCCTCCCACTGACACCAATGATGGGGCACTATTCCTCCCACTGACACCGATGATGGGGCACTATTCCTCCCACTGACACCAATGATGGGGTACTATTCCTTCCACTGACACCAACAATTTGGCACTATTCCTCCCGCTGATACCAATGATGGGGCACTATACTTCCACTGAGACCAATGATGGCCAATATTCCTCCTGCTGACACCAATGATGGGGATGTATTCTTCTCACTAATACCAGGGATGCATTGGTTACTCCCACTGACACTAGAACAATATTAAATTTCAGTGGCCACAGTCCGGCCCCCCTAAAGTCTGAAGAACAGTGAACTGGCCCTTTGCTTAGAAGGTTTGGAGACCCCTGCTCTATAGGGTGGTTAGAATAGAAGATATATGGGGGTGGGAGCAGACTTAGGATAGATATGTTTGGCCCAGTCTTCCTCTTTAAAGCGGTTCTTTCTGCAAAAATTCCAGTTTCCAGCTACAAAAACTGTATCTGCTGACTTTTAATAAACAGACACTCACCTATCCAAGGAGTTAGCGTCATCCTCACCTGGGACGGTTTTTTACCGGTCTTCGGGTCCCCAAAACCCGGCATGTTAACTGTGCACAGCTGACTGACTCCTTGTGGCTTCACAGCTGGCTGGCGATTGCACATGCGTGTCCAAGAAGGCTGCGGGCAGGGAGGGGGTAGGAGAACTTTTGCTGTCAAAACTATGTACCCCTCCAAAAAATATATTCCAAAAAAGCATAGCTGGTTGGGGTAGGAAGACAGTGGAACTTTCCCTTTATTGTGAAGTTTCACTTTAACCACTTGCCGACCGCTGCACAGCGATATACGTTGGCACAATGGCAGCGGTGGGCAAATGGGCGTACCTGTACGTCCCCTTTAATTGGCGGGGCTAGCAGGCACACTGCCTACAGCGTGACCGTGCCCGCGGGATCGGCAGACTCGATGCCTGCCGGTCTCCCGGCGATAGTGTCACAGAGCCGCAGAACGGGGAAGTGCCTATGTAAACAAGGCATTTCCTCATTCTGCCTTGTGACATGACAGATGTCATGTGAGTTGAAGCCCATCCCCCCCACGGTTAGAATCGCTCCCTAGGACACACTTAACCCCTTCATCGCCCCCTAGTGGTTAATCCTTTCCCTGCCAATGTCATTTACACAGTAATCAGTGCATTTTTATAGCACTGATCGCTGTACAAATGACAATGGTCCCAAAATACTGTCAAAAGTGTCCAATGTGTCTGCCATAATGTCGCAGTCATGATACCGCCATTACTAATAAAAAAATAATAATAATAAAAATGCCATAAAACTATCCCCTATTTTGTAAACGCTATAACTTTTGCACAAACCAATCAATATACGCTTATTGCGATTTTTTTTACCAAAAATATGTAGAAGAATACATATCAGCCTAAACTGAGGAAAATAATAGTTTTTTTTATATATTTTTGGGGGATATTTATTATAGCAAAAAGTAAAAAATATTGTGTTTTTTCTCTTTTTTTGTTTATAGCGCAAAAAATAAAAACCGCAGAGGTGAGCAAATACCACCAAAAGAAAGCTCTATTTGTGGGAAAAAAAGGACATCAATTTTGTTTGGGTGCAATGTTGCGTGCTCTGGTCAGGGAGGGATTAAAATCTTCCGGGTCTGAAGAGGTTAAGTACATGCAAATTCACTATGAGTTAATGGAGCTTCCGTACCTCTGACGGGGAAACGCGTTGGCTGGAGCCGGTTTTTGTGACGTCACTACGCACGAGCCTGCTGGCAAGATCCGCGGCTGTGTGGGAAATTTGTTTGTTTTGCTTCTGATCCTTTTAAAACATGTAAGTACAATGATACTTTTCAAATAAATAATGGTTTTACATACTGCACTATGAGCCTCTTCTATCTACTATCTTCTATGAATGTGAGAATCTATAGCGACACGCTTTGCATGAATCTGGTGGATACTTGGGCTACATTGTAACAAGTGGAGCTTTGGTCACACAAAGAGAAAGCACTTTTGAAGTGGCCAAAGGAGTGGAATATCTGTGGTGGTTGGAACCTGTTAGAGCGAGTTAGATCTCTATAATTTGAGATCCAATCCTTCTGGTAAGAGGCGTGTGTATATGTGGGGAAGGCACCTTGCTGAAGCACCAGTCTGTGAAACACATTTAAAGAGCATGAGCACTTGGACTTTCACATTTTTCACTGTGGACTAAACTTGTTTATATTGATTTTACAGTTCATACAGTTTTGATATTTAGAGGGTTTACAATTAAATTTTATTCACTATAAACACAATTGTTGAACAACAGGTCACTTCTTTCTTTTATATATACTTGTAGTCTCATATTCAGGCCCAGCCAGAGCCCTGACTTAAACCCAATTGAGCATCTCTGGAGAGACCTAAAAATGGCTGTCCACCAACGTTTACCATCCAACCTGACAGAACTGGAGAGTATCTGCAAGGAGGAATGGCAGAGGATCCCCAAATCCAGGTGTGAAAAACTTGTTGCATCTTTCTCAAAAAGACCCATGGCTGTATTAGATCAAAAGGGTGCTTCTACTAAATACTGAGCAAAAGGTCTGAATACTTAGGACCATGTGATATTTCAGTTTTTCTTTTTTAATAAATCTGCAAAAATGTCAACAATTCTGTGTTTTTCTGTCAATATGGGGTGCTGTGTGTACATTAATGAGGAAAAAAATGAACTTAAATGATTTTAGCAAATGGCTGCAATATAACAAAGAGTGAAAAATTTAAGGGGGTCTGAATACTTTCCGTCCCCACTGTGTGTGTATATATATATATATATATATATATATATATATATATATATATTATTGCAAATGTAACCTATTAACTCTGCCTTTTCTTCCCCTGCGCTCTGAGAACTGTCCTCACATGCCTGAGCCAGTGTAAACATTATTTTCTTTATTTTCATCCCGTCTTCAAACAGCATTGTAAAAAGATTTCATGTACCACTTTACTAATATTTAAAAAATGTAAACTGATTGATTTGTTAATATATTACTGGGTTAAAAGATCATTTTATTACTTTCCTGGTGTTGTGATTTAAATAGGGGACCAACAGCAGCAGAAAATAAAAAATACAGTAAGTACTGTAGTTCATATTTTGTAGCCACAAAGTAGACACATAATATGTGCACATCCCATGATAGTTTGAAGCAATCAGAATCAAATGCTGCTTCATGTCTGCCAGAAATCAAATAGGACCTTACAATGTTAGAGATGTTCTATTTACATCAATAGTGAAGTATCCTGGCTCTATTCCTGAGAGCCTCTTGAGTAAATGTTGATTAAGTGTTGACTGATTTGGCTTAAAGCTTTGGATCCAGGTGAGATTATACTGCAGACGTAAAAAAAATAAAAACATGCATAACATAACCCTTTGGCTTCTGTGGGATATTTACAAGTTGTGTTCCTGGTTCGATCACACTGACCTTGAATATGAAGCTTTCTGAGTCTAAAACACAGTATCAGCTTACATTCCTATCCCCGCTGCAGGCTACAATCAATCAAAAGGATACGCTACATGGAGGACAGTCATACAAAAGGTAACATATAGCAGCAAATACAAGGCGTCCCATTATATTATCACATAAACCAAATTCAGGCTGTTATCTTTCACTTGTACCTAACTATGTGCAGTATTTGTAAAGAAGGGAAATGACCCTTAAAGGGTAAGAGTACTTTTTACAGTAAATTCTACCAACCATTCCCTCCCTACTCAATCAAAAAAGTCAATTGCTAAATAGACCTCAGAGGAAGGGTGGGAACCTTTGGTAGATTTCACTGCAAAGCTGCACTTACCTTTAAAGCGGAAATCCAGTTCCCCACTCAGCTCAAACTCCAGGATGCACCCCTAATTTTCTTAAACCCTTACACATACTATTTTTCTGGCAGACTTCAGGCCTCTCTTTTTCCTCGGAGGTGGTCTGTCTTTCCTTCTGGACTGAGCAGTGCTCACCTAATGATGTCCAAGTATCAGTCAGTGCAGGAGTACTTATGAGCCATTGTGATGTTGTACCCCCAAGCAATGGCGTCCCTGGGGGGGGGGCAGAGGGGGCCCTGACCCCCCCCCCCCCAACATTATGCTGTGCCCCACCATGTGCCCCCCCCCCAATAAAAATTTTTTTTTTTTTTTTTACAAAAAATCAATGTCTAAGAGGGAGAGAGTCCCCAGTCAGCTCCTGCGGGTGATTCCTCCCCCCTCCCTCTGCTCGCTGACACTGCATAATGCGAGCGCCCACACAACCACGGCCGCCCAATCTGCTCCTTCTCCTGCATCCTCATTGGCAGGGAGAAGAGCGAGTTGCAGGAAGGACTCCACCAGGACTCTCAGTTACTGAAAAAACAGACTGATTTCTCCCGTCCTTAGGACAGGAGAACCAGCCTGTAAATTCCAAGAGATGCCAGACCAGTGCAGTCAATAGCAGGGGCAGGACAGTAAAAGGAGGCTGGGGAACCCCACAGTGGCAGAACACCAGGGCCCGGAGGCAAGACAACCTTTGCAACCCTGATAGTTCTCCCACTGCTTTGGATCCTTATATTTTCTTGGTGTGCTGGTGACATATATATCTTGTTTTCTGCCACCCTGGGGGACCCCAATACAGTAGGAAGGGAGCTCACTGCAGAACATGTGAAAGGGCCGTTGTGGGGTCATAGTAAAGGGCCCCAGTATATATTTATATAGATAGATAGATATATATATATATATATATATATATATATATATATATATATATATATATATATATATATGCATTTTATAGTTACCCCCCTACTTTTGTCCTTATCCCCCCATGTGCCCCCCTTAAATATGAAAGCTGGAGACGCTACTGCCCCCAAGGGGGTGTATCTAAATCAGTCAGCTTCACAGAAAGTGGGCCGGATTAATTTGGCTGTCCATTAACCTGAAAGACAAGCTGCAATTGGCAACAGGAAAGGGGAGTCCATGAGGCACAAAAATGAAGTTGAGGTAAGTATTGTAGCAAACGCCATTTTTATATATTTGCAACTGATGGAAAATAGACTTAAAAGAACAAAAAAGTCAAATGGATAGCAGGAAAAGATTCATTTCTTCAAGATCCCCGTATACATACACCAAGTTTAGCCATAGAAATTAATGGCCATTCTGGTAACATGTATTGAGCTAGAGCTGGAAACAAGTCATTCATTTATATGGTCGAGCCTGGCACTGGTGCAATAATTACTGAGGATCCTGGAACAGCCAGAGCTGGAACATTGCTTGGTCCTGACAGTGGGAACTTCCATTAAACTGTTTCTGTGGTCTGTACTGGCATTTAGGAATTTCATGATGAGAGTAGGGGAAGGAGGAAAATATCAGAAAAAAGGTCACAAACACACATGCTGGCACACTGGGGTAGATTTACTAAAACTTGGGGGTGAATAAGGTTTAGGAGGGCAGTTTTTTTTAATATGAAACCAAAATCAAGAATATGGGGACATTACCTCAAACTAACTGGAGGAAAGTCCAAAACTAATTTTAGAAAGTATTATTTTACTAAAAGGGTAGTTGATGCTTGGAATAAAGTTCCAGCAGAGGTGGTGAGTCAACAGTAAATGTCTTCAAACATGCTTGGGACAAACATAGATCTATACTCAGATAAAATAGTTAATGAATAAAAACACTACAACACTACGAGGAATGCAATAAGAAGTGTAAAAAACACAAATCAGGGCGGCTAAAAAAGATTACGAGAGACACATAGCGGAGAAGAGAAAAAAAAACAAAACATTTTTTTAGATATATTAACAATAAAAAGGCAAGATCAGAGAACATTTCCCACATAAAATATGAGGGTGGGAGGATGCTTACAGATGACACAGAGAAGGCAACTGTACTAAATACCTTCTTCTTCTCAGTTTTTACGCTTGAAAACAAGGGGTATACCGAGTGCAACAGTACTGTTAGTGACACATCACAGGACGTACCCTTGTGGCTTACAGAGGCCGGAGTCAAGGAAAGACTCGATAAACTTAATACAAATAAATCACCAGGACCAGAGGGCTTGCACCCGAGAGTCATCAGAGTACTCAGTCAGGTTAAAGCCAGACCATTGTTCCTAATCTTTGTGGACAGCATACTGACAGGAACTGTACCAGCTAATCGGAGAAAAGCCAATGTGGCACCAATATTCAAAAAAGGGCGGAGAGAAATTCCTGGAAACTACAAGCCAGTCAGCCTAGCATCAATAGTGGGTAAATTATTGGAGGGGATAATAAGGAACTAGATCCAAAAACTTACTGAAGAAAAAAGTATCATTAGTAGTAATCAGCATGGGTTTACGAAAGTTCGTACTTGACAGACCAATCTGCTAACATTCTACGAGGAAGTGAGTATACCATCTAGACAGGGAAAGGCCTGTGGATTTAGTGTATCTGGATTTTGCAAAAGCATTTGATACAGTTCCCTATAAGCGCTTAATCTACAAGCTGAGGTCTGCAGGCATGGACCATAAGGTTAGTTCTTGGGTAAAAAAAAATGGTTACAGGGGCGTGTCCAAGGGGTGGTGATAAATAATGTGTACTCAGACTGGTCTGGAGTGGTAAGTGGGGTACCCCAAGGTTCTGTCTTGGGACCAATTCTATTCAATGTATTCATAAATGACATAGAGGATGGGATAAATAGCTCAATCTCAGTTTTTGCGAGCGACACAAAAATAAGCAGGGCAATAACTTCACATCAGGATATAGAAATTTTACAAAAAGACCTGAACAAAATAATGGCGTGGGTAACTACATGGCAAATGAGGTTTATTGTGGAGAAATGTAAAGTAATGCATTTGGGAGCAAAAAACATAAATGCAAACCAGTTTTTTGGGTCTCATAACAGAGAGAGGGGAGACATTTGACAGGTAAGGATACATGCAGGAGGCATATATACTTATAGATAACCACTATGGCAGTAGTTTAGAAAGGATGACATTGGGTTTACATCCACTTTAATTAAACAAGCTGAAGTTAGAAGCTGATTGGTTACTATGCACAGCTGCACCAGATTTTGCACTCTTCACTTTTAGTAAATCGACCCCAATGTCAATGAGTAAAAGAATAATAGTAACATTGTAATTTTTCTTTCCCTGAAATTTATACAAAGTTGAAAAGAAGGATGAGGTAAGAAGATGCAATTTGATGGATCACTCTTGATACTATATAGGCATCTGATGACATTTTACTAAACAACAGTACCACCTCTGTACATACAGTGCCTTGAAAAAGTATTCATACCCCTTGAAATTTTCCTTCCACTTCACAATTGTGCCACTTTGTGTTGGTCTATCACATAAAATCCCAATAAAATACATTTACATTTTTGGTTGTAACATGACAAAATGTGGAAAATGTCAAGGGTTATTAATACTTTTTTGAGGCACTGTACCTAACTAAGCATCAGGGATATTACACTTTGCAATGTGATTTTTTTTTCTTTTAAATTAAACAAATATAAAGTTGCACGATTATGTCTTTGGGAGGGAGAGCTACATAAAAAAGATTTTACAGCAAGAAAAGCAGGCAGTTAAAAGAGAAGTGCAGGATTAATAAAAAACAAACAAACAATTGTACTAACCTAAGTGTTCAAACATCGCTAATTGCTCAGTTCTCCCCTCTCTGCTTTGAGCAGAGAGATGTCACTGTCAGTCACCGGCTCTCTGCGCTCCCCTCCAGCGCTCACAGGAGCACTGAGCTGTGGAGGGGGTGGGAAGGGCTGGCTCAGGCTCTCAGCGGATCTGCCTGGACCAGCTGAGTGTCGTCAGTGGACAGCTTTAGCCTGCTGTCAGCTGAAAATGGGTCACAGGAATGCAGAACGAACTGCACTGTTGTGATCTATAGTAGGAGCATGGCCAAAAAAGCTTTGGCCATACTTCTCCTTTAAGGAATTGTCCATCTCTTGAACTGCCCCTCCACCAGGACTCTGCATTATTTAGTTTCAGTATCGGCCAACAGTAAAAATATGGAAAGAACAAAAGATACATGCAGAGATGTTTCAACATATCAAGCTACAGTGGAACCTCGGATTACGAGCATAATCCATTCCAGGAGTATGCTCGTAATCCAAAGTACTCGCATATCAAAGCGAGTTTTCCCATTGAAGTCAATGGAAACGAAAATAATTTGTTCCGCATTGACTTCAATGGGTTGCAATACCGCATGCGGCCAGAGGCGGGGGGCGCCGGAAAGCCTCGGAAACTGACAAAAAGGCCCGAGGACACTTCGTCTGACCTCGGCAAACCTCGGAAAGACTTCCTACCCAAGATTTGCTGAGGTCAGCCTGCTGCCCTCTGGCTTTTCTGTGCATTTCTGAACGGCGCCGATCGGCTGCGATCGGCGATGTTCGGCTGTGCTCGGCTCCGGCGCCCCCCCCACCCCAGGCCAAAAGCGGTACTGCACATCGCTTTGGCCTGAATCGTGCTCATTTTGCACGACAATACTCACAAACCAAGTTACGATTTCTAAAAGTACAGTGCTCCTAATGCGAAACGCTTGTTAACCGCGTTACTCGCAATCCGAGGTTCTACTGTATAAGAGTTTTCAGTAACATCTCCTGATATTGATATTAAATAAGTAAAAGTTGGATTTCTAAATGTCACACTATGGCCACCACAACAATATGAAAAACATTGAAATGCTAGGCCAACATTCAACAAAAGACAGGTGAGACTCACTTCTGCAAATTACCGCAAACAAAATACCACTAGCCTGACTGCTAGTCTTTGGCAGTTTGGTGATGTCCATACAGCAGGCATGTAAGGCAAAAATAGGGGAAGATCAGATATAGGAAGATGGCAGGCAATAGTGGTGACTAGTTCTTTATCATTTTCTGCCTTTTTTAGACACAACTTCATGAATAGTTCAGTTCCACTTCAAACATCATTCTGGAGTACCCATACTTACCAGTTACACACGAATATTACCAATTACATGAACGCATAGCTTCATCTTAGCTTGTGGTATTATTTACATGGAAAAACCAGATAAAGCAGTATGTTTTGCACAGTTTGACAGTTTGTTGGTATTAAAGTTATATGGTTATTAAGTTATTAAGTTATATGAAATTAACTCTGTTGTTGAACGATGAATAATTATATGCTGCGTCAACTCTAACTAACTCTATTCTAACTCTAACTCTATTTCATTTTTTTGTACGGATTCTCACAAGTGTGTTTCATATGTACATGAACATTACTAAAACCATGATTTTTATTGTTGATTAGAGACTGTTCCAACAGGCCCACACCTAATCCATATCTGCAACCTAGAACCCGTACTCTACCTATAATTTATTTCTTGTCTGAAAAGCCAAGCCACAACATGGTTACCTGTCCAATACCTTCCACACTGGTCAGGTAAAGGGTAATTATGATGTCTCAATCTGCTGTATAACTCAACCTTAAATGTAGTAGAATCTTTCTGCACTATAAATGCTTTTCTAATAGAGCTGAAGTTATAACATGCAGTTTTTAATGCTGTTTTGAAAATAAAGACAGTCCTAAAAGTTCCAGAACCATCCCTGCCAATCAGGAATACTTTGCTAACTTTGTTACTAGTGTTTGGAATTAGTGTCTTAGTCCAGATCATTAAAATGCAACTTGAGGCCTGGTTCACACCTATGCAGGTTGCAGTTTGCATATTCCAGCTGCATTTTGCCTTTTTCAATACACATTTTTGATCCATTGAAGCCTATAGAACAGGGATATGCAATTAGTGGACCTCCAGCTGTTGCAGAATCACAAGTCTCATCAGGCATAGCAAGACTCTGACAGCCACAAGCATGACAGCCAGAGGCAGAGGCATGATGGGACTTGTAGTTTTGCAACAGCTGGCGGTCCGCTAATTGCATATCCCTGCTATAGAACAAAGACCAGAAAAAAGTCCCTGACCCTTTCCATAAAATGCACAGATGTGAACATGACCCATAAGGTGTGAACCATGCCTAAAAGCTTAATGTTGGATTTTTAGGCCGGCCTCTCCTGGCCCTTGGACAGCACTGCCAGCACAGTCTAAAGTTAGAAAAAAATCACTGCCAACCCCTTCTCCTACTCCGCTCCTCCTGTGTCACTCTCATTTTAAAACAAAGCTTCTAAATACCTCAATAGCTCCGTTCTTGTCGGCCGCTCTCCTCTTCCTGCTCCTCCTCCAAGTGTTGATTTAGATTGGAGGAGGAGAGCGGTCACATGGCCATCCGAGAAACGTCAGAGGAGAGCAGTCATATGACCGGGTCAATGACAGACAGAACTATTGAGGTATTTAGAGAATTTGATTTACAATGATACTGACACAGGAGGAGCAGTGTATGAGAAAGGCATGGCAGTGATTTATTCTTACCTTTAGAGTACACTGGCAGTGCTGTCCCAGGAGACTGAGGGTCTCCTGGGAGTGCAGGGGTCTGTCTATTGTGGGGGGCTGTGTATTGTGCAGAGGGCGTGGGGCTCTCTATTGTGGGGGGCTGTGTATTGTGCAGAGAGTGGGGGGCTGTGTATTGTGCAGAGAGTGGGTGGCTGTGTATTGTGGGGGCTGTGTATTGTGCAGAGGGTGGGGGGCTGTGTATTGTGCAGAGAGTGGGAGGCTGTGTATTGTGCAGAGGGCGTGGGGCTGTCTATTGTGGGGGGCTGTGTATTGTGCAGAGAGTGGGAGGCTGTGTATTGTGGGGGCTGTGTATTGTGGGGGCTGTGTATTGTGCAGAGGGTGGAGGGCTGTGTATTGTGCAGAAGGTGGGAGTCTGTGAATTGTGGGGGGCTGTGTATTATGCAGAGGGTGGGGGGCTGTGTCATTTTAATCGACGACTAAAATGGGACTAAAACTAAAATGCCATTTTAGTCCTAAGACTAAAACTAAATCGAGATTTGCTGCCAAAATTAACACTGGTTATAACCCCCGTCAGTTTTTTTTCTTTTTGCCATCTGTGTCCTATTGGGGAGAACTATGTTCACTTCCTGTCCTTTAGCCAAACCAGGAAGTGAGAAAATCCCTCCAAAGTGAGTAAATCTCTGGTTGTCCTCAGGGTCACCAAAACTAGATTTCCCCTTTTATTACTGTTCTGGGACAACCCAAAATTTGGGATTTTCTTTTACTTTCACTTTCAGTGATAACAGTAAACAAGACAAAAAAAAGCAGGTGAACCTCCCTAATGGGGGACACGGACAACAAATAACAAAAAAAAAAACTGAAAAGGTATTCTAATCCCTCTCCACTCCTTCCAAAATGAAAAATGGTTTTGCTTTGGTTATATGGTTATACTTTAAAGTGTTACTAAACCCAGGACCCTGCATTCACTATATCTGGTCCCCCACAGTACACAGAACATGGAAATGCAATAGTTTTAGTAAATATAAACTGCTAAATACCTTTTCTTATCAGCAGTATATAGCAGTCTTGTGACTTCTATTGGTGCCTGGTTAAAGCTTGTAGGAAGAGTTTCCATGATGCAATGGCTGTCCGATCAGGATGCAGGACCCCTGACCCTCTGTCTGGACAGTGCTGATTGGCCCTTTGCTGATCACATGCATCCTCCCAAAAAAAAAAAAATTCTCTAGCAATACACACCAAACTGAGCATGTGCAGCCTGACTCCAGTAACTGTCTTTGTTTTGGAGACAATGCAATACAAGAAGGGGAGGATCTGTGCATACAGGATCAAACAGCCTTTTTACACAATGCAGAAGAATAACCCCTTAGGTTCCACAGTGAGTATAACAAGCATGCGGTATTCGGCCGCTAGCGCTGCGCTTTTAACCCCCGCTGGCGGCCGAAAAAGGGTTAAAACGGCTCGCGTAGCGCGGCTATAGCCGCGGTATTGCCGCAGTATAACCGCGCTGCCCCATTGATTTCAATGGGCAGGAGCGGTTTAGGAGCGGTGAATACAACGCTCCTTCACCGCTCCAAAGATGCGGTTTGCCGCCGATTTGACATGCGATTTGACAAATGCTCCAGTGTGAACCAGGGCTAAAGGCGTGTTTTTTTTTTTTTTTAAACAACAAACATGTTATACCTGCTCTGTGCAATAGTTTTGCACAGAGCAGCCCCGTTCCTCCTCGATTCCCCCATCGGTGCTCCTGTCCCCTCTCTCCCGCAGAGTGCCCTCACAGTTAGCAGCTTGCTACGGGGACACCCAAGCAGGCTTGCTCCCAAGCCGCTGCTCTGCGTGTCCGTTCACACACACAGAGCCACGGCTCGGCCCCGCCTCCTCGCTGTCCTTATTGGCTTGATCCGAGAGACCAAAGAAAATTTGATTCAGCCCAATGGGAACATTCGATTCCCTGCAGTGCCTGTTAGTCAGAACTCATTTTGAAGCTGCACCCCAGGCAGATGGAAAAGACACAATTCTATAACGTCAGATATTCATCCATTAATAAACATTTGGGTTTGACTTGATATGACCAGCTTGCAGTTCCTAGAACTGAGGTGGAATCAGGAATTCTGCTTGCAAATATGTTGTCTTGGAAAATGCTGCTAGGAAGAGATAACAAAGTGGGTAGAGATATGACCTAATCTATCTCCTGCTGCTCCTTCATTGTCCAGTCAGCAGGCTGGGGGTGGTGAGAGGACACCACTGTGTATTCCTTTCACAGTCTAGAATTGTAACAGCGAAGTGGCATCTGGTTGATCTGTTCCATTTATTATTTTTGGTGGAACAAACCTCAAACAATAATGCTTGTAAAGAATCATATTGCACACAAGAGAGTATGAAGAAATGCTGGCAAGAAATGATCCAACATCTCCTCCGCTTTACTCGTACAAAAAAACAAAAAAAACGAACTGGAAAAGTGCAGTGTTCAAGCTTTGCTCTGACACCATCCTGAGGCTAATATCACAGAGTGCTGTAAGATGCCAGCTCTTTGCACCTAATTACATTCAGCGTTTAATCTCTGCCACTTTTACTTGATTAGAAATGACTATAGGTTACAGCTGTAAAATGCTCATGTCACTGGAGCTTGGAATATACACAGACTGTAATGGGAGCGACAGCAAGAATTTCTGGTGTTTTGCCACTTTCTTGGATATCATCAGTGTTTGCTTCAACAAATTAAAAGGAACGTATCATGTTCAGAACCAAAATAGGTTTACATTTCTTTTCTTTTTTTTTTTTGAATAAAGAAGTATATAAATATTTCTTATTTATAATTTCCAAACAGCAGGTGGGGCTATAGCGTCCTTTTCATATGGTTATAGGTGCTTCCTGTATTAAACATTTATTATAAATCATGATAACACTTATACTGCAACTCCAGACAAAACTATTCTTTTCTGGTTTTTAAATAGAGTGGGGAAAAGGGGGGGGGGGGGTAGAAAGTTAGAAGATTTCCCCTTTCTTTTACTATGACAATGGTTTCTCCAGACAGGATATGAGGAATTATCTGCAACAGGGACACAGACAGCAATCAAAACCTATAAAAATACAGAAAGGAGCACCTGACCAAAGTTGGATTTAAGAAAAAATAAATAAAAAAAAAGTCCCAGATAATTTTATTGTTGATTAGATAAAGTCTAATAAAATCATCCAATGCATTTCAGGGGCAACACCACTCCTCCATCAGAGCTCAACCTAGAATAAAACCTGGATGGACCAGTGACTTCACTTTTCCTGATCTATATCTGAACCAATACTGAACTCTCCTTATAGAAGTAAAACCTGACAGCAGTTGCTGAGCAGCAACCAAAAGCAGGATTCTCCTACTTAAAGTGGATGTAAACCCGATTTTTTTTTTTTTATGTCATAATGTAGAGTATAAGATTTCCTATCATTTGAGCCCAGTCTTGCCACACAGAGTTAATCCAGCTCTGAGCAATCCTCTTTTATTGTTCAGTGAGATAAAACTTGACAAACTGAGAAAAACTTTGTCAAATCCTCCCCCTTGCTGTGAGTGACAGGTGATTTACATCTCGTGCACTAGCCTAAGACATGCATTATTTTTTAATTCCCTCCCCCACTCCTTTCTTCTGCAGCTCTGCCAGGATTGGCTGTTCCACACCTCAGTATGATTTGGCATGCTGAAGTCATGTGGTTACTTTCCTGTCTTTTCACTGGATATTAGAGATCATAGCAGAAGTTCAGTTAGAAATACACAGGAGAAAATGCATATTGACAAGGGGAGTGTAGAGGTGGGCGGGGAGTCTGACATCACGACTCCACCCACAGAGCTCCAGGCAACAGACCCACCCACAGAATCTGCAGTTTTTCGGGTCTCATAACAGAGAGAGGAGAGACATTTGACAGGTAAAGATACATGCAGGAGGCATGTATATCCTTATAGATAACCCCTATGGCAGTAGTTTAGAAAGAATGACATTGGGTTTACATCCACTTTAATTTAACATTTCCCATCTGGCCACTGCACATATGTAGCCAAGCAGGATAAGCATCATTCTGGTGCTGTTGCGCAGCCTTGGGAGCAGGCAGTGGCGTGATCTGTTCTTGCTGGGTCCAAATCACCAATCGGATATCGGCCCATTGTGATTGGCCCTGGTGTTATGTGGTCGCTGTGACCAATCACAGCGATCACCTGAAACGTAGTAAACAATGCCCATCATTTATGACACTATTACTGCTGTGATCGGTCACAGTGATCACATGGTACAGGGCCAACCACAGCAGCTCTGTACTATGTGATAGCTGAGGCCAATCACAATGATAAACAATGGCATCATGAATGGATGCCAAACACAGATTTCTTATACAGTGATCACCACCATCCACATGGGTAACGTTTAGAGCCCATTTTCAGTACTGTATAACCACTTCAGCCCTGGAAGATTTTACCCCCTTTTTACAATTTGGCACTGTGTCACTTTAACTGACAATTGCGTGGTCATTCGACACTGTACCCAAACAAATTTTGCGTCCTTTTTTCCAACAAATAGAACTTTCTTTTGGTGGTATTTGATCACCTCTGCGGTTTCTATTTTTTGCGCTATAAACAAAAAAAAAGAGCGACAATTTTGAAAAAGAACAATATTTTTTACTTTTTGCTATAATAAATATCCCCAAAAGTTTTTAAAAAAAAAAACAAATTTCTTCATTTCTTCATCAGTTTAGGCCAATATATATTCTTCTACATATTTCTGGAAAAAAAAAATAAAATAAATCACAATAATCGTATATTGATTGGTTTGCGCAAAGGTTATAGCGTCTGCAAACTATGGGAAAGATTTATGGCATTTTAATTTTTTTTTTGTGTTTTTTAACGCTATTGCGACGGACAGAACGTAGACTTTTGACACTTTTTTGGGACCAGTGGCATTTATACAGCGATCAGTGCTATAAAAATACACTGATTACTGTGTAAATGTCACTGGCAGGGAAGTTGTTAACACTAGCGGGCGATCAAGGGGTTAAATGTGTGTTCCCTCAGCATGTTCTAACTGTGTGGGGATGTGAGTGACTAAGAGAAGAGCCGTTTTTCCTTCTTAGTAGTAAGAAACAATAAGGCACCTCTCCTCTGACAGCACAGGGATTTGTGCGTTTACACAGGGATCGTGCCAGCCGACCACACGCATCAGGTCTCCCGCCGTGCAGCGGGCGCACACCCTCTGGTGTCCGAAAAGGGGTAGGACGTACCCGTACGGGATTTTGCCCAGGAGGGCCATTGTGCCGCAGTATATCTGCTTGACACAGTCAGCAAGTGGTTAATGGAATCCCCACAAGCACCATGCCGATGAATGTACATTGCATTGCAGCATTAGGGCGCGCTGTTAGAAATGCTACATGCACCTTTTTTGGTGTGTTAGTCTACCGATTCAAATGAATGGGCTGCCTTAACGCAACACATGTTAACACTCAACATAACATGGATTAATGCAGCGCAATCTCGTGAATGATCCCTTAAAATTTTGGAAAGTTGTACTTCAAGGGAAAGAATAGCTACATAAGGCTTCTGATAGCAATACAAATGGGTTTGTGTAATTCATTTTATACATCCTTACAGTCTAATTTTCGTTACAACATATACACTGATCAGCCATAACATTATGACTGCCCACCATAACATGACCACCCACTTAATATTGAATAGGCGCAGGGCCAGATTAACGTAGGGGCTATTGGAGCTGCAGCTCCAGGCCCCTACCGTAATATAGGCCCAATACACTGACACTGCACACAATCGCCGCCTGCCGGCCGCTACATTGTACAGTCATTGCAGAGCTTCAGCGGAGCGGTGCCTGTGTGCCAAGTGCGCTCCTGCTCAGGTCTAGGACCAACACACTTCCCTCCCTGTCAGGCGAAGTGATCTCCACCCAACAGGAGTTCCTGGTCAGCGCGATGTCATTATTCAGGGGCCGGCCCGGGAGGTTCGATGGGAGAGGAATTCTGGTGGTGCTGCGAGCATCAAAGAAGCCGCTGTACAAGTGAGCAGAGCAAAGCAATAATCGTATGCCGCGTACACACGAGCAGAATTTCCGTCAGAAAAATCTTAGCTGGTTTTTCCAACGGAATTCCGCTCAAGCTTGGCTTGCATACACACGGTCACACAAAAGTTCTCTGAACTTTCGACCGTCAAGAACACGGTGACGTACAACACTGCGACGAGCCGAGAAAATGAAGTTCGAATTGTTTCCGAGCATGCGTGATTTTTTGCGCGTCCGAATTGCATACAGACGATCGCATTTTCGGATAGGAACTTTTTCCGACCGAAAAATAGAGAACATGGGCTCATTCTTTTGCTGTCTGAATTCTGCCAGCAAAAGTCCGATGAAGCATACACACGGTCGCAATTTCCGACCAAAAGCTCTCATCGGACTATTGCTGGCGGAATTTCCCCTCGTGTGTACGGGGCATAGAGGGTCTGGGCTGGCAGTGGCAGATGATTTTGTCCTATGTTTCGTCAGCTCAGTGTGAACAGGTTGAAGTGGAGTGAGGGAGGAGGGAGAGGAGGGAGCGCGCCCACAAGTTAACCCCCCCGGGAGAGCGCTTCTCCCAGGGGGTTATCTGATATGGAGAGGAGCTGCGAGAGCCGCCGGGGGACCCCAGAAGATGAGGATCGGGGCTACTCTGTGCAAAACGAGCTGCACAGTGGAGGTAAGTATGATATGTTTGTTATTTTTATTTTTTTTAAAAACGAACCTTTAATGTCACTTTAAGTTAGGGCTGCAACTAACGATTATTTTCATAATCGATTAGTTGGCCGATTATTGTTTCGATTAATCGGTTAATAACCTTAAAAAAAAGTGTGGTGTATAATTTAGTTAATATGTAACGTTTAAAAAAAGGCAATTTATTCTTAAATATCAATACGCAGGGGTAAATATAAATAACCAACTATATGGTTAGGGAGTAAAATCTTTAATCCTCTGAGAATAACAGACAGAAGAGATATACACTATATACTATAATAGGGCGTACACACGGTCGGACTTTGTTCGGACATTCCGACAACAAAATCCTAGGATTTTTTCCGATGGATGTTGGCTCAAACTTGTCTTGCATACACACGGTCGCACAAAGTTGTCGGAAAATCCGATCGTTCTAAACGCGGTGACGTAAAACACGTACGTCGGGACTATAAACGGGGCAGTGGCCAAAAGCTTTCATCTCTTTATTTATTCTGAGCATGCGTGGCACTTTGTCCGTCGGATTTGTGTACACACGATCGGAATTTCTGACAACGGATTTTGTTGTCGGAAAATTTTATCTCCTGCTCTCCAACTTTGTGTGTCGGAAAATCCGATGGAAAATGTGTGATGGAGCCTACACACGGTCGGAATTTCCAACAACACGCTTCGATCGGACATTTTCCATCGGAAAATCCGACCGTGTGTACGGGGCATTAGAGGTTGAATCTGGATCAAATTTTTTTTATTTAAAGAAAAAAAAATTCTAGACTGTTTTGCAGATTTTCAAACAGAACTGTAATATTACACGCTTTTCTGCAGCTTCTCCATTGAAGTATATTGAACCAAAAAAGCACCGTTTTGCATTGAAAAAGGTCCTTGACCCTTTCCAAATACACAGCAGCTGAAAAAAGCATAGAGATGTGAACGTTAAATGAACTGTAGTGCATTTCTGCAAAAAGCACCAAAAACATATGGGTGGGAACCAGGCCTAAGACATTTAGTAACATAATGGAGTTAAAAAAAAATAAAAAATTCATTTTTTTTTTTACTGTGCAACAGTGAAAGTAATATTTACAGTAGAGATTTGCTCTTTTTGTAGTATATAGGGCTAATTTTAGCTTTTTTAACCCCATTATGTTACTGGCCGATTAATCGATTATGGAAATAGTAATCGATTAATTTCATAATTGATTAGTTGTCAATTAATCGATTAGTTGTTTCAGCCCTACTTTAAGTATTTTAATTTTTTTTTTGATTCATCCATCCTCATAAAGGTGAAATTTCACTTTAGCAAAAAAGATAAAAGCAATGGATCACATAACAGAGCAAATGTAGCACAGCTGAAGCACATACATTATGCAATTTTTTTTGTTTAACTCTTTTTTTTATTGAAAAAGGTACATGACAGTTATCAAATGCGCTCAACATGAGCAAACAAAATAGTATGGTACATCTTACCAGTGGCGGCTGGTGCTCAAAATTTGAGGGGCGCAAACAAACTGAAAAATTCTGAAAAAAACCCCCCATCAATTTCAGCCTCACTAGCTTCAGAGTACCAGAGTCTCACCTTACCATCAATCGCAGCCATTGTGCCATCAAACGAAGCCACTGTGCCCATCAAACGCAGCCACTGTGCCAATCAAATGCAGCCACTGTGCCAATCAAATGCAGCCACTGTGCCAATCAAACGCAGCCACTGTGCCAATCAAACGCAGCCACTGTGCCCATCAAACGCAGCCACTGTGCCATCAAACGCAGCCACTGTGCCCCATAAAATGCAGCCAGTGTGCCCATCAATTGCCGCCACTGTGCCATCAAATGCAGCCACTGTGCCATCAAATGCAGCCACTGTGCCATCAATTACCGCCACTGTGTCATCAAATGCAGCCACTGTGCCATCAAATGCAGCCACTGTGCCCATCAATTGCTCCCACTGTGCCCCATCAAACGCAGCCACTGTGCCATATCAAATGCTGCCAGTGTGCTCCTTGCCAGCCCACCGTCTGCACTTACCTGTCTCAGAGGGACAGCTTCTCGATGTCTTCTCCTGTCCTCTCCACCCATCCTCTGCTATGATTGGACTCCTGGCTTCCAATCACAGCGCCTGTCATTTCAGCCAAACAGGTTACGGGTAACACAAGCGCCTGTTTGGCGGAGAGGTGGTTTAGTGTTAGGAAAGCGAATATTCATTCGCTTTTCTAACACAGCTGAGTGACCTGCGAGCGCTCAGCATGGCGTTCGCAGGTCACCTTTTTTTGACGCTGATTAGAGCCTATGGCTCTAGAGCCTATAGCCATTAGAGCCTATGGCTCTAATCAGGTGCTTCAAAACCACCCCCCGCCACTGTAATTCAGGCGCCCTGGGCACGAAAACGGGTCGGGCGTCAGAATAGGGGGTGGCAGCGGTGGCCATAGATAGATTCATGCAATGCATCAATCTATCTATTGGTGCTACAGGGGGTGGCAGGAGAGAGGGGGCGGTGCCCGTGCGCCCTTACGGACGCACCGCCACTGCATCTTACAGTGCAAACATTTCTCTTTGTCTTTACAAGTACACTACATTTCTCAGCATATTGATCCCGATACACATGTTATAGAAAACACCATAGAAACACTAAAGTACAATAGCCATTTCTCAAATCTTTTAGTGATATAGTTAGGTGTTGGGTACAGTTAAGGGCAGATGAACACCAAGCATCCCACACTTTATTATACTTAGCTGGGCAACCCCTCTGTTCAAATATGAGTTTTTCATAGGGTAATACCTGATTCACTAACCAAAGCCATGTATGTATGGATGGAGGTGTGGGCTGGATCCGCTTAAGTGTTACAGCTTTACGGGCCATAAATAAGGTCTCCAGTAGCATGGTCCTAATATGTCTTGTACATTGCTCCTCGTCGAGGACCCCCAGCAGACACACCAGTGGGGTACATGAAACAGGAATTGATCAGACCACAGACAATATCTCTGTCACCTGTTGGCAGTATATCTCTATAACTGGGCAGAGCCACATAACATGCGTGAAATCCGCATGCGGACAGGTGCACCTAGTGCAGACAGAGGTAGGTATACGGTGCATTGCGTGCAGACTGACCGGGGTCAGATATGTTTGATGTAGCATATAAAAGATGGAATAATTTATTGTTGACTGCCTGAGATACAAATAGATGAGGCAAATCTCCCAATCCTCAGACAAATCAGGGACAATTTTCATACATTATTTTTATCCTTGGTTCCAATGTGCTGTGAAACATCGAGGAAAACCGGCCGATCGCTCGCCCAATTTTCTCATAGTCTGTACAGGGCTTTACTTAAAGTGGAGGGCCACCCTGAAAAAAAAAAATCACCAAAAATCCTAAAAAAAATAAAAAAAAAACATTTGAAAAAAAAAAAAAAATTTAAACTTACCTAAACCCTTGTTGCTAGGCAGTCTTCCTAATCTGCCTCTTCCGCGGTGTGTTCTGCTCCTCGTCCTCGGTGAGCAGCCCCGTTGTCTTCTGGGAACTGTGTGTGTTCCCAGAAAACCACGGGGCCATTCACAGAATGGAGCGCCACTTGCGCGTGCGCAGTAGGAAACTGGCAGTGAAGCCGCAAGGCTCCACTGCCTGTTTCCCTTACTTAGGATGGCGGTGCCGGGACCCGAGAGCCGAGGGACGGGTCAGCCTCGGGTGGCCGACATCGCAGGCACCCAGGACAGGTAAGTCTACTTATTTAAAGTCAGCAGCTACAGTGTTAGTAGCTGCTGACTTTTAAATTTTTTTTTTTTTAGGACAGAATCCCGCTTTAAGACTTGACAAAAGGGGAATGGCCTGAAATGCATTGCCTGTACTCAAGGCCCTGGACAAGGGGTGGGCAGAAGGGGTAGCTGCCCTGGGCATTGTAGTATTAGTGAGGTGGGGGGTGCCACAAGGAGATTGGGGGGAGGGGATTTGTGTTGGAAGGGGGAATATGAGGGGCTGCGGGGGGTAAGTATTATTCAGGGAGGCGAAATTGGGGGGGGGGGGGTTGTTAGGAGTGGTGATTTAAAGGGCTTTGTGTTGGTAGGGGGATGGGAAAAGAAGATTTGTGCTAGATGGGGGGATTTGAGAGGAATTTGTGCTGGGAGGGGAGATTTGAAGTGGGGAGCTGAAATATTATGCTTAGAGGGTAAGCATGCAGATTAGTGCTCAATGTTTTTGTGGGCAGATGTTTGCCAACACATAATGTTGGGGGGGGGGGGTGCAGTTTGGCATGTTCACCCTGGGCTCTAGATGACCTTCTCCCAGCACTGCCTGTACTGCTTAGGGCTACCTTTCCTCCACAAGGCTCCAGCTGCTGATATTGCATATACTGGCCTATGAGCAAGTCCACAGTCATTGTCTAATACTGTGGCATCTCTAGAACCTTTCCTTGTGCTTGGCGACAAGTACGTAAGTGAGACATTGCTTATTTATCATTAACCAATTCCATACCGTGGCCTATTCTGGCACTTCTCTCCTACATGTAAAAATCATCATTTTGTTGCTAGAAAATTACTCAGAACCCCATAACACACACATACATACATACATATATATATATATATATATATATACACTGTATTTATTGGCGTATAACACTCACTTTTTCACCATGAAAATCGGGTGCAAATAGCGTGTGCGTGTTATACGCCAATACTTCAATTTTAGCTGCCTCGGAGGGGACAGGGAGGGGGTGGGACGAGCGCCATCAGATTACATACAGTTAGAATCCTCTGTTTAGTTGGCGGCCTCAGTAATAGGAAGTCCCATCTCCTGGGCCGCCATTGGACTACTGTTCTGTCTATCATAGGAGATTCTCACTGTATGTAATCTGTTGGCGCTCGTCCTGCCCCCCTCCCTGTCCCCTCTAGGCTGCAGATGGGCATCGATCAGTCTGCACTGATGGCATTGGCAAGGCTGCTGCATTGAAGGTAATGGTGAGGCTGCTGCATTGATGGCAATGATGAGGCTGCAGATGGGCACTGACCCTTATTTTGCTTCAAAGTTACTTATTTAAAATTTAAGTTTTTTTCCTGAAACTTCCCTCTTAAAATGAATGTGCGTGTTATACGCCTGTGCGTGTTATACGCCGATAAATACGGGTATATATATATATATATATATAGATAGAGATATAGAGATATAGAGATATAGAGATATAGAGATATAGAGATATAGAGATATAGAGATATAGAGATATATAGAGATATATAGAGATATATAGAGATATATATAGATATATATAGATATATATAGATATATATAGATATATATAGATATATATAGATATATAGATATATATAGATATATAGATATATAGATATATATATATATATATATATATATATATATATATATATATATATATATATATATATATATATATATATATATATATACATATACACACAATGTTTTTTAAACAAACACCCTAGGCAATAAAATTACAGTCGTTGCAACTTTTTATCTTGCACAGTATTTGCAGAACAATTTTTCAAATGCTTTTTTTTTTTTAAAAAAAACTGTTTCATGAATTAAACAACAACAAAGCAGTAAAGTTAGCCCAATTTTTAGGTATACTGTGAAAGATGATGTTACGTCGAGTAAATAGATACCCAACATGTCCCGCTTTAAAATTGAAATTGCGAACACTCATGGAATGGCGCCAAACTTCAGTACTTAAAAATCTCCATAGGCGACGCTTTAATTTTTTTTTACAGGTTACCAGTTTAGAGTTACAGAGAAGGTCTAATGCCAGAAATGATGCTTGCGCTCTAAAGAGTGCAGAGTTCAGGGGGGTTACACACAGAGTGCAGAGCTGGTAAACACAGAAACTGGACTTCTGTGTTTACAAGTGATTGTGGTGAGCGGGCCCCCACATGGGTCTGAGCCAGAGGTGGTGGAACCAAGTTCCACCAAGTTCCCCCTGAAAAAAAGCCCTGTGTGTACTACTTCTTTATCATTAAAAATTTGTATCACCACAGAGTGGTACTGTGGATATGACACTTTTGTAAAAAAATTCCCACATCCCGATAATTTGGATTGAAAAATATAAATCAAAGGCAAAAAAACTTCCAATGCATCATTAAAAGTGGTCCTAAAGTAAAATGATAAAACATAAAGAAGTAGTAAAAAATGAATTTTTGGATGATGGACTTTATAGGCATAACACAAGTATATATTGAAAATATATTTATTACAAAAATAAAATCAATTACACAAAATTTCATAGATTGTTCACAAGATGTGCCTATGAGCATAAACAACGCACCACCTACATACATATAGAATATAGATAAGTATAGTTATGTAGGTGGTGCGTTGTTTATGCTCATAGGCACATCTTCTGAACAATCTATGAAATTTTGTGTAATTGTCTTGATTTTATTTTTGTAATAAATATATTTTTAATATATACTTTTGTTATGCTTATAAAGTCCATCATCCAAAAATTCATTTTTTACTACTTCTTTATGTTTTATAATTTTATTTTAGGACCACTTTTAATGATGCATTGGAAGCCTTTGATTTATATTTTTCAAACAAAAACAACAAGAGGTAAAGAGAGAGCTTGCACTGGTAGTTTTTTTTTTGTTTAATAAATTTTTATTAGAGAAAAATATATAACAGAGATATAATTATAACTCAAAATAGAAAACATTTCCATTTTAACAATAATAGCATAGAAAAAGAGAGACAGTACTCACATACCGTATCAGTTAGGAAAATTCCGTAATTGCCTTTAGGTAGATACATAGAGACAACGTGCTAGCCGATTAGGCAAAGAATATATACTATGAGAGTACCATATATCGAGCGTAATTGGGTAAAAAATATATAATACATTGGTTTATTGAAAATAGACACTTGAAAGGCAGCTAGCACTGGTAGTTATATCCTCAACACCAACATTGCAGGTTTGCTTTAAACCAATTTAGGTCAAACATTCACTCTATAAAAGTTGCCTCCTGTTTAATATGGAGGATTTTTATAGTTTCATAAAATCAAGTAATAATGTTACTCTGGATATCATCCAGTTTCAGGCATGGAGGGCAGGTGAATTCATTTTAGCCCATTTCCTGGTGGCCGGTTTGGAGAATTGTTAATGAACGATGTCAGTGAGCCTCCCCACTATGTCAGCCAGTAACAGATGCAAGCCATCTACTCGGACAGAATCTGAAAACAGAACTTGGTGACTAATGACTCTAGCAGACCCGATAGTGAAGGTGCAGCGATACTGGGACTGCTCCACCTAGCACATGACAAGGCCCAGCTGGAGAGTGGCAGCAGAGATTGCTGTTTATGTTTTATGGGACATTGTTATGACCTTACTAATTGTCTGCTTGTTTCTTTTACAGGGAGTGAGGAAAGGATTATAAATGATGGGAGTTGGGCTCTGTGACATGCAACTGACTTCTTGGGAGTCTTCACTATGCAGAACTAATTGTCACATCGCCATTAACTTGTTAGTGTCCAGTAGTTCATTTTAAGTGACTGTAAAAGGTATTTTTTTTTAATAACAATTACATACCTCCCAACATTTTAAGATGGGAATGAGGGACACCTACTAGCAAATGTATGTAGGCATAGGACACACCCCCTGCCACGCCTCTTAAAGGGGACATAACAAAAAAAAAAGGTTAATCAAATCCACAAGTGCTTTTTTACCACTAATATTCCTTTATATAGTTATATAGTTATATAGTAGGTAAGGTTGAATAAAGACAATAGTCCATCCAGTTCAACCTGTGTATATTGGCTTTTAAAGTTGACAAATGCAGCAAATTAGAATTTGGATGAAAGGTTTAGCACTGGCAAACACTTTTTGAAAGATAAAAAGTGCATTTTATATACAACTATATGGATCAGACCAAAATGAGGGACAAATGAGAGGGACAGAGGGACAGAGGCACATTGCTCCTGACTCGGACATTTTGTTGATAGGCAACTCCCATCATATTGATTAGTGGTTCCAAATTAATAATAACTACTGCAGTAGGGAACAGACACAAAAGATACGCTCAGAATCTTTCCAAATAACTGTTCTGCTTTATTATGACGCAATTGAAGGTTTTTATACACATGATTACGTAGGTATTACATTAATATTACAATTGTACGTTTATGGTAACAAGGGGCGTTACATAGGCAGGCTAATTTTAATCAGGACTCGAGAGAATGTAAACATGTACTGAAAACATTATTAGTGCCATGTGCACAGTAAGGGCAGTGTGCAATACATAGAAAATAGAATACAATTATATACAGAACTTACAAATTTCCATTACACTCCAAATCAGGGACAGTCCCTCGAAATCAGGGACAGTTGGGAGCTATGACAATTATGTCATACTTGAGAGCAGCCCCCATCCTCCTCTTTGGGGTTCCCTGCTGGCGCTCCTGGCTCCTCCCCCTTTCCAAGTGCCTCCATAGCAAGCCAATTGTTATGGGGGCACTCGTGCAGGCTTGATCCTGATATCCATTGAAACACACAGCTTGGCTCAGCCCCCCAACCCCCACCCCCCTCGCTCTTTCATTACTGGCTCTGATTGACAATGCATTAAAGGTAAAAAAACCTTCTGCCTTTACAACCACTTTAACCTCCCTGGCGGTAATCCCAAGCGTGGCTCAGGATGAATTCTCATTACCAAAAGCGGTAACCCCGAGCCACACTCAGGATCGCATTGCAGTATCCTAGGAAAGTTACTTACCGTATATACTCGAGTATAAGTCGTTCCGAGTATAAGTCGAGGCCCTAATTTACTACAAAAAAATGGGAAAAACTTATTGACCCGAGTATAAGACGAGGGTGAGAAATGCACAGCTACTGTAAGTGGAAAAGAGAGTCAACAATGCCCATTTGCAGCATCACTGTGCCCATTTGCATGCCTCACTGTGCCCATTTGCAGCCATAGGTCCCCTGAACTTCAAACTCGGTAGTTAAGGGTTCCTAGATGCCCCCTAGCTGCAGCCAAAATTTGGGGTCTCTGAACCCAAAGGGTCCTGAAATGACATTGCTGCAGATGGACACAGTTGACCAAATTTGGGGCCCTGTATCTCGGGGCCACGTAGTGCTAGGAACCCCAAATTTGGTGTGCAAACCCAGTGGAACTAGCACCATAAAATTTCCAAAGCTGGGGTTTCTAGCACCAAGTGGCCCCGAGATACAGGGCCCCACAAATCAGTTCAGAAAATGTCAAGCACTTTTCTGCAGCAGAAAATGACATTTTCCGAATCGGTTTTGGGGCCCCGTATCTCAGGGCCACTTAGTGATAGGAACCCCAGCTTTGGATATTTTATGGTACCAGTTCCAATGGGTTTGCACACCAAATTTGGGGTTCCTAGCACCAAGTGGCCCTGAGATATGGGGCCCTAAAGTCGGTTCAGAAAATGTCAAGCACTTTTCTTCAGCAGAGAATGACATTTTCCGAACCAATTTTGGGGCCCCGTATCTCGGGGCCACTTAGTGCTAGGAACTTTGCATACCAAATTTGGGGTTCCTAGCACCAAGTGGCCCTGAGATATGGGGCCCCAAAGTCGGTTCGGAAAATGAAATTTTTTGCTGCAGAAAAGTGCTTGACTCGAGTATAAGTCGAGGGGGGCACTTTCAGCACAAAAAAATGTGCTGAAAAATTCGACTTATACTCGAGTATATACGGTAACTTGTCCCCAGGATCCTGCGATGTCCTCCCGCTGTGTTCGCTGGCTGTGTACTCTGCTCGATTTATCAATGTGCCGGGCTCCGTTCCCTTTGAGCATCACGACACACGAGGAACGGAGCCCGGCGGCAAATTCAAAAAGTGAAAAAAACAAGACACATACAGTACACTGTAATCTTACAGATTACATTACTGTATCAAATAATTTCACCTCTCTTTTGCCTCTAATGCTTTGTCCAGTGCCCTGCCTGCAGTTTTATATTATATTTACTGTTCTGTCTGCCTGGAAACGTGAAAATGTCCATAGCAACCAAAAAGTGTCCCTTTACGTCAAAAAACGGTTTTAGACCAGCTAGAAAAAAACGATAGCGAATTAGAACACTTGCAGAATTGAGTGATAGTGATTTGTGGGGAAATTCGTCATCTGACACTGAAAGTGACGACAGCGACAATTCTGCAACTGAGCAGATTTCTGTGTTTTTGATTTGATTACATTATTGAATACATTTTATTATTATTATATTATTATTTGTTATAGTTATTTATTATATTATAATTTATGATTTCTTGTTTCAAACTTTATCGTACCCGAGATGTCTACTAGACTCTTGTTTGGACAGATTTAAGTGAGTTATTACTAAGAATTACAGGCCTACAATATAAAACGCCAAATTTCCATGCAAAACAATTGTACCGCTTTGAGAGGCAAAAATCTGACATAATCATACCGCCAGGGAGGTTAATGTTGATTTACATGTAAATGTGCAAAATTGTTACATAAAACATTATATCTTTGGGACCTATAAGAACAAGGAAGTGGTCATGGGACTTTAAATGAGATCGGTCACAAAGTAAACTGATAATTTATTTAAATTTCCAAAATATTTGGGACCTAACTTTCCCAGATATCTAGGTTTAAAGTATTTCTAAAGGCAGAAGTTTTTTTTATCTTAATGCATTCTATGTATTAAGATAAAAAGCCTACTGTGTGCAGAAGCCCCGCCTCAGCCCCCCCCCCAATACTTACCTGAGCCCCATCTGGATCCAGCGATGTTGCACGAGAGACTCGGCTGTCCAGAACTCTCCCTCCTCATTGGCTGAGACAGTGAAGCGTCATTGGCTCCCGCTGCTTTCAAAGTCAGCTGGCCAATGAGGAGAGAAGGGGGCAGGGCCAGGCTGCGGCTGCTTGCTGTGGGGGCACTCAGCAGGAGGGAGGGGCCAGGTCTGCTAAAGAGGGACCCGAGAAGAGGAAGATCTGGGCTGCTCTGTGCAAAACCACTGCACAGAGCAGGTAAGTAAGTATAACATGTTTATTATTTTTAAACAAAAAAAATGAGACTTTAGCATTACTTTAATTCTCTATGTAAAATTTCAGGTTGAAAAATAAGGTCAGCAGACTATAAAATTTGGATGATTTAAAAGACTGCTGTGAAGAACTGCCAAAATGGTGTTAAAGTGTTACTAAACACCCACTTTACATTGTACCCACATTGTACATTGTACAGTGTTACCCCCTCTACATTGTAAAGTGTTGCGTAAACTGTTGGCGCTATATAAATCGTGTATAATAATAATGATAATACTAAACCCACAAAAGTAAAATCAGTCTGTATATGCAGTAAAGCATGCTTGTTATATTCACTGTGGAACCCAAGAGGTTAATCCTCTGCATTGTGTAAAAAGGCTGTTGATCCTGTCTTCTCTGATCCTCCCCTTATTCCACAGTCCCCAGTCCATCTCCCTAAAATCATAGTAGTGGTTCTAGCCCACCTGATATGTGACTATACAGTAATAGGAAAAAACAGGATTTTTGCACGTGCTGTAAAATTCATTCAATGGCGTTCATTGAGGGCCACAGTATTCAGAGACAGCTGAGTTATACTGCACCTACGGGATGAATTGGACACTAGCAAACAAAAAAAATCAACTAAAACAGAACTTTTACAAGTTCAGCCACATGAAAAGCACCTTGTACAAAAGTCTTAATCAAAAAATAGCAGGCTAATGCCCCGTACACACGGTCGGATTTTCCGATGGAAATCGTCCGATCGGAGCGTGTTGTCGGAAATTCCGACTGTGTGTGGGCTCCATCGGACATTTTCCATAGGATTTCCTGACACACAAAGTTGGAGAGCAGGAGATAAAATTTTCCGACAACAAAATCTGTTGTCGGAAATTCCGATCGTGTGTACACAAATCTGACGGACAAAGTGCCACGCATGCTCAGAATAAATAAAGAGATGAAAGCTATTGGCCACTGCCCCGTTTATAGTCCCGACGTACGTGTTTTACGTCACCGCGGTTAGAACGATTTTCCGACAACTTTGTGCGACCGTGTGTAGACAAAACAAGTTTGAGCCAACATCCTAGGATTTTGTTGTCGGAATGTCCGAACAAAGTCCGACCGTGTGTACGCCCTATAACAGTTTCTGAAGCATGTTCACAAGTGCCAAGACCTGGCCCTTGGTGATACTCAGGGCCAAATGTTGTTCCAGACTTGATCCTTAAAAAGTCAGCATTTATCCCATGGAATATTTCTTGTGATGAATGCCACTTTCCTCACACAAAGCAAAGTATGCATTCTATGTGCAACAGTAGACTTTTGGGAAGTAGACTTCACCAATTCAGAGAGAGACACCTGTCCCTCAAGACCTGGGCTTTACCAGCCATAAATTTAAAACCAATGGCCATGAAGCAGGATAGTAACTCATTCAGACAGAAGATCCTGATGGTTTGGAAGAGCCCACAGAGCTGATCAGCACAGACTACCACATTTGCATGGGTCAATATGGAGTTTTGAGTATCACCTGAATGCCCTACATCTTGATCCTTCGATTCAGCTGAGGAAAGAATTTCAGGGGGGGGGGGGGTAGATCAGGCTGTACAGATCCGATGGAGCCACCAGAGAATCTACAACATCTGCCAGATGATCTCTGTACCTGGAGACAATCTTGTTCAGTTTGTTGTTGAACCTGGAAGCCAGGAGGTGCGCATATAGGGCTCCCACCTGTAACACAGTTCCTGGAACAGCACCAGGTGCAAAGTCCCTTTCTCCAAATCCAGGCATTGCTGAATAAGGAAGTTGGCCTGTCAACTGTCCACACCTAGGATGTGAAAATCAGGCAAGCCTTGAATGTGAAATTCTGCCAAGACAGAATACTTTATATGTCTCCTGCTGCAGCAAGTCTTCTGGTTCTTCCCTGATGGTTAATATATGCCAATGCTTTGGATTTGTCAGACTGGATCCTTATCAGATGACCCTCCAACAATGATGTCCAGGGCTGTATGGACAACCAAATTGCCCACAGCTCCAGAGTATTGATCGGGAAGCAAGATTCATCTGGTGACTGAGTCCCCTGTACCAACAAGATGTCTAGGACTCTTCTCATGCCAGTCAGGCTGGAATCGGTTATGAGGTTCTTCCAGGAGATCGGGAGGAAATATTTTCGCAACCCCTGGACTGCATTTCTGAGCCACCAGGACAGAGAATAGCTGATCATCTCTGTCAGATGAAATGGTTGATTTGTCCTGCGTTCATAGGTCAATGAGTCATAGGGGTCTGGAGTGCAACTGAGCAAACTGGACTTCAAAGGAGGCTACCTTTATCCCCAGGACTTTCATGCAGAAACGAAGAATCAGGGGACTCCTGGACTGTAGTGCTCAAGTCTGAGTGTAGAGTTTTAATTTTCTTTTGGGGAAGAAAAACTCTTGAGCTGTGTCTAGGACAAGACCAAGATACTTCAAATAATGAGTCAGCTCCAATGCTGACTTCTGAAAGCCAAGATTTAATTGAACCTTTTAAGGTCTGAACTGTCTGTACCACATTGTTGGCCAGAACTTGTACAGACCAGATATCCCACAATGGCGATATCCTAGGAGCCTATTCAAGAGGAGTACAGAGGCCAAAACCTTGTAAACACTCAGGGGATGAAAGACAGGCCAAATCCAGGGCCATGAATTAGAAGTGCTGGGTACTCACTGCAAAGCGAAGACGCTGATGTGCTGAAAATATGTTGGCTTTCAAATAGGCATCCTTGATGTCCACAGAGGCCAGAAAGTCTCCCTGATGGAGGGAAGCTTTAGCAGACCTGGTGGATTCCATGGTGGAATTTTTGGACCTGAATGAAGACATTTTGGGCCTTGAAATCCAGCATGGAATGGATGCAACCTTTTGGTTTGAGTACTGTGAAAATGTTGGAGTAGGAGCCCTGAATGCTTCACGCTGAATGAACTACAGCATTGTTAACTGCTTTATCCAGAACACTTGTAAGGGCTACATTGAGATCTAATCTGTGCTATAACACAGGCAGTTTGGAAGCTATGAACTGGGGAGGGGGAAGTGAGCAAAACTCTAGTTTGTAGCCCCCTGGAAACCACCTGCATGTTAACTGACAGGAGGCTCATGCAAGAAATAGAGAGAAATCCGCAGCTTTAAAGTGGTTGTAAAGTCACATTCTTAATTTACTGGTATACCCTCTGGAATAAATATATAAACTACAGTGTGTGTGTTTTTTGAAAATTATAATGCGAAATACCTTTTCTCACACTGCCACTGTGTGGTCACGTGATCCCTCTCCGTTCTCCTTCCCCAATCTAAGGAGAGCAGTGGGAGGGGCTGAGATTCCCTTCTGATGTCAGCAAGCAGAGGGAGATCATGTGATCGCACAGCGGCAGTGTGAGAGAAGGTATTTAGCATTATAATTTTCAAACAAACACACACTGTAGTTTATATTTGTTTAAACCAGATGGGATATAAGTCTTTGTTTTAGAAATTGCAGCGGAATAGCAGCAGGAGAGGAGGGGAGGGGCGGGGAGGAGATCGGCTCTTACAGTGACTAGGAACTGACAGGCAGGGAGGGAGGTGGGAGAGACTTGAACACACAGCATGATAATGGAGGGGTGTAAAATGACCACGGTATCATGGATCAGCAGCCATGATTACTGTAGTCAGCACACACAGGGGGACACAGGAACAGGTAGGATCAACCAGGTATTTTACAGCATAGAATGGGACAAATGTCACCACAGAAGCACCATGCTATTTATCATGCTTTAAAGGAACATTTTTTTTTTTTTAGGGTTACCACCTGTGACGGTACATTGGAGTACATGGAACAAAAGCCAATGTGACCAGCTCTTTCAATTAACATATATAGTTCAGAATCCAACAAACCAGGAATAGTCTTTATATATTTCCTGAGGGATATTGTTAATATAAATCACTGTCCCATTTGAAGTAATCCAAACCACATTCTCAGTGTCCATTAGGTAGTTGTCCATCACTTTCTCTGTCATCCTGTGCCCCCAATAGACACAGTGTGACTTACACATAAGAAGTGCTGGGGGAGCTGAACCAGAAGTTTCCTGACCTCTTTAGGGTAAGCTGGGTTCCACGGGCCCCCCGGCCAAAGTGACTCCCGTCACACAACCACTTTAGGCACTCTACAAACAGGGAATCCACTTGGAGTTGAAACAGGATCCCTTCTCATGGCTCCTAGTCCTGACCCCTAAAGTTTGACAGACTAGCATGGCAGCCAAGGAAGATTACAAAACAGGACCAGCCAGGAAAAAGGATTTACATCTGAGACTAGCGGATGCACCAGAATGGTCATGGTTATTTTAGGGCCTCTTAGGGATTCTAGACAGGTGGCAGCACTGGTAGAACCTGCAGCCTGATCTTCCAGTTACAGAGTGGCACACACCACGTTAATAGAGCCAAAATAATCTCTCCAAGCCTGGGAGTATTGGCAGTGGCTTCTGGCTCCTCATGGGCCACATCACCCGAGTCTGAGCATCAGACAGAGCCTCTGCGACAGATAGCTCAGAAGCTGCTAAGGCTTTAGACAGATCAGACATCTTGCATAAGTGCAGTGAAATTGTCCTGGGGCACAACCAAAGAGGGGGACACACATGATGAAGCTAAGAATGACTCAGATGAGTGAGTGCAGGGACTCAAGTAGAGGAAAGCATTCTAGGCTGTCAGTGTCAGGCCCTCAAATGGATGCACTGCAGGCAGCACCAGGGTTGTTAGTGGATTGTGAGCTGGTTTACCTGTTACAGCAGTACTGCTCCCTGTGTGTCTGGGATCCAACATCTTGTGCTGTAAGGCTGGATTCACACCTAGGCATTTTTAGTGCTTTTTGCATTTTGCAGATTTGCACTACAGTCCATTTAACATGGTTTCCTATGGAACACGTTCTGTAGTGCAAATCTGCAAAATGCAAAAAGCACTAAAAATGCATAGGTGTGAATCCAGCCTTAGGCATGAACAACATAGCTAAGGGTACAGGGCTCTGCTTTGAACACTCAAAAACCAGCTGCTGCTGGTGGGAGCGGTTCAGACAGCCAGAGGTGACCAGGTCACTGTAGATGGGCAGCATAGACAAACCAAGGAAGAGCCATATTTCACTTGTGATAAGGAGCAGTAGCAGGAATGTTTTAGCAAACGCTGAATGGTGAGAACAAGGGTGCAGAGCATGTGTGCAAGGCATTTCAACGAAAGGATTAAGTCAGCACTCACTCCTACAATGTTAACCTTATCAGCGGTAAACTAACAGAAAATAGAAATAAGGGCACCCAACTGTCCAGTTAACAAGGTACTTCCTAGTGCTTGGCCCACACAGCTTACCCACAAAGTGAGTCTTCAGAGACTGGGTCACACCAGAGACTATAGCTATGGACCTGGTAAGGGCTCCACAACTAACACAGTACACTCAGGTTTGGAAAGCACCCCAAAGCAGCGCCCAGTGCATGAAGGGCACATTTCAGGCCAGCCCTGTAATTGTTCAGTCCAACAGGGACTGTCTTTTCTCTGGTTGTCATGCTCATCATATGGTTTCTGCTCTGTCACGGAAAATTTACATGCAAGTTGGGATGTCCTAATGTCACTGACTGTTGCTGTTGATCAATAAAAGTTTACTCATAATTTTATAACTCTACCTTGGTGGAAGGTAGGCACTCTGTTGTGCCTATGCCTGACAGCAAATTAGGACACCCCGGCAAATCAACACCTCAAATCTAGTATGTAATGCAAGCTTGTTAAACTGATTGTAAAGGTTTTTTTTTTTTTTCTTTTAAAATAACAAACATGGGGGGACATTTATTAAAATGGGAGCACTCATAATCTGGTGCAGCTGTGCATGGCAGCCAGTCAGCTTCACACTTTGGCTTATTCAGTTAAGTTTTGACAATAAAACCAAGAAGTTGATTGGTTTCTATGCAGAGCTGCACCAGATTTTGCACGCTCTCATTTTAGTAAATCAACCTCATTTTATACTTACCTGCTCTGTGCAATGGTTTTGCACAGAGCAGCCCTGATTCCCCCCTCTGGGGTTCCCTACTGGCGCTACTTCCTCCTACTTTCCAATACTCATTTGGAGTTATTTAAAAACATATTATACTCACCTCCGTTCGATAATATCCAGTAGCCTGTCCTCAGCTGTTAGGGCTAACTGGGTAACCTATGTATGATAACGAAGGGGGGCGCACCTATTCTAACCCACTGTTAAAACCAAAGTGGACTATGCTATTAGGGGTACTACCCTGCATGTTAAGTGGACACCACTAACCATTTAGCTACTGGATGGAAGTCCACAGTATTGACTCTATATATTTATCAGCATTTTGCTAAGACCACTAAATTGACTGTTCTGCTCCTTTCTTGTTTATCCCCAACTTGTGTTTGGAATAGGACCTAACACAGAGACCCAGCTGTGCATGACAGAGAGGCCTGTATGTCCGTTTGTGGTGGCCACCTGTGTCCTTAGACAACCGTCTAATTTTATATGTATGTGGTGGAGGTTTGGTTTCGTTATTCATTATAAAATGTCATTATATGGATTTTTTTCAATAAAGTAATTTTTTATTTGTGAAGAATTTTTAAGAATTCTTTGGGAAACCTCTTCTTTCCCCACCTTTTTGTATACTTCCTCCTCCTGCCTTATGAGTGCCCCCATAGCAAGCCTCTTGCTATGGGGGCACTCATGCGGGCTAGATCCTGAGCCACACTTTGAGTGTCTGGTACAGCCCTGAAATCGGCACCCTCATCACTGTATTTGATTGACAGCAGCAGGAGCCAGTGTGGTAGGAGAGAGAGAGAGAGAGAGGATGCATTAAGGTAAAAAACCTTTAGCCTTTACAACCACATGAATGGTGCCATAATCTGGACCATGTGTTGCACGAGATAATAAGTCAGTGCCTAGGAAAGCAGAGTTATAGAATCCTTACCAGTTAACTTACTAAGTGAGTCCCCAAATCTCCAACAATTTGTTTCTTTAGAAAATAACATATTTCATAATGATGGTGCAGCACATGGCTTTATGGGTGTGTCACCTCATCATGACATAGGCAACTCTATTGGGACTTTGCAGGTTTGTCATCAATTATGGGCACATGCTGAGTGGTAGAGACACCTTTTCTAGCATACAGAATGTATTTGTCCTTCCAAAAAGGAAAACTGGTGATCTGTGGTGAACATCCCTTGTCCTGAAATGTAAAAATCCTGCAAAAAGGGATATTGAGAGTTGTGTTCTGTAGTCAGTACAGGGGAAGAGTAGAGCTACATGTACGGCAGACTCCTCCAACAGCACAGCTCTATTTTTGCTAAATAATCATGAAACAAAAAAGTACAAAGGTGTCCTCATTCCCATGTGCCTAGGGAACAACAATGTGGAATTACAGAATTGCCCTGTTCAGGCATAAATGATCCCTGTTAAATGCACGGATATCCACCTTCCATAAATACATGTTATTTCTGCCTTATAAATTATTCCTTCCGTTAAGCTTTTTTACTGTAATATAAGCAATTAGGTTAGAATTTTGGTTTATTATTTTTATCTATAGAAAAATTGTTAATTCATCCCCCAAGGAAAGATTGTGCGCGTAACATTATGGAACATGGTTTTTATTTCTTAAAAAGATATTCTTGAAAAAATGCATTAACCGCTTCCCGACCGCTGCACGACAATATAGGTCGGCAGAATGGCACCGGTGGGCAAAAGGGCGCACAGGTACATCCCCTTTAGGAAGCGGTGCTGCGCCCGCCACGTTCTCTGTGACTGCAGGTCCTGCGGAGTCCGCCGGGTGCCCGCGATCGTGTCACAGAGAGGTAGAACGGGGTGATGCCCCATTCTGCCTTGTGGCATGACAGGGATCTACTGCTCCCTGTTATCGGGAGCAGTGATCGCTGTCATGTGAGTTGAAGCCCATCCCCCCCACAGTTAGAATCACTCCCACACTTAACCCCTTCATCGCCCCCTAGTGGTTAATCCCTTCCCTGCCAGTGTCATTTACACAGTAATCAGTGCATTTTTATAGCGCTAATCACTGTATAAATGACAATGGTCCCAAAATAGTGTCAAAAGTGTCCGATGTGACCGCCATAATGTCGCAGTCATGATAAAAAAAAAAAATCGCAATTTGCCGCCATTACTAATAATAAAAAAAATAATAAAAATGCCCAAAAACTATCCCCTATTTTGTAGACGCTATAAATTTTGCGCAAACCAATCAATATACGCTTATTGCGATTTTTTTTTTACCAAAAATATGTAGAAGAATACATATCGGCCTACACTGAGGGGGAAAAAAATGTTTTTTTATATATTTTTGGGGGATATTTATCATAGCAAAAAGTTAAAAATATTGCTTTTTTTTTAAAAAAAAAAATGTCGCTTTTTTTTTGTTTATAGCTAAAAAAATGAAAAACCGCAGAGGTGATCAAATACCACCAAAAGGAAGCTCTGTGCGTACAACGTCGCACGACCGCGCAATTGTCAGTTAAAGCGACGCAGTGCCGAATTGCAAAAAGTACTCTGGTCAGGAAGGGGGTAAAATCTTCCGAGGCTGAAGTGGTTAAAAGATATCTGTACTTTTAAAACACAGCAGCCCTTTATTGCATCCAGGGACAGCAAGAAATCCTGCAAATATAACCTTTTACCTCTGCATTTTGAAGCTGTCATCACTGCGCCAAGCTAGTTTAAAAGTTGCTTATTTATATTATTTCTGTCTGCATCTACATTACACCAGCATACAAGGACTGACAAGAAGGAAGGCATCTGCTTCACATGCCTTTTTGCTCCAATGTCTTCAGTGCTAGGAGAAATACATTATGATTTCTATGTTGCAATTCACTCTCTAGAGCAGTGGTTCTCAACCCTTCCAGTGCTGTGACCCCATGATAACATTTCCCAAGTTGTGGGGACCCCTAACAGAAAAATAATTTTCGTAGCGTGGGTTGTCAGCACCCAAGGCAAGACAAGTAATTAGCACCCCTAACCCACAGACATTTAGCGCTCCCAAAGTCCCTTCCACTCATACAGTATTAAAACTCCTTATGATACATTTTAGGATGTACCACTCTCCTTGTTCTCCTTTTTTTGCCTTTTATCTCTCTCTATCCTAATTTCCTGTTTTTTTCCCCATTGCTCTCACCAGCCGTCTTTCTTGTTCTCTTATTCTTTCTCTACTTTTTTCTTTGTTCCTCCCCCTCTTTTACCCTCTCTTCCATGTATTCTCTATTTTTATTCCTTCTCTTACTCCTTGGTGGGGGGAATGGGACGAGTTGCAGTGCTGGTGGGGAGTTCTGATCAGCCAAATTAGGTGCTCTTGATCAAGGTCATCTGCTGATCCGAGAAATGTAGTGCAGACTTTTAATGGCAACTCTAATCACAGGTAGTGTTACTCACTGTGTCTCCGACTTTGTGGTGTCTTGCAGCAGTAACACCTATGCCGAAATCAGGAGATAGGGTCTTCTCCAGCCCCTCCCACTTCACATTCCTCACCAGTCAGCTGACCTCTAGTCTCTACCCCCCAGCCATGCTGTGAATTGAATGGGCGGCTGGGAGAGTGGTGCAGGCTTCAGGAACAGCCCAGGATTTGGTGACCCCTGGCAAATTATCATTCGACCCCCGAGGGGGTCCCGACCCCCAGGTTGAGAACCACTGCTCTAGAGACTATGGAGTCAGCATCCAGAGAGGACTTCACAGGGGCACTGGGAATTTTTTTTTTTTTAAGGCTGAGCTGTGTAAATTTCTTTGTCTTGTTTCCTGCATAGCCAATCACATTTAATCGTTAAGCCTGGGTTCACACTTGCTGCGGCCATGGCTTACAGCAGAGGGTCCAGTGTGTCCCTGTTCACCATTTCAGGTACCAATCAGGTCCAATTTTTTAGCTTGAAGTCGGACCTGAAATGGACCAGAAGACGCACAGGACCCGTCCGCGGCCACCCCGGAGGTGTGTGAGCTGGCTCTATTGAGAGCCGGTTACACTCTCCTGTCATGCGAACTGGATATGGGGAAACCCACATCAAATTTTCATCAGTGTGAACCCAGCCTCAAGGTAGTCCCAAGTCTGATTGGAGCCTGGGAGAAACTTTTGAGTACTTACTTTTTTCTTTTTAAATATTAGGCTTTCTGTATGGAAGGGATAACAAGGAGCCTGCAGTGGGTGGGTTTGTGAATTCCTATCCTTTACAGGAGCAGAGGTTCTCCGATCCCTGGATTACTGATAAAAGGGAGTGGACCTAAGGCCTCAATTCACACACAACGTATCAATTCGTACACCCCTGTAAAGGGCGTTTTTGCCCACATCGAATGCACTGGTGTTTCGAGCATTCAAGTGCAGGGAGTCCTATTCATGTCAGTTGGGATGCAGCAGTTGCTGGGAGGTAGACACTTGTCCCAATCTGACTGCCACGCAGGTAAGTGTCCCCCAACACACACTGTGTGTCCATGTACCCGCTGCTCCCCAACTGACATGAAAGGTACTGCTTGCACACAGATTTATGGAACACCTGTGCATCCCATGCAGGAAAAGTCAGCCCTTGCACATGTATGCATTGATATGCCCAGGGGCGGACTGACCATTGAGCAACTCGGGCACTGCCCGAGGGCCCTGGGCCACTAGGGGGCCCCATCAGGGTTGCCAGCCTCAGTAAAACCAGGGACAGTATGTATAAATCTGTGTTTTTTTTACATCTGTCCGTGTATACATGTATGTGTATACTGTGTGTTTGTTTACTGTGTGTGTGTATACTGTGTGGCCCCATAATCTCTGATTGCCTGGGGGCCCCATAATCTCCTATTGCTCGGGGGCCCCATGAGTTATCAGTCCGCCCCTGGATATGCCCCATGTGAACAAGCCCTAATGCATTAAAGCAATGTCTGGATTAATAGTATCAACAGATACTGTGCTCCCTGCACGCATTATAGGTTTGATTTTCAATTTCGTGCTTTGAGAATAATTTAAAGGCATCTTTTGCAACAAAAAAAAATTATTAATGCACCCACACTGATTGCATTTATTAATTAACTAATTAATTAATGCATTTAACTGAGTGCATTTATTAATTTTTTGCATTGAAACCTGCAAAGCATTGCAACCATGTTAAGTGGAATGCAGGTGCAATGCACAGGTTCCTGTAAACTACTCCCCTACTACTACTGCTGAGGTACAGACCTTTGGTTATGGGGCTGGAGGCAGTATTATTGGACTACAAGTGCGACACAAGTGTCAACGTACTTGTGCTCCATTGAGGTCTACAAATCTTTGTTGTAGTGGCAGATGGGACTTGTATTCTCTCCATTTATATAGCTTTGCCGCACAGCTAGGCAAATTAAAAAAATTGACAGGAAGCTGAAGAGAAGAACCCCAGGTTCCTTTAAGACTTGGGGGGGGGGGCGACTCCGACCATGTTTTATGTTACACCCTAAATATGGGTATAACATAAAACATGGTCAGGGAGGTGACCACCGACTTACCTTTGGCCAATGCATGTGTGCAGTCAGTACAGAGCAATGGAACAACTCTGCTTGAAGATAAATGCTGGCTGGGCTCATACGCTTTTTATACATTGTGTAGCTTTAGAGTACCTGCCATCATAAGAGAAATACATAGATTTCTACTTATGAAAAAAATTGTTTATAAATGTCTTTCTATGCATAGATCAATTAAAAAAATTGACAGGAGGCTGCAAGGAAAATAACCTCTCGATTCAGTAAAAGGGTGGGGCAGTGACGATGTTATTAGCCACACCGTAAATATGGGTGTAACATATAAACAAGGTCAAAAAGATGGAAGTAATCTTAATTTTACACTTAATCCCTACACTGGCTCCCAATCACCCAGCAAATTAAATTCAAAATACTAACCACACCAGACAAAGCCACTCACAACTCTGCCCCGAGCTACATCACCAATCTTGTCTCTAAATATCACCCAAGTCGTCCTCTCCGCTCTTCTCAAGACCTCCTACTCTCAAGTTCTCTCATCTCCTCCTCCCATGTTCATCTCCAGGATTTCTCCAGAGCCTCTCCCATCCTCTGGAACTCGCTACCTCAACCGGTCCGGCTATCCCCTATTCTTGCTACCTTCAGGCGATCCCTGAAAGCTTCGCTCTTCAGGGAAGCATATGACGTCTCCAACTAATTTTTTACCACTTCCATCAGCTCATTCCCCACAGCTACAACCTTTTGTACCACCTGCCCCACCCTATTAGATTGTAGGCTCTTCTGAGCAGGGCCCTCTTAATCCTCTTGTATTTTATTGTATTATAACTGTATTGTCTCCCTTTTTATATTGTAAAACACTGTGTAAACTGTTGGCGCTATATAAATCCTGTATAATAATAATTAATTACTTATGCCTCAAGACATCATTGGACCTAACACAAAAACAGATAAAACCAATAAAAAATAAATAAAACAATCAAATGATATCTGTAATTGTAGTAGTATTTTAGTGATATATTCAAGCAAAAAGTTGTGAAGAATATGATTTGAACTCTTTTCAAACAATTCCTCGCTGCTCATAATCAGGGACTCAGAAGAAAAGAACACTTAACCTCTGTGATATGTTTCCTGCTCCCACTACATATCACCAAAATGGACCTGATTTATTGGCACAGACGATAAACAAAGAGATTCTCCCTGGAGATGGAAACATAAAATTCCAGATGTTTCCAGACTGTGTTCAGGACTTGTTGTGTGCGTCCCTCTCTGCACTGCCAAGCTGCAGGAAGACACAGAGTCCCATATACACAAACACAGACAATCCTCTTCAAGGCCAGAACTTTCAAACAAACACACTGGATCCGCTTGCTTTCCTTTGCCACTCTTGAAGAGTTACTTGGCCAAAAGTCAATCTTGCCCCTGAGCTGTGGGCTTCCTGACTTCTGCTCGGGCTCTTATGATTCACCTTTGAACTGTAAGAAGTGAGGTAGACCTTGTTTTCCTGCAAGATGTCCTGGTGATGAACGAGCAAGAATACAGAGGCACATGTGCATAGGAGAGATAAACCGGACTGGCCTGGGTCCTACTGGTCAATGCATTAGCTTTATCCTAGGGTCAGGGGCCCTGGCCTTTCCACCAGCTGGAAGATTTAATCTCTATGAGCTATTTCCACCACCTTCCCTTCTTCTCACTGTAAGGAACTGGGATATCCGTCTAAAGGCCTTATTTCTCTATTGTTTCTTGTATTTATTACAACAAATTCCTTCCCCTTCCTTTAAATGTCCGGATCAAATCACTTCATTCATGGACTACAAAGTGGTGCCTAACTATGGTTGTGTAGCCTGGTGACATATACCCGATACACCGGGATTGTTGGAAGGAGAAGGATTTGGCTTTATAGTTCGTCAATAAACAAAGTCATCATGATTTACAACCCTCCATCCCTTTCAATATTGACAATGCAACAGTTTTCTAGTAAAAATAATAAAATAAAATATTGTGGGGGAATCTACAGATCTGTGACAGCTCTCTGTGTGAGGATGATTTTACAGAGAGAGCTGTTACAGATCACCCCACAAACACCAAGCACCACTGAAAAATCTGTCTGTCCCCCATCACTGCCAACCAGGGGCGGACTGACCATTGAGCCACTCGGACACTGCCCGAGGGTCCTGGGCCACTAGGGGGCCCCATCAGGGTTGCCAGCCTCAGTAAAACCAAGGACAGTATGGACCAGGGACAGCCATTAGACAGTATGGACCAGGGACAGCCAATAGACAGTATGCACCAGGGACAGCCAATAGAAACATGTCTGTGTATACTGTGTGTACATGTATGTGTATACTGTGTGTGTGTATACTATGTGGCCCCATAATCTCTGATTGCCTGGGGGCCCCATAATGTCCTATTGCCTGGGGGCCCCATGAGTTGTCAGTCCGCCCCTGCAGCCAACACCAAATAAACACAGATTTTAGGTTATTTTTACCAAAGAAATGTAGCAGCATCATTTTTGGTCAGAATTTATCAAGAGAAATTACTTATTTGCAACATTTTATAACAGAAATTAAGAAAAATTATTATAATTTTTTTAAAATTTTTTGGTCTTTTATTATTTGTAGCGCAAAAATAAAAACCCCAGTGGTAATTAAATGCCACCAAAAAAAAGCTCTATTTGTGTGAAAAAAATGATAAAAATGTCATTTGGGTACAGTGTTACATGACCGCGCAATTCTCATTCAAAGTGTGACAGCACTGAAAGCTGAAAATTGGTCTGGGAAGGAGGGGGAGGGGGGTGAAAGTGCCCAGTATTGAAGTGGTCAATTACAGTCTTTAGTCTGCTGGGATATGTCTCTACTAACTTTGCACATCTAGACTTTGCAATATTTGCCCACTTTTCTGCAGAACTGCTCAAGTTCAGTTAAATTTGACGGTGACTGTTTGTGGACTGCAGTCTTCAAGTCATTCCACAGATTTTCAATGGGGTTTAGGTCTGTGTTCTGACTAAGCCATGTAAGGACATTCACCTTTTTCTCCTTCAACCACTGTGTGGTCATTTTTGCTGTGTGCTTTGGGTCCTTGTAATGTTGGAAGATAGACCTTCTTCCTATTGAAAACTTTCTGGCAGAGGGCAGCAGATTTTCCTCAAGAATTTGACTGTATTTTGCTCCCTCCATTTTTCTTCTATCCTGACAAGTGCTCCAGTCCCTGCTGCAGAGAAACACCCCCATAACAGGATATTACCACCTCCATGCTTTACTGTAGGAATGGTGTTATTTGGATGATGAGCTGTATTGGATTTCTGCCAGACATATCGTTTGGTGTTGACGCCAAATAATTAAATTTTAGTCTGACCATAACACCTTTTTCCATGTGGCCTCAGAAGCTTCAAGGTGCGTTTAAGCACTTGCCGACCACTGCACGCCGATATACGTCGGCACAGTGGCAGCGGTGGGCAAATGGGCGTACCTGTATGTCCCCTTTAATTGGCGGGGCTAGCGGGCGCCCGCCGCGTACAGCGTGACTATGCACGCGCGACCCGCGGACTCGATGTCCGCCGGTCTCCCGCCGATCGCGTCACGGAGCCACACAACGGGGAGATGCCTATGTAAACAAGGCATTTCCACGTTCTGCGTAGTGACATGACAGAGATCACTGCTCCCTGTCAACGGGAGCAGTGATCGCTGTCATGTGAGTGGTAGCCTACCCCCCTACTGTTAGAATCACTCCCTAGGACACACTTAACCCCTTGATCGCTCCCCTAGTATTTAAAAACTGATCAGGAAGGTGACCACCAACTTGCCTTTGGCCAATGCACTTGTGCAGTCAGTATAATCTGTACAGAGCAATGGAATACCTCTTGATGGTGAATGCTGGCTGGACTCAGACACTCCTTATACACTGTGTAGCCTTAAATAATACCTGTCATCATAATAAAATTACATAGGTTTCTATTGGTAACTTTAATATGAAAACTATATTTTATAAGTGGTCTCTGGCTTCAGTGTTACAAGAATGCAGTTATTGAAGGCAGAACTGGTTTTGCATGGTTATAACAATCGCAGCACAGCCGGGGCGCACGGGCTTACTCCCTACCTCGGCGTGCGGATCATGTACTAGTATGTGATCCAGAGCAGAGTGGCCGCCCTGTCGCAGTATATCTACGGTGGGCAGTCGTAAAGTGCTTAAAAAAAAACGTTATGTGTTTTATCATGTGCATCATTACTGCTGCTTGCAGTCATTTTATTTAAAGCGTAACTCTACTTTTAATGAGAAAAAAACATTCTCCCTGGGTGATCTATGTACATTGCAAGGATTATAACAACCTTTGTAGCAGATTCCTACCTTTTGTTATTCTGAAGAAATCCCTGTGTGTTTGTCTGTGCCTCTGGGCTGAGTGAGTCTAATGGGAGGGGTTTCATAATTAACAGTAAGCTTTGGCAGCTGCAGGGCTCTAATGAGGAAAGCTGCTGGGCCTGCATCCCTTTAGACGTGATCCTATTGGAAAAATCTCACCAAAAATGAAATGTTTGTTGCAGGGGATGCCTTAAATCTGACCTGTATCTTAGGCAGACTTCTGGGAAAATGTGTGAGCCAATCACACAAACAGGAAATGTTTCTGGGGAGTGGTCAGTACACATTCTGTGTACAGAACAACTCCATGTAGCCCTTATTGCTTTGCATTTATAGAAAATTGCAGCGGCTGCAGGTTGAAAACGAAAGGTAATTTTTAATAACATTCAATTACAATATGACTTGTATCGCCATTGTACACGCTATATTATTTTTTCTTAATTTGCCATTTTTTTTTCCCCCACGAAAGTGGAATTACCCTTTAAAAAGCTGTTGTCAGTTGTTGAAGGTCCCAGTAACAGTCAGAAATCTTTATTGACATAACTGATCTCAGGTAAGGAAATTAAAGTTAAAGTGGAGTTCCACCCACTTTTACAACTCTCCAGCATCCCTCACTAAACTGTGCACTGTAAATGAATTGGATATTTTTTTAAAAAATTTTCTCAGCACTTACTGTATATCTGCTGTATTCATTTTTCACTTCCTCCTCCCTGGCCGCGGCCAATCGCATCATTTCCTGTTTGCAATGCCTTCTGGGAAGGGGCGGCAACTTCCTCTGACACTGCCGTTGCTATGGAAACCTGACCTGAAACCTATTACACTGCTTGTGCTGCACTGAGCATGTGTGAGATCTGCAAGGATGAGATCCAGGAAGAAATACAGTCTGGCTTCAGATGCCCACACTTAAGATGGCCACGGCCTGCTGTAAGTTTATAAAATAACAAACTGCTGCTATAAACTAACAAAACAGACCTTAGTTTACAGACTAACTTTACTAGAGTACATTAAGCTTGTGTATTATAGGGGTATTTTTATTTAAAAAGTATAATTTTGGCCGGAACACCACTTTAAGAGCCCCTGAAAAAAAAAATTGAATAATTGGCTAAATATGGTCAGATAATTAATATGTGGTCCTTTTAACATTTCCGACACAAACAATGCTGCTTTTGTGGGACATACAGCATTGGTCTCTAGCTCATGATAAATAAAACTCTGCTGCCCACCGGTCTCTGTGTTCCCAAACTAAAGGGAATGGGCCAAAAAGAGATTGCACCAGCAACCTAAGGAATGATTTAATCTAGCACTTGTATCAAAAAGTTTATATCAATAATACCTGGAATATAAAGTAAGGAAAAGGACATGATTTAGGTTAAAAAAAAAAAAAACTATTATAAAAATGATTATTTGTAGTTTTGAGTTGTTCAAATATTTGTAAATGTGTAATCGAGTTATGTATTGTGACCATTGTAGGTGTAGACAATGTTGCAAGCACCAGCCCAGGAGTGATATCATTGCACACATCAAGATTAGATGTGTAGAAGATGGAAACATGAGGATTTGACGCCCCGTCACACAAAGATATTCCTGGTTCTCTACACAGTATAGCCAGGGATTTCAGTTATGGCCAGAAATTTTAAAAAATGATAGTGGAAGAAAATAAAAACAATCAATAAGGGGAAAAAAGAAAAAAAGATTAATTAAAAAAAAGATTTCTAGAGCAGGTGGCAACTAACATGCTGAATCTGGTGACAAGGGACCGGTGGCAAGTAAGGATGAGCTTGGGCGTGTTCGCACAGCCCACGTGCAGAGCCCGCCAGGAAGTCGGCACGGCGCTGCGCTAATTACAGGCAGTGAGACATTTTCCTGATGTGCAGCTGCAGAGATCGGGAAATGTCTCACTGCCTGTGATTAGCACAGTGAGACTTCCTGGTGGGCTCTGCACGTGGGCTGTGCGAACACGCCCGAGCTCATCCTTAGTGGCAAGTAACACGCTGAATCTGGTGACAAGGGGCCGGTGGCAAGTGACACGCTGAATCTGGTGACAAGGGACCGATGGCAATGTCACGCTGAATCTGGTGACAAGGGGCCGGTGGCAAGTGACACGCTGAATCTGGTGGTAGGGGACTGGTGGCAAGTGACACGCTGAATCTGGTGACAAGGGGCCAGTGGCAAGTGACACGCTGAATCTAATGGTAGGGGACCGGTGGCAAGTGGCACGCTGAATCTGGTGGTAGGGGACCGGTGGCAAGCAGGGCCATCTTAAGAGCATTATAGGCCCCCGGGCAATACAGTGCACTGGGGCCCTGTCTACACAATCACGCACGAGAATAAAAATGCAAATTATCAATAAGGCTATATTTATTGGTACTTCCAACAAAATCATTGTTTAAACATTAACACAACGTTTGGACAATATAACTTTTGATGGGCACAGTGGCTTCATTTGATGGGCACAGTGGCAGCTTTGATGGGCACAGTGGCAGCGTTTGATAGGCACAGTGGCTGTGTTTGATGGGCACAGTGGCTGTGTTTGATGGGCACAGTGGCAGCTTTGATGGGCACAGTGGCAGCTTTGATGGGCACAGTGGCTGTGTTTGGGCACAGTGGCAGCTTTGATGGGCACAGTGGCAGCTTTGATGGGCACAGTGGCTGTGTTTGATGGGCACAGTGGCTGTGTTTGATGGGCACAGTGGCAGCTTTGATGGGCACAGCGGCTGTGTTTGATGGGCACAGTGGCTGTGTTTGATGGGCACAGTGGCAGCTTTGATGGGCACAGTGGCTGTGTTTGATGGGCACAGTGGCAGCTTTTGAGGGGCACAGACAGTGGCTGTGTTTGATGCACAACTTGAACTTACTTAAGTAGACAGTGTTAGACTTACTTGAGGCCGCTGGCCTGGTGCAGTACAGTGTGTCACTCACAGCAGCAAGGCAGCACCAGCTATCAATCAGGGCCATCTTTCCACTCTGCTCCCTCTCCACGCTGTCTGAAAAACATGGCAGAGGTGGGCGGAGCTTGTTCACTAGCCGCTAGGGGCGGCCACGGCGCGCTATGAATGCTGGGGCGTCCGCGGCCTCTGACTGACGTCAGTGGTAGCTAGCTAGACGCCGGGCGGCAGGCGATTTCAGCAAGTGAGCAACCAGTGCAGTCAGTCAACTTAAGCAGCAGATTGCAGCGCTGAGGATCAGCCCTGGATGGGGCCCTCCAGGCAAGTGAGGCCCCCGGGCAACTGCCCAGCGTGCCCAGTGGAAAAGACTGCCCTGGTGGCAAGTGACATGCTGAATCTGGTGGCAGGGGACCGATGGCAATGTCATGCTAAATCTGGTGACAAGGGACCGATGACAAGTGACATGCTTAATCTGGTGGCAGGGGATGGGTGTCAAGTGACACAATGAATCTGGTGGCAGGGGATGGGTGTCAAGTGACACAATGAATCTGGTGGCAGGGAATGGGTGTCAAGTGACACAATGAATCTGGTGGCAGGGGACCGGTAGCAAGTGACATGCTGAATCTGGAGGCAGGTGATGGGTGGCAAGTGACATGCTGAATCTAGTGACAAGTGACGGGTGGCAAGTGACACGCTGCAAGTAGAAATATTGTACTTTAATTCTTGAGAGTAGGTGCGTAAATTGGGGCATGCTTGTAGGGGCCCCATAGCATTACTTTGCCCAGAGGCCCATGATGCTATTAAGATGGCGCTGGTTAACAGTGGACACTGCAGTCTTTATCCAGTCTGTTAGCTTGGAGGAGGGAGAAGCGGGGGAGTGTCTTGCCATCCTAGACTATAGGGCTGAGTGTTTCTATTGAAGCACACAGGATAGGGAGACACAACTTTAGTTCATGCATGCAAGGGTGGCTCCATAGGATGCTGCAAGAGAAAGGAACCACCCTGAAACAGAAAACCTGAGACAGCGATCATGTCACCAGCATAAATAGGAACTAAGCGTAAATAGGCATAATAAAGCCCCATACACACTATTAGATTTTTTGCAGATTTTTGTCTTCAGATTTACCAAAATCTTATAATATGAGGTCAAACCTTAAGAGTTTCAATTTGTATGCAATCAGGCAGGCCCTTGCAGTACACGGTTTTGGTAAATCTGAAGACAAAAATCTGCAGAAAATCTAATAGTGTGTATGGAGCTTTAGTTAGTGAATTAAATCAACTGATTAGAGTGCTTAAAAAATTGAGTGTTTAACCGCTTGCTGACCAGCCGCCATCATTAAACTGCGGCAGGTCAGCACGATCCCGCGAGCCGTCGTAGCTATACATCGGCTCCTTTAAGCGGGATAGCAGGTGTGCACTGCACTGCACTGCGAGGGTTCCGATGCTCATGGCCAACGGTTGGGATGACCGCCGGCCACGAGCGATCGCGGGCACGAGAGGAGAGGCAGATGGTGAGTTTCTAATAGCTAGGAACCACAATCCGTCACTTCCTCTACATCAGTCCCCTCCCCCTACAATTAGAAACACACACGGGGAACACAGTTAACCCCTTGATCGCCCCCTAGTGTTAACCCCTTCCATGCCAGTGACATTTTTACAGTAATCAGTGCATTTTTATAGCACTGATCACTGTATAAATGTCAATGGTCCCAAAAATGTGTAAAAAGTGTCTGATGTGTCCTCCATAATGTTGCAGTCCTGATAAAAATCGCAGATCGCTGCCATTACTAGTAAAAAAAATAAATAAATAAAATTGCTTTAAATCTATCCCCTATTTTGTAGACACTATAACTTTTGCGCAAACCAATCAATATACGCTTATTGCGATTTTTTTTACCAAAAATATGTAGAAGAATACATAATTGGCCTAAACTGAGAAAAAAAATTTGCTTTTTAAAAAAAAAAAAAAAAAAATGGAGATATTTATTATAGCAAAAAGTCCAAAAAGCTTTTTTGAGCTCCAGTTTGCATTGAGCCTTTAGAATTGGGGTTTCTACTTTTTTATGGCCATTTCTTAAAAATGATATTAACCACTTCAGCCCCAGAAGATTTGGCTGCTCAATCCTTTTTTTCCCACAAAGAGAGCTTTCTTTTGGTAGTATTTGATCATCTCTGTGGTTTTTATTTTTTGCACTTTAAACAAAAAAGAGCAACAATTTTGAAAAAAAACTATATTTTCTGGATGCCAGATTGCTGGCAGAAAACGCTGGTTGAAAAACTCGTTTTGTACTAGCGTTTATGTGTGTTTTTTAGCGTTAGCTTTTATGGACATTTTTAATAAAAATACACAGATGATACTCCAAAAATCCCACCCACAATGCATTCCCAAACTCCCACAATGCAGTGAAAAAATAGAACGCCGAATGCTAATTAACGCGCGTTTATCGGCGTTTGGCTTTTTTTAGCTTTTTTTTTTTGGTCAGAAAAACAGTACTTTGAACGCGATTTTATGGCATTCAGAGAACAGTCCATAGACTCCACTGCTGATAAAAGCTAAAAAACGTCCATGTGTGCATGGACACATAGGATAACAGAGTGGAGTTCATGGGCTTTTAAAAAAAACACCCAAACTCCAAAAAACGGCCGTTTATGAGCTCCAGTGTGCATGGAGCCAAAAAGTTGGGATGCTGTGTAAAATCTACATAAAAACAAAATGCAATGATTTTCAAATCTCATAAACCCTTATTTTATTTATAATAGAAAATAAAAACAGATCAAATGTTTAAACTGAGAAAATGTACCATTTTAAGAAAAAAAATAAGGTAGTTCTGAAATTGATGGCAGCAACACATCTCAAAAAAGTTGGGACAGGGTAACAAAAAGATGGGAAAGTAAGTGGTACTAAGGAAGAGCTTTTTGCAAGGGTTTAGGTCTGGAGACATGCTTGGCCAGTCCATCACCTTTACCCTGAGGTTCTTTAACAAGGCAGTGGTCATCTTGGAGTTGTGTTTGGGGTCGTTATCATGTTGAAATACTGCCCTGTGGCTCAGTCTCCGAAGGGAGGGGATCATGCTCTGCTTCAGTATGTCACAGTACATGTTGGCATTCACGGTTCCCTCAATGAACTGTAGCTCCCCAGTGCCGGCAGCACTCATGCAGTCCCAGACCAGGACACTCCCACCACCATGCTTGACTGTAGGCAAGACACACTTGTCTTTTTACTCCTCACCTGGTTGCCGCCACACACGCTTGACACCATCTGAACCAAATAAGTTTATCTTGGTCTCATCAGACCACAGGACATGTTTCCAGTAATCCATGTCCTTAGTCTGCTTGTCTGTAGCAAACTGTTTTTGGGCTTTCTTGCGCATCGTTTTTATAAGAGGCTTTCTTCTGGGACGACAGCCATTCAGACCAATTTGATGCAGTGTGCAGCATATGGTCCTAGCACTGACAGGCTGACCCCCTATCCCTTCAACTTCTGCAGCATTGCTGGCAGCTCTCATAAATCTTTTTCCCAAACACAACCTCTGTATATGACGCTTTAGCACTCAACTTCTTTGGTCGACCATGGTGAGGCCTGTTCTGAGTGAAACCTGTCCTGTTAAACCACTGTATGGTCTTGGCCACCGTGCTGCAGCTCAGTTTCAGGGTCTTGGCAATCTTCCTATAGCCTAGGCCATCTTTATGTAGAGCAACAATTCTTTTTATCAGATCCACAGAGAGTTCATTGCCATGAGGTGCCATGCTGAACTTCCAGTGACCAGTATGAGAGAGTGAGAGCGATAACACCAAATTTAACACACCTGTTCCCCATTCACACCTGAGACCTTGTAACACTAACGAGTCACATGACATCGGGGAGGGAAAATGGCTAATTGGGCCCAATTTTGACATTTTCACTTAGAGGTGTACTCACTTTTGTTGCCAGCGGTTTAGACATTAATGGCTGTGTGTTGAGTTATTTTGAGGGGACAGCAAATTTACACTGTTATACAAGCTGTACACTCACTACTTTACATTGTAGAAAAGTGTAATTTCTTCCGTGTTGTCACATGAAAAGGTAAAATAAAATATTTTCAAAAATGTGAGGGGTGTACTCACTTTTGTGAGATACTGTGTGTATATATACATATATATATATATAAATATTTTTTTTTTTTAATGTAACTTGGGGGACAGGAAGCGGGTACAGTCTTTCAGGCACAGATACCAAATCCAGGGAGGTAGTGACAAACAGTGCGGTGTTTATTTGTGATATATACAGGTGCTGTACAGTGTTCCAGAAACAAATAGAAACAAAAATAGCGAAACAAAAACCTAATTGTGTCTTGGCACTAACTATACAATATTTACAGATCCTAACTACCAGGCTGAGCATGCCTACAGCTTTTGTCAGCTTCCACATACATATCTTTTACCAACCTTTTTCTCTCCTAGACAGAAGTTGTCTGTGGTTCCCAGGCCAAGAGCACTGGCTGTCTGTCTCAGGTGAGTTTAAATTAGCCTGGGGGAGAGGCCCAAGATCCAAACTGGACCATGGATCAGAGGTCCCTGAACGTGTAGGAGAGGAGCCTGGGAGACGTATAAACCCCGAACAGGACTTTTCTCGGCTCTCTCTGGGACGCTCTGCTACATATCCCACCCCCACTTGTTTCAACCCCAGGGTTGGAACACCTGTGGCCCAACAGGAGTGAACACAGGACAGGGCATCTACATTCCCCATCTCAACACCTGGCCTGTGTTTTACAGTGAAAGAATAAACCTGTAGAGCCAAAAACCACCGGTTCACTCGTCTATTAGTCTCCTTCTTTTGGGCCATCCATTTCAGAGGAGCATGGTCAGTTATTAAATCAAACTGGCACCCTAACAAATAGTACCTTAGCACATCTACGGCCCACTTTATGGCTAAACATTCCTTTTCAATGACTGCATACTTTTTCTCATGGTCATTGAGCTTTCTGCTTAGGTACACAACAGGGTGTTCTTCCCCATTGTGTACCTGTGACAATACTGCCCCGGCACCTACATCAAACGCATCCATCTGAACCAAAAAGTCTTTGGAGAAGTCGGAGGAGTACAGTACTAGCTGTGCACAAAGAGCCTTCTTCAGGACTTGAAAAGATTCCTCTGCTACTGGGGACCATTTCACCATTACAGAGACTTTCCCTTTCATAAGGTCTGTCAGTGGGGCAGCTATAGTTGCAAAATTCGAGATAAACCTTCTATAATACCCTGCAATCCCAAGAAAGGCCCTGACCTGCTTCTTGTTTGCAGGACGTGGCCACTCCTGGATGGCTTCTATTTTATTCACTTGTGGTTTAATGTCTCCATGGCCAATAGTGTAGACCAAATACCTGGCTTCCTCTAAAACTATGCCACATTTTTTGGATTTGCCGTAAAACCTTATTTGAAGAGGGAATCAAGGACAGCCTGGACACGGGACAAGTGAGACTCCCAGTCAGTGCTATGTACCACTATATCATCCAGATGCTGCATACTGTCTGTGAGGTCTTAGGGTCCTGTCCATAGCCCTCTGAAATGTTGCGGGGGCATTTTGCAACCCAAAAGGCATTTTCTTATACTGAAACCAACCCTCCAGGGTCACAAACGCAGTTTTCTTTTTGGCGCTACCAGTCAGCGGTATTTGTCAATAACCTTTTGTCAAGTCCAAAGTGGTCAGATAGCGGGCCTTGCCAAGTCGATCTATAAGTTCGTCTACCCTTGGCATTGGGTACATGTCAAACTTTGTCACTGCATTAAGCTTCCTGAGTCGTTACAGGACCTCCAAGTGCCATATGGTTTTGGGACTAACACGATGGGGCTAGACCAAGACCATGTTGCAAAAAGGAATACACCCCAATGAAAGTCTTAGGAGCAAAGCTAAATTTTAGACAACAAAATCCTAATTAACAAGAAATCAACTATAGGCGAGTCTAATTATTCATTAAACAGGTGTCCAGCAGACAGTTGATATCAGAAGGGCGATACATAACAGAGAAAACCCCTTCCCATTTAATGCTGGCAGCAATGGCACCACATGGAAGAGAAAAGTCACAAGGCCTGAGAAAGAAAATAGTTTCTTTACACAAGAAAGGTGAAGGCTACAAAAAGATCAGCATAGCTTTACTTATCAGCAAGAATACTGTAGCAAAATTGATACAAAAAAGTATCAAAGATGAAACTGCAACCATCACACAGAGACGTCCAGGCTATCGACAGGAGTGTATTCTGTTAAGGAGGGTTGAAGATAATCACCATGCAAGTTCGCTGCAGTTAGCTAAAGAAGAAGAAAGCAAAACTTGGGTGATTGTTTCTGTGACACAATACAGCGAATAATGCAGAGGAATGGCATGCATGGGTGTCGTCCACGAAAAAAGCCTCTCCTGAAGCCTGTGCACAAAAAAGCACGCCTAGAATTAGCCAGGGCTCATGCTGAAAAAGAAGACTACTGGGATTCTGTACTCTGGAGTGATGAGACCAAAATGTTTTTGGAACTGATGGCTTCAAAACTGTATGGCGTTGTAAAGGTGAGGAGTACAAAGAAAAATGCATGGTGTCTACCGAGAAACAAGGTATTGGCAGTGTCCTTCTATGGCGCTGCATAAGTGCTGCTGGTGTCGGGGAGTTGCATTTCATTGATAGTATCATGAATTCACAGATGTAGTGCCCTATATTAAAAGAGAACATGCTACCATCACTCCATGCCCTTGGTTGTCGTGAACTTTTCCAACATGACCAGTGCTGCATTTTGGCCTAGGCCGACAAGGCCCAGGCCTAGGGCGGCACTTTGCAGGGGGCGGTAAAAAAGCTCTACTGGCCAATGGTTGCTAAAGCCACTTGGCGTCTAGCAACCAGTGAGGTCACAGGCGCGACTCCTTGCCCTGGCCATAATTCAACTGGAATATGATTTAACTTCCTTCTCTGCGCCTAGTGCTCATGGGACCCAAAGCAGCTGCCAAGTGGAACCCCTTGTTATGGAGAGTCCCGCCGATCTGGTGACGGTGGGGTGCAGGGCAGCGGACCTAAAACTGCCAATCAGGTGCCGACATCAACATCCTTGGGCTGCAGGCAGGAGGATATGCCCCGACCCCACATATCTTCACAGAGCAAGCGTGTGGCCTGGAGGCTGAGGGGAAGGCGAGCAGCACAAGGTTGGCTAGAACCGCGAGCCTGAGAGGGAGAAGACCTCCACTGCCACCCTGACTCAAGCAGCAGCATCCGCAGTGCCTCCCAGAGCCTGCAGTCCTTCTTCAACCTCCTCTCCTATCCCTGCTGTGACATCAACAGGAAGACAGGCTGACCGAGGGCCCAGAGGATGAAGACAGGCGGGAGGGTAGGTGCATCACACACCTATCTACAGACAGGGCGCAGGAAGGACTGCAGGCAGGGCTAGGGGTCTCCCAGCCCCATCTCTCTCACCCTCTCCTCTCTCACCCAGCCCCCCTCTCTCTCCCACTCAGCCCCCCTCTCTCTCCCAGACCCCCTCTCTCTCTCCCACCCCTCTCTCTCCCAGCCCCCCTCTCTCTCTCCCAGCCCCTTCTCTCTCCCAGCCCCCCCTCTCTCTCTCTGTCCCAGCCCCCCTCTCTCTCTCTCTCTCTCCCAGCGCTCCCCCTCTTTCTCTCCCAGCCCCCCTCTCTCTCTCTCTTCCAGCTCCCTCTCTCTCCCCCACCCCCTTTCTCTCTCTCCCAGCCCCCTCTCTCTCTCTCATCCCTCTCTCTCCCAACCCCCCTCTCTATCTCCCCCAGCCCCTCTTCCTCTCTCTCGACCCCCTCTCTCACCCCCTTTCTCTCTCTCCCAGCCCCCTCTCCCCCCAGCACTCTCTCTCAGCCCTCTCTCTATCTCCCAGCCCTCCCTCTCTTTCTCCCAACCCCCCTCTCTCTCTCTCCCCCCAGCCCCTCTTCCTCTCTCTCGACCCTCTCTCCCTCTCTCTCACCCCCCCTCTCTCTCTTTCTCACCCCCTCTCTCTCTCACCCCCCTCGCACCCCCCTCTCGTAAGATCTCAGAGGTTCATGCTGGGACTTGTAGTCCTTCAATTTTGGAGGGAGTCACATCCATTACACAGGAAGGAGTGGGGAAAATTTACATGGTGGGGGGGACGGACAATTTTTTTCTTGCCTAGGGCAGCACAAAACCAAAATACACCACTGAACATGACAATGATCCAAAACACACATCTAAGGCCACTGTTGCATTTCTGAAGAAGAACATTGTGAAAGTGACTCAGTGGCCAAGTATGTCTCCTGATCTGAACCGAATCGAAACCTATGAGGAACTCTGAAGAGACAAGTTGAGCATCACTCTCCATCCAGCATCCAGGCTCTAAAAGAGGTCGTTCTTGAAGAATGGAAAAAGATAGATGTTGCAATATGTCGCCAACTTGTTCATTCCATGAAATTGAAATTCCAGACTTGGTGCTGTCCTTAAAATCATGGAGGTCATACAAAATACTAGATCTAGTAGTTTTTGTTGTGGTGTGTAATCATTTTTGCATCAACTAATTTGAATAAAATGAAGTTTTTGTAATCTAAGTTATATTATTAACTTTACTTTCATGTAATGAGCTAAACAAATGTTCTATAAAACTCAGTTTTGTAAAAATTTTGGAAATTTGTTCTTGTGTTCATTGAGATATTGATTAAAATCTTACTTTTCAAAAGGGGTGTACTCATGTAAGCTGAGCACTATAATTTCAGCAAAAAAAATCTGCATTTATTATTTTATTTTAAACGAGCCAGCAAAGCATAGCAACAGCGATCAGTACCAGGCTCCTGCAGACTTTTATTTTGAAATCCGGAGGAAGTGATCACCATACGTGTTCCATTGAGAATTGCAAATCTGTCTGCTGAGGGCAGGGCTTGTAGTTTATTCATTCACAGATTTCCAAAACTGACAGCTGCTGGTCCAAAAAGGTGGAGTTAGCCTTTAAAGGGGTTGTAAACCCTCATGGTTTTGCACCTTAATGCATTCTACGCATTAAGGTGAAAAACCTTTTTTAGTGCTGCAGCCCCCTAGCCCCCCCGTTTTACTTACCTGGACGCTGTCATCCTCTGTCCGGGAACGAGCACACCATCTGTAGCTGGTGTCTTGTGTCTTGATTGGATAGATTGATAGCAGAGCAGCCATTGGCTCCTGCTGCTGTCAATCAAATCCAATGACGCGGCGCTAGGGGGCGGGGCCGAGTCCTGCATTCTGTGTGAATGGACACAGATGCGGGACTCGGTATCGCGCCCGCACAGGTGTCCACCAAGGAGAGCACTTCTCCAACATGGACACTCGATACAGGGAGGAGGCACCAGCGCCACCGTGGGACCCCAGAAAAGGAGGTTCAGGCCACTCTGTGCAAAACGAACTGCACAGTGAAGTTAAGTATAACATGTTTGTTATTTAACAAAAAAAACAAAAAAAAACCAAGGGTTTACCACCCCTTTAAGGATCGTTAAAATGGACTATTACATACAAACCTATTAATAGAGGCTGCTTAATGCCTAATTAAATATTAAATTTATTAATTCAGTAAAAACAAGGTAATATCAATGCTACTAACAACCGTTTCGAGTATGTGAGCATGATAACATGCACTTAGGGAGCTGAAGCCCACCTCTACAGCCCAATAACTAAGCAGTTAAAAAGAACACATAGCACAGCAGAAGAAGCAAAGCTCATCAGAAAGAGTCAAAAACCACAAGTTATGGAGAAGAGGTAGGTTAGGACGTAAAAGAGGAAGGTGAAACAATGCAGATCTAAAAAATACCAGATCACACCAATGAATCAACACTGCAATGGGTACATGGTTAGAGAAGCTGACAGAGAAGCTGACTTAGCAATTAACATCTCAGAACATTTTCATAATAGAGTTTGTTGCTAAGCAGGTGCCTCAGGATTTGTCTATAGATAGCCATGACACAGGACTTGACCTCAAGGCACACTATGATCACCACCACCGAATGCCAGATGGGCACTTAGATTATATGTCAGGTCTGCAGTTAACATGAGCTGACTTTTGACAATCTGAATTTGACCAAAGGAACCATTTTTTCTGAGGTTGGTCAGCCCAGAGTAAGTCCACTCCACACACCGTTTGTATAGTACCAATAGATATGGATTATTATCTAGATATCATGTTACAATTTTAAAGTTCACTCCAGCCAAAAGAAAAATTGTGCCTTGAGATGCATAAAGAGAATCCCGACTATGGAAACTGATGTTCTATATACTGTTGGCATGTAGAGTGCCTCAAAAAGTCATTTTTAGTACTCATGAGATTAGCTCACCACTTTTCCCAGAGGTGCACAACATTAATTCAGATAACTGGTATACACTGCAATAAGAATTTTATTTTTGCTGAGAAATTTTCAACCACTCAGACATGCAAATAAATTGGCTTTTTCTTTATTTTTTTAAATTCTTTATTTAGGGTACAAAAGGTAACTAACAAATCGCTGCAAATTCTGAACTGCTAACAAGTAGTCAAAAAAGATAAATGCATTAAGGGTACAAAAGTGCATATTCACAGACTGTACAGAGATGAATACCCTGTTTCCCCGAAAATAAGACCTAGCGTGATTGTCGGTAATGGCTGCAATATAAGCCCTACCCCCCAAATAAGCCCTAGTTAAAGTCCTTGTAGGTCTTATTTTCAGGGTAGGGCTTATTTTTGGGGAAACATGGTAGGGCTTATTTGGGGGGGTAGGGCTTATATTGCAGCCATCACCGACAATCACGCTAGGTCTTATTTTCAGGGAAACAGGGTAGCACCGACATTTAAGCTAAAATAGGACTACTACGTGCACCCAAGTTTGGGTACCCAGGTTTTTCATGTAATAGATAGGAAAAAGAAGGGAGCAGAGAGAAGAGAAAGGAAACGGATAGCTAAAGGGGGGGGGGGGGCTTTAAAAAGGCAAACAAACTCACTGGCCAGGGTGGGATGTTTAACCACTTAAATACCAGGCACTTCCCCCCCTTCCTGCCTAGGACAATTTTCAGCTTTCAGCGCTGTCGAACTTTGAATGACAATTGCGCTGTCATACAACGCTGCACCCGAGCTAAATTTTTATAATTTTCTTCCCACAAATAAAGCTTTCTTTTGGTGGTATTTGATCACCTCTGGGGTTTTTAATTTTTGCTAAACAAACTAAAAAAGTCCAACATTTTGAAAAAAAAAAGTTTTTCTTAGTTTGTTATAAAATTTTGTTTTCTTCTTCACTGACGGACGCTGTTGAGGTGGCACTGATGGGCACTGATGAGTCGGCACTGATGAGTCGGCACTGATATGCAGCACTGATGGGTACCGATAGGCGTCACTGATATGCAGCATTGATGGGCACTGATAGGCCGTACTGATGGGCACTGACAGGTGGCACTGACCAGCGGCACTGATGGGCACTGATAGGTGGTACTGATTGGCACTGCTGGACACTAATAGATGGCACTGATGGGCAGCACTGATGATGAGGTACTCATTTGAGTATATAAACATATTCCAGGAAGTCACGTTTTCTTATAATGTTCGTGTTTGTTTTGTACTAGGTACTAGGTCCTCCATTTTGTTAATGTCTTCTACCTTTCTATGCCACATTTGGACAGATGGAGGGTCAGAATCTTTTGATCGCAGGGTAATGCAGGGCTTGGTAGCGTTAAGTAAATGACATATTACCGACTTTTTGAACGTTGCAGTGGGAATGTCAGAGCAATGAAGCAGGAAGAAGGCAGGGTCCTCTTGCACTGAATAGTATGTAAACTGTTGCGTGAATCTGCGCACTTCCTTCCAGAAATTCTCTAATCATGGGCAACCCCAAAATATGTGTATGAGCATCCCCCCCTTTCTCTCCTGCATCTCCAGCAGCGGTCTGAGGCTTCTGGAAAGAAGCAGCTTAGGATGGATAAAGTGTGATACCATCTTGTAAGCAACTTGTAATTGGACGGACGATTTAAGGGCAAACTGAATGATTTGTCTGTCTTGAGCAGGAGTAAATGACCGCCCTAATTCTGTTTCCCATTTGATGAGTCCAGGTAGCCTAAATTCCCCAGGTAGGGAGATCAGTAAGGAGTACATGGTGGAGAGGGCGCGGGGTAGTGTGCCCCGTCCATGCAATAGGATTCAAAGAAACAGTCCTTTTCTTATTACTACAACTTAGATTTTTCATAGTGGGCAAGGCTTTGCTCCTGGGTTTCGCTCTAAAGCAGAAGTAGTTACTGTAAATCTTTTGTAAACGAAGTGTAATCAGATCAGAGGGGACTACAAGACGGGATTTTGTATTAACCATGCTCCTGTTTTCAAAATCTTAAATATCTGACATTATCAGTTTAAAGTGTCCCTAACACATTACATATTCAGTGCAAGTGATGGAGTCTGTGAAAAGGGCCTTTCCCCACCCACTTATACCTTTTTGTGATCCTCTGCTGCTCCTTCCTCCATCAAAGCTGCCACCAATTAAAATGATAGTGGTTGATGTCATAGACTAGAGGGAGCGGGGAGTGATGACATCAACCCCTCCATCATGTTACAGTGCTTGGCCCTAGTGATTGATCACTAGACTGAAGCAATGGGTTTTTTGTGTTGGCTGAGCCTAGGTCCGCACTGATGCGGTGCGGGATTTGCATGAATTCCTGTGCGCTTTCCGCACTGCATCACAATCGGACTCCATTCATGTGAACTTCTGCGAGTGTCAATGTTAAAGAGGAACTATACTGTATCTGAGCATCTTAAACCAAAAGCACTAATTCATTTTTAATATTCAAAGCAAGCAAAACCCATCCATCCATGTCTCCATGCTTTATTTTGCAGAGAAATCACATGGAAAAACACCCCTCTGGCATTTCTGGCCGTGGCCATCTTGAGTAAGGGAAAAGGATTCATGTAGCATTTGCCTTTAGCTTACGCATGCAGACATGAGGGTGGGCTTAGCAGATAAAACCCCTCCCCCCCTCCTGCAGACTCCTGGGATATGGCATCATTTGCCTAGGCATGGAAACCAGGAAGTAACTAAAGAAATGTAGGAAAAAAAAAAGTTTAGGTAAAATATGATGTACTTTACCATCTATTTAATAATGATAGCAGGATAAGGACTCAAAATAGTCAATGTTGATTGAGAGAGTGACGTTCCATTTTAATTTACGATACCCCAAAATGGTTTCCAAAACCCAGTGCAGTTGGCCGATTTGGATCCTATGGGTGTGAACACCCACGCGATCCGATTCCAGTGCGACAAAAAAAAAGGTGCATGAAAGTTTTTCGTGCAGGTGCTGTGTGATTTGAGCCATACAAAATGAATGGGCTCAAATTGTTGTTTGTGTGGAAGAAAGGACATAAATTTTATTTCGAGACAGCGTCGCACGACCGCACAACTGTCCGTTACGTAACGCAGTGCCGTATCGCAAATACTGGCCTCGTCATGAAGGAGGGTAAATCTTCTGGAGGTCCAGTGGTTAAGGTATATCACAACCACTCCAGCATTATCCCCACTGGAGGTATTTCTTGTCACATAGGGAGAATAAGCAAGACTCAAGGAATCGGGAAGACCCCTTCATCAAGGTAACAGTCACTGCTGAGGACCAGAACATTGCATTTTTTTTTACTATGTGACAACAACAAATACTTCCGTTGAAGATTAGGCTGCTGTGCTGGTGACATACCTTATCTTGGATTTCTCTGTCTAGGACAGCACCATCCATCATTGTCACTACAGCTCCCTTCTTATCAAAAGGTCTACATGCTACATGGAGTGTGCTGAACTACAAGCTTTTAGCTTTTCGCAAACAATGTTACATTGCCCTGAATGCGGAAAGTGACAGTGTCTCTTTAGGGAAACACCCTGTATAGATATAAATACAAAAGTCAACCACCTTACACACTGCAATAAAGTAGAGTTATCCAGCAATTAAAATGGCTGAGGTCTTATCAGAAGGATTGCTTTTGAGCAGAACATGAATAATCAGCTGGCCCTAAAAATGATTACAACACAAAACCCATTAATAACTACACCTGTGACCTTTAAATATTCCCACAAGCTACACCCTAATATGTAGGTAAGTAACATCTCCATTTTTTATAGAACTCGAAAATTTATTGTTCTTTAGCTTTTTAGGATCAGTAATTAATTGTACACTTTCACTATCAGTAGAGGTTGGATCTTCTAGCTCCACCACAACGATATATCCTAAAGTGACATGAATGATATCCTGAAGTGTTTTGAATGATAGTTCATTTGTTCTCATATGTCCTAAGCTCAAATCATTTATAAAGACACGTTTCGCTGTTGGTCTTCAAAAAAAAAAATAGTACTTGATTTTTTTAATTCAACGCCAATCATTTTAAACAAGAGTATTTATGTACTTCGAGCTCTAATCAAAAGGAACAAAACTTTCAAATCAAACAGTCCTTTTCTTTAAGAAGTTAATATTTCACAGAGGAGACATCTCTCCAAAATGCCAGTCAGTTTGACAAGCAATTACCTGCTGCGATTAATTGAAGGACCTTTTGAAAAGATGACAGAGGCAATGAAGCAACCAGAAAAAGCATTGTTGAATATTTGCAGGCGGGAACGGATTCTACAACCTGAATTGTATGGATTGAGAAGACAGCAGACTTATAATGAGGGCCATATGGACAGTTTTTAGAGTAGGTTCTTCAGTGGTCTTCAGGGACTGCGTCCTGACACATTATTTTACTAAATCATGTTAAAAAAAAACACACAGCCAGTAGTTATGTACCTACTTTACATTTGGTAACCACTACTAGTCAAAAAACTAATCATGCATGTTTTTTAAAGGTGATCTCCAGGTAAGACCAAACTTTACCCCCAAAACCAACATCTCCCTCTCTAGAGCATGTTCTCATGGCATGGTGCCTCCATGGCAGCATACCTATGATCTTTTCACTATGTTCCTGTAGCAATAAACAACTTTTTTTTACTCCATGTGATGTCATCCCCAGGCTTGTAAAATTCTCCCAGGTATAGCTGCTGGGAGGTCAGTTCCTTATAATTTAGGTTGCCTCTGGAACTACTGTACATCCCTAGTGCCCTTTCCATACACACAGTGTTGGGCAAGCTCTAGTAAGTCTAGACAGCAGCATTGTTTTGCTGGGAAAGAATTCAGTGTATGCATATGAAGAAGGACGGATAGGAGGGGTGATGGGAGGAGTTCTGTAGTGCATCAGATGCAATACTGTCAGCCCAAAAGTGTTTGGAATTCACTGTATTTGTGGTAGGACCACCAGGCTTTTTTTTAACTTGTGCATACCTCCCAACATTTTGAGATGGGAATGAGGGACACCTACCAGCAAATGTATGTAGGCATAGGACACGCCCCCTGCCACACCCCCTTAAAGGAGAATTCACCAAAAAAAGGTTAATTAAATCCAGAAGGGCTTTTTTTTTACCACTACTATTCCTTTATATTAACTTTTAAAACTTACAAATGCAGCAATTTCGAATTTGGATGAAAGGTTTTAGCACTTTTTGAAAGATAAAAGTGCATTTTATATACAACTATATAGATCAGATCAAAATGAGGAACAAATGATGGGGAAACATTTATCCAAATCAGGGACAGTCCCTCGAAATCAGGGACAGTTGGGAGCTATGCTTGTGCACGTTAACCACTTTCAGTCTGGGCCTTTTCTGGTACATTTTGTTCACATGAACCAATCAGTATTTTTTGCTAGAAAATTACTTAGAACCACCAAACATTATATGTTTTTTAAAACCGAGGCTCTAGAGCAGGGATATGCAATTAGCAGACCTCCAGCTGTTGCAAAACTACAAGTCCCATCATGCTCTGCCTCTGGGTGTCATGCTTGTGACTGTCAGAGTCTTGCTATGCCTGGAGGTCCGCTAATTGCATATCCCCGCTCTAGAGAATAAATTGGTGGGTTTTGCAATTTTTTATGTCACACAGTATTTGCACAGCGGTTTTTAAACCTAATTTCTTGGGAAAAATACACTTTTTTATTTTAATGCATCACAATACAATACATAACCCAATTTTGTTGTGAATTAAAAAAGATGATGTTACTCTGAGTAAATAGATACCAAACATATCACGCTTTAAAATTGGTATCTGGTGCTAGAATTACTGCCCATGAATCTGAGGTTCATGGCGATACCTCACATGTGTGGAAAGATTGCCGTTTGCGTGCGTGTGAGACCAAAGTGCGCATGAGCATGGGAGGACTTTACTTCTTTTTGATTTAATTTAAATTTTATTTATTTTTTTTACACTGTTGCTTTAATTTTTTTGTTATCACTTTTATTTGTGTTGTGTTGTTACAAGGAAAGTAAGCATCCTTGTGACAGCAATAGCCATGTGACAAGTCCTCTTTATGGGGAGATCTGGGGTCTATAAGGCCCCAAATCCCTCCTCTGCACCTAAAAGGATTCAAAACACCAAGATCAGTGCTTTTGAATGCTTTTTGTTTTTTTAAAAATGGCGCCGATTGTTTCCGAGTAAACCGGAAGTGACGCCATGTCATCGCTTCCGGGTTATTATTCCCGGTATAACGGTGATTGTGCAACTGTGTATCGCGTGAGATTTGCAGGTGTGCCGTGGGAGTTTTAAAAAATATTTAAAATTGCTACCGTTAAACCTTGAACATATTGAAAAATTAAATGGTAAATCAATGTCACAAAAGTTAAAAAAGTAACATATTTAACCACTTAAGCCCCGGACCATTTGGCTGGGCAAAGACCAGAGCACTTTTTGGGATTCGGCACTGCGTCACTTTAACTGACAATTGCGTGGTCGTGTGACGTGGCTCCCAAACAAAATTGACATCCTTTTTTTCCCACAAATAGAGCTTTCTTTTGGTGGTATTTGATCACCTCTGCATTTTTTATTTATTGCGCTATAAACAAAAAAAAATAGCGACAATTTTGTAAAAAAAACGCAATATTTTTAACTTTTTGCTATAATAAATATCCCAAAAAAATATATAAAAAAACATGTTTTTCCTCAGTTTAGGCCGATATGTATTCTTCGACATATTTTTTGTAAAACAAAAAATCGCAATAAGCGTCTATTGATTGGTTTGCGCAAAAGTTATAGCGTCTACAAAATAGGGGATAGTTTTATGGTATCTTTATTGATAATTTTTTTTTACTAGTTATGGCGGCGATCAGCGATTTTTATCATGACTGCGACATTATGGCGGACACATCGGACACTTTTGGCGCGATTTTGGGACCATTCACATTTATACAGCCATCAGTGCGATTAAAAATGCATTGATTACTGAGTAAATGTGACTGGCAGTCAAGGGGTTAACCACTAGGTGGCGCTGTAGAGGTTAAGTGTGTCCTAGGGAGTGATTCTAACTGTGGGGGGTTTGGGGCTATGTGTGACACTACACTGATCACCGCTCCCGATCACAGGGAGCGGTGATCAGTTTCCTGTCATTAGGCAGAACGGGGAGATGCTTGTTTACATCAGCATTCCCCCGTTCTTCCTCGCCGTTAGACGATCGCGGGTATCCCCACGGAGCTCCCGGTGGGTGCGCGCCCGCAAGCCGCCTCTTAATGGGGCACATACAGGTACGTTAATCTACCTGTACGTGCCCTTCTGCCTCAGTATATATGCGTGAGGCAGTCGGGAATCGGATAATAACGCAATCTCTGTCAGTCTGTCATTCATTGGTTCCTTTTGTAATGCAAGACTTGTGCGAGATCTCGATCAATCTAATCATATTATTATAGGGACCGTTTCATTTGTTTCTTCCGTTTGTCGACTTTGGAGCCTCACCTCAATCTGTTTTGCTCTGGAAAACAGGCACATCCTTCACATTAAATTTAAAATTAAATATATATGTAAAAATAAAAAAGTTGTTAAATCTTTTCAGGTGTGCCATGAAAATATTTCGATCTTTTTGGTGAGCTGCAAGACAAAAAAGTTTGAGAAACACTGTGGCATAACCACCGAAAGTACAGTGACGTACGGGCAGGGCTTTTTTTCAGCAGAAAATAGGGGGAACTCCAGTGGTATTCCACCACTACTGACTCAGGTCTTCTGCTTTCTGCTCACCACTATCACTTGGTAACACTGACGTCCAGCTTCTGCGTTTACAAGTGATAGCTTATCTCCCAGTTGTTCCCACAGGTCAGATCCCCTGCGCAGATCCCACTCAGTGCCGGACAGGGACAAGGGAGATACAAAACAGGTGCCTAGGGTTCAGTGCAGTCATGGGCAGGAGAGGGCACATGGTAGGCCGCACCCTCTGTGGTCTCCATTTTTTCCCTGGTGACCGGTTGTTGATGCTCCTACTGTATGATCTCCCTTGCAAGTGACTGTAGTATAGTATAGTATGCTGGGAGGTACTACAGCCGGATAGGTGTTTCAGCTTAATATTGCAACAAAGGTAAGAAATATGACAGATGGTGGAGCTTTTAAGGAGGGGGAAGAAGATGTGGGCAGTGGAGGGAGGGGTTGTATGAACTATTTGATGCTATTTGGCAGGTATGTGTGTGGCAGGCATGGTTGAGTTCCTGCATCTATTCTCTGAGAAAAAAAGCCCTGCGTATGAGTATGTCGCTGGACGGGAAACGTTTATAGGGATATGACCCTTTATGAGTCTCCAGAGCTGCTTCTTCCAGAGCTAAGTGATATTAAACCTTCATCAATGCTTTTGCACAGAGCAGCCACAATCCTCTTCTTTTGGGCTCCCCCTGCACTCCATGCCCCCCTTCTTCTGAGGGTGCCCCTACGAAAAGCCGCTTTCCATGGGGGCAACCGAGCATGCTCACTCCCAAGCCCCGCTGCTGCGTCCATTGATGCAGACAGTGGGACTCGGCCCCACCCCTTGATCTTGTGTCACAGCATTTGATTGACAGCAGCGGACAAGCCAATGGCTGCCACTGCTCTCAATCTGCCCAATGAGGAGCGAGACAGTGTCAGGAGCCTCTGCATTCGTGCACATCGCTGGATCGGACCGGGGCTTAGGTAAGAAAAAAGGGGGGTCGTGGGGAAGCTGCAGTAGAGAAGGTTTTTCACCTTCATGCATAGAATGTTTTAAGGTGAAAAACCTTAAAGTAGTTGTAAAGCATTAAGGTGAAAAACCTTCTGTGCTGCAGCCCCCCCCCCAGGTATTTTTCTTACCTGAGCCCAATCCGATCCAGCAATGAGCACGAGCGCAGCAGCTTCAGCCATTGTCGCTCTCCTCATTGGGCAGATTGATAGCAGCAGGAGCAATTGGCTGTGATGACACGGGGGCAGCGTGTTAATGGACGCAGGAGTGGGACTCGGGAGAGAGCCTGCATGGGTGCCCTCATGGAAAGCGGCTGATAACCTGATAAAGAGAAGGGGCCTGGAGCGCCAGCACGGGACACCAGAAGAAGAGGATTGGGGCTGTTCTGTGCAAAACCCTTGCACAGAGCAGGTAAGTATAGGGATGTTTTTGTTTTTGTTTTTAAACAAAAGTTTATCACCACTTTAAGGCTTTAGACCCACTTTAACCCAATGCACATATCCCATATACACCTAGTTATATAGTAGGTGAGGTTGAAAAAATGCCATCCAGTTCAACCTGTGTGTGCTTATATGTTAATAGTACATCGTATACCCCTGTATGTTGTGGTCGTTAAGATACCCATCTAATAGTTTTTTTAAATGATCGATGCTCCCTGCTGATACCACTGCTTGTGGAAGAGAATTCCACATCCTTTCCGCTCTGACAGTAAAGAACCCTCTACGCAGTTTTAGGTTAAACCACTTCTCTTCGAACGTTAGTGAATGGCCGCGTGTCTTTTTAAATTCCCATTTACTGAAAAGTTTGTTCCCTATGCTAGGGTCACCAGTACGGTATTTAAACATTGATATCATATCCTTTCTCAAGCGTCTCCTCTCCAGAGAGAATAAGTTCGATGCTTGTAGCCTTTCCCCACAGCCGAGATCCTCCAGTCCCTTAATTAGCTTTGTTGCCCTTCTCTGGACTCTCTCCAGTTCCAGCACATCCCTCCTGAGGACTGGTGCCCAGAACTGGACGGCATACTCTAGGTGCGGCCGGACCAGAGTTTTGTAGAGTGGGAGAATTATTGTTTTATCTCTGGACTGAATTCCCCTTTTTAATGCATGCCAATATTCTGTTGGCTTTGCTTGCAGCAGCTTGGCATTGCATGCCATTGCTGACCCTGTCATCTACTAGGACCCCCAGGTCCTTTTCCATCCTAGATTCCGTCAGAGGATCTCCCCCTAGCGAGTAAGTTGCATTCACATTTTTGGCACCCAAATGCATTACTTTACATTTTTCAACATAAAACCTAATTTGCCATGTAGTTGCCCACCCTATTAATTCGTTTAGGTCTTCTTGTAAGGTTTCCACATCCTGCGTAGAAATTATTGCCCTGCTTAACATGGTATCATCCGCAAATACTGAGATTGAGCTGTTTATCCCATCCTACAGATCATTTATGAATAAATTAAAAAGGATTGGTCCCAGGACAGAACCCTGGGGGACCCCACTTTCCACACCAGACCATTCAAAGTACTCCCCATTTATCACCAGACTTTGGACTCGCCCCTGTAGCCAGTTTTCAATCCAGGTACTTACCCTATGGTCCATGCTGACAGACCTTAGTTTGTACAGTAAAGGTTTGTGGGAAACTGTATTAAATGCCTTTGCAAAATCCATATAGACCACATCCATGGGCCTTTCTTTATCTAGATGGCAGCTCACTTCTTCATAGGTTAATAGATTGGTCTGGCAAGAACGACTTCTCATGAATCCATGTTGATTACTACCAATGACACTGTTTTACTTGATTACTAAAATCTTGTATATAGTCCCTTATCAATCCCTCCAAAAGCTTGCATACTATTGATGTTAGGCTAACTGGTCTGTAGTTCCCCCGGAATATATCTTGGCCCTTTTTTAAAAATCGGTGCCACATTGGCTTTTCTACAATCAGCTGGTACCATTCCAATCAGTAAACTGTCCACAAAAATTAGGAACAATGGTCTGGTTATCACCTGATTGAGTTGCTTAAGGACCCTCGGGTGCAAGCCATCTGGTCCTGGTAACTTATTAATGTTAAGTTTTTCAAGTCTATTTCTTATTCTGTCCTCTGTTAACCATGAGGGTGCTTCCTCTGACATGCTATGAAAATTAACATTACAGTCTTGGTTACTGTATTCCCCCGTTTCCCTTGTGAAGACTGAGGAGAAGAATTTATTCAAAACCTTCGCCATCTCTCAGTCTTTTGTAACCGGATTCCCTTCATCATGCTTTATGGGGCCAATATGATCTGGCCTCCCTTTCTTACGATTTATATACTTAAAGCGGAGGTCCCCCCACAGCTGCAAAAATACTGCATCTGCTGACATTTAATAATAGGACACTTACCTGTTATGGAGTCCAGTGATGTCGGCACCGCAGCTGATGTTTCCATCAGCTGTCGCCATTGTGGGTAAGGGAACTCGGCAGTGTAGCCTTACGGCTTCACGCCGGGAACATTACTGCACATGCAAGAGTGCCCTCTTGTCCTCTGTGATGACCTTAAAGTGAATAACTCAACACCAAGTTCACTTTATGGATCCCTTAAGGATTTGTACATGTTGATCATATCCCCCCTTAATCTCCTCTTCTTAATAGAGAATAAATTCAGTTCCTCTAATCTTTCCTCATAGCTGAGCTCCTCCATGCCTCTTATCAATTTGGTTGCCCTTCTCTGCACTTTCTCCAGTTCACCGATATCCTTTTTGAGAACTGGTGCCCAAAACTGAACTGCATATTCCAGATGAGGTCTTACTAATGATTTGTACAGGGGCAAAATTATATCTCTCTCTGGAGTCCATACATCTCTTAAGACAAGAAAGGACTTTGCTCGCTTTGGAAGCCACAGCTTGGCATTGCATGGTATTATTAAGCTTATGATCTACAAAAAAACCCAGATCCTTCTCCACTATGGATTCCCCCAGTTGTACTCCCCCTAGTATGTATGATGCATGCATATTCTTAGTCCCCAAGTGCATAACTTTACATTTAACAACAATAAACTTCATCTGCCACATAGTTGCCCAAGGAAAGAGTGCATTGAGATCGGCTTGTAAGTTGGAGACATCCTGTAAGGATGTTGTTACACTGCACCTTCTGTCTCACTTATCCCGTTCTCTGCCTCAAGTACACTCATCCAGATAGCACACTACCTCTGCCTAATCTACAGCCAATATGAAACCTTTATTGGATGCGATGGATGTTGTAACAGGACGGTTGTGCAGTATCATGAAAAAATATATATTTTCTAACAGTTCCCAGTCATAGAAACTTCCCTTAAATTTGTTTACCGTATTATTTTTGCATAAGTCCCTTTCTTTTTTCAATACACTGTGCAAGAAGTGCTATAGCAGGCCAACATAAAGAGGCAGCATTGCATAATCGGCAAGGCACTGAAACTGAGGTTTCAAATATCCTAATTTTTAAATGGCCAGAGGGAAATTTGACATCTGACACACTTTTTCCTTATGAGACAGCTATAAATATACCGTATTGCACTATGGCATAAACCAACATAAAACCAGTTATTACACTAATGACCAAAGGTACATTATTACAGAAGCCACAAAAACCACAGTCTTGAAAGGCTTAATGAAAAACACAGTTCAAATAATTATACCAGAATCATGACCCAAACAGACAGTCATGGGAGTCAGTTAGTAAAGTAGAGTCCGTAAAGCATACGGTAGACATAAGAAAAGAGGAGTATACAAATGATAAACAGAATTTTTTTGCACTTTTACACTAAAAGTAGACCTTTGCTTGTGACACCTCATCAAAGTACAGTAAAAGCATTACCCTAATTCCCTGCCACTCTACCAAGACAAGAAGATATTTTATCAGTGCCCTGTAAAGAAACACGTTTTAGGTCTATTATAACAAAATTGCACCTTACTTTTGAATGCATGAACTTGGTCCAAAAAGGCAGTAAAAATAGCCCAGGATGTTTTTGTGGCCCACCAATGCTTACTTAAAGCATTAAACCACAGCCCAAAACAGTGACTACTATTTCTATGTATTCCTCAATCAAAAATCCCAATAAAAATTCACAATAAATAAAAATTAAAAATCAGTGCATCAAATGTATATAAAGTGTAATCATATAGTCCCAAATAGATATAAAGTCCCAAATTTTCAATTCATATTAGAACTTTCTTCATCTTCATCTTCATAAGTTGTTGGTGTGCAAAAGAATGAAAACTATAAAGTGCTGAAGTGATCCAAATGATCACACTGTGATATGTGTCCCATACAGCCCCCTTTGTGCCTCTACTCACCAGACTGCATGGACCCCTAGCAGTATTGCATGTGGGTCAAATGCGCTTAAGTGAGCAGGGAGATGTAGAAACCACACGTTTTCCAAGTCTTCCTATGCGGGTGATATGATGTCTAGAGGTCTGCACTACTATCACCACTCATACATAGGAGAGGATCCGTATAGTGTAGTAGGTTCTTTTATTGTATAAAAAGTATAAAATCACAGTTCGTGTTCCAGAGAATATATACGCTTTTCAATCATAAATGAAAGGGCAGCCGACTAGCTCCAAAAAAACTCCCTTGGTTCGCCACAATCTCGCATTCCACCGCTAGACCTGACTTCACTACTGTATTTTTGACATATGGTATTTATACAAAGGTTTAGGTAGGGACTTTACAATGTAAGATCCTTGAGGGCAAGAACTAAGGTGAATTTATAATATGTAAAGCGCTATATAACATACATATTTACATAACTGGTAAAGTTGAATAGAGACACCAGTTCATCCAGTTCAAACTGAGTGTGTGTGTCTACTGTTTTCCATATCCCTGTATACTGCACTCTAAGAAACACATAAAAGTTTTTCAAATTTATCTACACTCTTCCTTGACACCAACTGTGGGGAGGGAGTTTCAAATCCTTACCACTCTAGTAGTAAAGAACCACTTATGCCGCGTATACACGAGCAGACTTTTTGACCGGACTGGTCCGACGGTTCGAGTCCTTCGGACAATTCGACCGTGTGTGGGCTTCATGGGACCTTCAGCGGACTTTTTTGGTCGAAAATCTGAAGGACTTTAGATTTGGAACATGTTTCAAATCTTTACGTTGGAACTCTGCCGGACCAGGTTTCTATCGAAAAGTCCGCTCGTCTGTATGCTAGTCCAAAGGACAAGAACAGACGCTAGGGCAGCTATTGGCTACTAGCTATCAACTTCCTTATTGTAGTCCGGTTGTACGTCATCACGTACAAATCCGACGGACTTCATGTGATTGTGTGTAGGCAAGTCCGTTCATTCGGAAAGTCCATTGGAAGTCCGTCGAAAGTCCGTCGGATAGTCCGTCGGACCAGTCCGGTCGAAAAGTCCGCTCGTGTGTATGCGGCATTACACAATTTAAGACTGAACCACTTCTCATCCAACTTCATTGTGTGGCCGGGTAAGACCTTGGGTTAAATAGTTTCCTCTCAGTGTTGGAGTCATCATTCAAAGATTTGTATATTATGATCATATCCCCTCTTAAAGCCTTGTACACGATCAGATTATTGGACAGTTTTTCATCAGTTTTTTGTTTGATGCTAGTCTCAAATCGAAAGTGAAGAGGGTACTCACCATCAGAAAACTTTCTGACGACAGAACTCAACGTCAGAAAGTGACGTAATGTGTTGAATTGTTTTGTATGTGTTCTTTCATTTCTGAGCATGCCTAGTCTTGCGCTTCAGATTTTTTTTGTATGAAAACCGTACTAATGAAAAGAAAATCGGACTTGTGGTCACATCAGACAAAAATTTTCAAGCCTGCACATCCAGTTTTTGTCTGCCGAAAATTCGTAATCGGCTGTCAAAAGCAGCATACTAACGTTCAGAAAATCGGCAGATCGTTCATCTGACAAAGTTTATCTTCAGATTTTCTGACTATGTGTACGAGCCTTACGTGTCTCTTCTACGGGGAGAATACGTTTAATGCTTATATCTGTTCCTCTTACCCAAGGTTCTCCAGCCCTTTATTAGCTTTGTTGCCCTTCTCTGGACTTAAAAAACAACCTTCCTGAGGATTGGTGACCAGAAATGGATGGCATACTTCAGATTATATAAATGCCTGAAATAAAAATAACCCTGATCCTCTTATTCCTGGGTCCCACTGCAGCGCTCCTGGCCCCTTTCTCCTGCCAAATTCCCCATACCTGGCCCAGCTTCTCTACCCCTCACCTGCCTACAGAACCATTTAAATAGCTGTAGGGAAAGGAGTGAAAGGGAATATTATAGAATGTAACTTGCTTGACAGTTCTGAGTCTGCTGGGTCTGCTGACATCACATCCAAGATGGTGGCACCCAACAGCAGTCTCATGGCTTCTGGATGTCTACACAAGGGAGTCTTTTACAGGTAAATAACATGCAAACAATTATGTTACATTCACATTATGGTAATATTTCTGTTGCAATGAATAGTCTGGCAACAGGACTTCTTTAACCACTTCAGCTCCGGAAAAGTTACCCCCCTTCATGACCAGGCCATTTTTTGCGATACAGTACTTTGTTATTTTAACTGACAATTGCGCGGTGGTGTAACACTGTACCCAAACAAAATTTATGTCCTTTTTTCCCCACAAATAGAGCTTTCTTTTGGTGGTATTTGATCACCTCTGCATTTTTTATTTTTGCGCTATAAACAAAAAAGTCAACAATTTTGAAAAAAAAAAAAAAAATTATTACTTTCTGCTATAAAACATAGCCAATAAAAAAAATGTAAAAAATCTAATTTATTCATCAATTTAGGTCAATATGTATTCTGCTACATATTGTTGGTAAAAATATCTCCTAATAAGCATATTGATTGGTTTGTGCAAAAGTTCTAGCGTCTACAAACTATGGGATATATTTATGTAATTTTTATTCAAGTCATTTTTTTACTAGTCATGGTGGCGATCAGCGACTCATAACGGGACTGCGATATTGCGGCGGACAAATCGAACAACAGCTGACACTTTTTTGGGAACCAGTGGCACTAATACACTGATCAGTGCTAAAATACTACTAATGACACTGTCTGGGAAGGGGTTAACATCAGGGGCGATCAAATGGTGGACTGTGTGCCTAGCCAGTGTTTGTGTATTGTGTGGGAGGTAATTTTTACAAAGGGAAGACATGGATACATGTCCATGCTTTGCAGGAACACAGGATCCATGGCTTCTCTACGGATAGAACGGCAATCTGCTTTGTTTACATAAGCAGACTGCCATTCTGCCTCTGCAATGAACCATCAGCGGGTGCTGTCAGACATCGAGCCTGCGGTACCCACTAATTGGCTCCTGCTGTGCATAATTACAGTGGGAGCGAGCCGCCGGCATCACGCATTCGCTCCCACTACCGAGAAGTGAGGGATCACGCCCTGTAGCAGTAAAACTGTTATGCCCCTTACACACGGTCGGACTTTGTTCAGACATTCCGACAACAAAATCCTAGGATTTTTTCCAACGGATGTTGGCTCAAACTTGTCTTGCATACACACGGTCACACAAAGTTGTCGGAAAATCCGATCGTTCTGAACACGGTGACGTAAAACACGTACGTCGGGACTATAAACGGGGCAGTAGCCAATAGCTTTCATCTCTTTATTTATTCTGAGCATGCGTGGCACTTTGTCCGTCGGATTTGTGTACACACGATCGGAATTTCCGACAACGGATTTTGTTATCGGAAAATTTTATAGCCTGCTCTCAAACTTTGTGTGTCGGAAAATCCGATGGAAAATGTGTGATGGAGCCCACACACGGTCGGAATTTCCAACAACAAGGTCCTATCACACATTTTCCGTCGGAAAATCCGACCGTGTGTACGGGGCATTATAGGGCAGTCGTGAAGTGATATTTCAAATATCAAAAACTAGTGGATTCACAGGCATAGCTCCCAATTGTCCCTGATTTCGAGGGACTGTCCCTGATTTGGAGTAATGTCCCTCTGTCCCTCATTCCTCCTCATTTGTCCCTCATTTTGGTCTGATCTATATAGATGTATAGAGAAAATAATTTCTATCTATGAAAAAGTGTTTTCCAGCTCTAAACCTTTCATCTAATTTCTAAATTGCTACATTTGTAAATTCCAAAAGCCAATAAAAAGGAAGAGTAGTGGTAAAAAAAGTATTTTTGGGTTGAACCAATCTTTTATTTTTTGTACAATTCTCCTTTAAGGGGGCATGACAAGGGGTGTGTCCTATGCCTGTATACTTTTGCTGATAGGTGTCCCTCATTCCCATCTCTAAAAGTTGGGAGGTATGTCTTATGCCGCGTGCACACGGTCGGACTTTTCGGCTACAAAAGTCCGACAGCCTGTCCGACAGACTTTCGACGGACTTTTGGCGGACTTGCGGCAGACTTTCTAACAAGCGGACTTGCCTACATACGATCACACAAAAGTCCGACGGATTCGTATGTGATGACGTACACCGGACTAAAATAAGGAAGTTGATAGCCAGTAGCCAATAGCTGCCCTAGCGTGGGTTTTTGTCCGTCGGACTAGCACACAGACGAGTGGATTTCTGGGTCCGGCTGAGTTACGACGTAAAGATTTGAAGCATGTTTCAAATCTAAAGTCCGTCAGATTTGCGGCTGGAAAAGTCGCTGAAAGTCCGGGGAAGCCCACACACGATCGGATTGTCAGCCAGCTTTAGTCCGTCGGCGTCCGTCGGACTTTTGTAGACGAAAAGTCCAACCGTGTGTACGCGGCATTAGGGACTCCTCAAATGAGATATATGTGCTTGGAGTTATCGACGTTAAGCATGCGCTTTGCCCTAGTAAATCCTTTTCTCCCTGTTAGATTTTAAGTTTAATTTCTAATATTGAGAATGGAGGAGGAGTGGGGACACCCCTAGGTATCTGGAAAGCCTCAAGTCTTCACGATGGGCAGGAACCAAGCCAGAAACTACATCAGGCAGATGCCACCAGGAGTTATACCAAGCCAGGGGGTGACTACATAATCCAGACTCACCTGTAACTAAAATAGAACTTTTAGGTGGACTGGCCTTATAACAGTTACTATGGCTAAATGCACATCTAAATAAAAAATACTGCTACAGACTACCCAAAAACAAATATTTTTATGAGAATAGTAAGTGCATTACACTGCATCTGTAAAAAATGCAAGACAAATACAGCTTTTCTTCCTGTTCCAGGATCTTCGGTCTGTGAGTACCTATTTTGGAAAACCATTTGGCCAAGATAAAAATATGTAATGTTTTAAAAATGAGATAATTGAGCCTTCAGTGTTATGAGTGCTTTACAAATTTGCCAAGTTTATGTCAGATCTTATCCGGAGATCTCGAGGTAATCCTATAAGTGACATATCTTAAGCATAAAGCCTAGATCCTAAATCCCTTCAGGTTTGGGTTAAAAATAAATTGGAACAGGATTCTGATGAGAAAACTTGGAATGCACCAAGTAAAATACATTAACAAATAGGATTCTCTGTGCAGAATAATAAACTCTTATAGGGAAACGTTACAATCTGGCCATGTGTTGCTTACTGCATTGAACGTGAATGCGTTGTTTCTGTACATATCCTGAAATCTCAGATTTGTCTTCTGCCAAAAAATGTTCTTCTGTGTATTCATACACATTTACAAAAGAAATCTGTGTGGGGTATATATAGTTAGAAATGTATAAGTGCTATGACCTGATAAAAGTTTATAATCTGTACGCCAACTAAGTATTAGCTGCTACTGTATTGCCTCGTACGCACGATCGGACTTTCCACCAACAAAACAGTGGATTTTTGTTCAAAGGATGTTGGCTCAAACTTGTCTTGCAAAAGCACGGTCACACAAATGTTGGCCAACAATTCCGAACGTGGCAAAACGTGGTGACTTACAAGATGTACGACGAGCCGAGAAAAAGGAAGTTCAATAGCCAGTGCCAGATGATGTTATGCCGAGTAAATAGATACCAAACATGTCACGCTTTATAATTGTACGCACTTGTGGAATGGCGACAAACTACGGTACCCAAGAATTTCCATAGGCGACGCTTTACATTTCGTTTACAGTTACCAGGTTAGAGTTACAGAGGGGGTCTAGTGGTAGAATTATTGCTCTCGCTCTGACGATCGTGGAGATACCTCACATGTGTGATTTGAACACCGTTTACATATGCGGGCGCGACTTCCGTATGCGGTTTCTTTGCTGCGCGAGCTCGCGGGGACGGGGGCACTTTAAAAAAAAAAAAATTTTTTCTTATTTATTTTATTTAATTATATATTTATAAATTGTGTTTTTAAAAAAAAAATTTTTGATGACTTTTATTGCTGTTACAAGGAATGTAAACATCCCTTGTGACAGTAATAGGTGGTGACAGGTACTCTTTATGGAGGGATCGGGGGTCTAAAAGACCTCCAATCTCTCCTCTGCACTTCAAAGTATTCAGATCGCCGAAAACAGCGATTCTGAATACTGTGTATTTTTAAAAAATCGGCGCCATTAGCAGCCGAGTAAACGGGAAGTGACGTCATGACGTCGCTTCCGCGTTTACAATTAGAAGGCTGGAACGAAGCCGCCCACAGCTTCGTTCTAGCCCGCCCCCAGCCGCCGGAGGCAGACGATTTGTCAGCGGGCCTCCTGATCGAACGGGGGGACGTCCCCTCCCGCTCCTCCGGTATAACAGCCAAGCGGCTTTTAGCCGCATTGGTTGTTATATTCGGATAGCCGATCACCGACTCTAAACAACTGTACCGAGATGATGCCTGCATCCTGGTGTAACCCCGAAAGCCGAGTACGCACATCTGCGTATGCTCGGCGGGAAGGGGATAATAAAACTATAATAAAAGTCTTACCTGTAGGTACCTTGGAATCAACATCACTGGCACATGAACAGTATGCTTTGTATTCATGGCACACTGAGTGTGCCGTAATTGCAGAGAACGCTGTGTCGCAATGGTGAGTAACCTGATTGCAGCCCAGCCATTCTAAAGGCCAGAGACCGTGACTTACATCCTGAGGGGAGGAAGTTCCACATTTTTACTGCTTTAACAGTGAAGAACTCTTTCTGCAATCTAATGCCGCGTACACACGGGCGGACTTTTCGACCAGACTGGTCTGACGGACTTTCCGACGGACTTCCAACGGACTTTTGAATGAACAGACTTGCCTACATTCAATCACACCAAAGTCCGACGGACTCGTACGTGATGACATACGACCGGACTAAAATAAGGAAGTTGATAGCCGGTAGCCAATAGCTGCCCTAGAGTGGTTTTCGTCCGTCGGACTAGCATACAGACAAGCGGATTTTTCGACCAGACTCGAGTCTGTCGGACAAATTTGAAACATGTTCCAAATCTAAAGTCCGTCAGATTTTTGACCGAAAAAGTCCGCTGCAGGTCCGATGGAGCCCACACACGGTCGGATTGTCCGCCGGATTCGGTCCGTCGGTCCAGTCCGGTCGAAAAGTCCGCCCGTGTGTACACGGCATTAGGTTAAACCTCCTTTCTTCTAACCGCAAATTGTGCATCGTTAGAGTAAATAGTTTATTACAGTTACTGAAGTCACCTTTGGTATATTTGTACATTGTAATCAAATCCCCGCCTAAGCACCTCTTCTCCAGAGTATATAACTGTGATCTGTGTAGTTGATCCTCATAGCGGAGGTCCTTCATTAACCTTATAAATTTTTTGTTGACCTTCACTAAACTCTTTCTAATCCAACAGCATCTTTTCCTGAGGATTGGTGACCAAAATTGAACTTATGAGGCTGAACAATTATTTTGTAAATGGTAGAATTATTATTTATATCTGGAATGTATGCCCTTTTTAATGCATCAGAGTATTTGCTAGCTTTGTTAGCTGCAGCTTGGTATTGCATGCTATTGCGAAGTCTATGATCTACAATAGTGGTCTCCAAACTGTGGCCCGGGGGGGATGCGGCCCTTAGCTTGCCTTTATCCCTTGGGGCACTGTTCCATCCAATGACACTAATGATAGGGCATAATTCCTGTCACTGACACCAACAATGCGGTACTATTCCTCCCACTGACACCATCAAAAAGGCACAATTCCTTCCACTGACACCAACAACGGGGCAAAATCCACTGATATCAACATTGGGACAGAATACCTTCAATTGACACCAACCATGGGGCACAATTCTTTCCACTGACACCAAGAGGGCAAAATTCCTCCCAGTGATATCATTGATGGAGCAGAATACCTTACATTCACACCAACCATTGGGGGACTATTCCTCCAACTGTCATCAAAGATAGGGCATTGTTTACTCCCACTGGATGCCATGACATTTCCTACCCCCACTGCCCATAGTCTGCCCCCCTAAAGTCTGAAGGACAGTAAACTGGCCCTTGGTTTAGAAAGTTTGGAGACCCCTGATCTTCATGAACACACAGATCCTGTCCTAAAGTTCATTTTGCATGTGTATTTTTGGCACCCAAGTACATAACTTTACGTTAATTAATATTGAACCTCATCAGTCATGTAGCTGCTTAACCCCCTATAAGGTCTTCTTTTAATGATGCCATATCCTATGCCAAAGTTATTTCCCTGCATAATGTGGTATTATTAGAAAACACTGAAATTGAACCCTTGATTACAACCTTTATATCATTATTAAACATATTGAACAGCATTGGCCCCACAACAGAACCCTGGAGCACACCACTCACAACTTTAACTCATACCATATACCTACATACAACTTCATCAACTCCAACAGACCTTATTTTATAGATTACAAGTTTATGAAATAAAATATCATAGCAAATAGCAAAATCTAGATCTAGATTTTATAGATTACAAGTTTATGAAATAAAATATCATAGCAAATAGCAAAATCTAGATAAACTCTGCTCGTTTGACTTTTACCATCATATTTCTCACTAAAGCAAGCGATACATTATACATTTTTCTTTCCTTCAACCACAGGTTGAAGGGAAAAAAACAGCTTGATTCCACCATTAGCAGTGTGTGTTGATGGGGGAATCCCTCCCGCTGCGCTACTGTGTTCTGACAGAGGGAGTTTTCCCCACCATTAGAATACAATGATCGCTGCTAATAGCAATAGCCCATGGCAATGATCGAGTGATTCTGTATCGAGTCCCTTAGCATTCCATCAAATACCTTACATACATATTGATAATAGGCTGACTGGTCTGTAGTTTCCTAGTATACATCTCGATCCTTTTTTTGTGAATTGGTGCCACATGTGCTCTACGTCAAACAGTTTGTACCATTCCAGCCAGTAGGATTTGTTTAAAAATTAGAAGGGGCTTGGCTATAACTGATTCAAGTTCTGTAGTCTCTTTTGTACCTGGTTTTCAGTCAAACAGAGGTACCTTTGGTGAATCATCATTAACCGCTTGCCGACTGTATACAGTATAAATACAGCGACAAGGAGGCTCTCCTGGGCAGGATCACGTACCTATACGTGATCCTGCACTTCCGGGTCTGGGGCACGCAGGCTTGCTGCCGGTGACCAGCTCCTGCTGTGATTGGACACAGCGGGAGCCAATCATGGGGTCCCGTTGACTGTTTGGGACACAGACAGAATGCCAGTCTGCCTACGTAAACAAGGAAGATCACCGTTCTGTCAGAAAGGAAGGTTGTGAACCTGTGTTCCTGCAAAGCAGGAACACGGATCTCTGCCTTCCCATAGTACAAGCACATCGCACAATGTACACAAGCACAGGTTAGGCACACAGTTAACCCCCTTTCCTGCCAGCATCTTAAGTACACTGGTACCCAAAAAGTGTTACTTAGTGTCCAATTTATCCGCCGCAATGTTGCAGTCCCGTTATAAGTCGCTGATTGCCGCCATTACTAGTAAAAAATTTAAAAAAAATAAAAATTCTATAAATCTATCCCATTGTTTGTAGATGCTATAACATTTGCACAAACCAATCAATATGCGCTTATTGGGATTTTTTTTACCAAAACTATGCAGCAGAATACATATATATTGGTCTAAATTTATGAAGAAATTAAATTTTTTCCATTTTTTTTATTGGATATGTTTTATAGCAGGAAATAAAAAATATTGTTGTTTTTTTTTTTTTAATTGTTGGCCTTTTTTTTTTGCTTATAGTGCAAAAAATAAAAAACCACAGAGGTGATCAAATACCACCAAAAGAAAGCTCCATTTGTGTGAAAAAAGGACATCAATTTTATTTGGGTACAGCATCACACGACCGCGCAATTGTCAGTTAAATTAAAGCAGTGCTGTATCTCAAAAAATGGCCTGGTCATGAATGGGGGTAAACCTTCCAGAGCTGAAGTGGTTAATATTACAATAAAGACCATGAAACCTGTCTTTTTCATCAGTAAAAACTGAAGAGAAAAAATAATTTAGTACATTTGCCTTTTCCTTATTTGTGACCATCTGGGCATGCTCATCTGTTATGGGGCCTATTGGTTCTTTCATAACCTTTTTACCATGGATGTATTTGAAAGAAAAAATATGTTTTTTTTTTACTTGCTGTAGGAATGTGTTTCCCATATTCTATTTCAGGTGCCCTGATAGCTCCTTGCACCAGGAGCCCAATTGGGTTTGTTTCAATGCAAGAAGTATGCTGATATTAGGAGAGAGAGCAGATTGACAACTGAGTTCTGCTTCTACTTTCACTGTCCAGTCACAGGGTGGGGAGCAGACCTATTGTGTTACTGAATGTGTGTTACTGAACTGCAGCACAGAATTACAAATCTTATGCCAGGTAAAACAAGTTACCATTTATGCGTTTCCACTGCAAATGTAATTGCTAACTTGGAGTTCTAATTTAGAGAACACTATCACAGTCTCCTCTCCAGTAAAGATCAAAGTTGGACATCAAAGTTGCGTGACAATTCGTTCCCCACGTTTTCCAATGATACCCATTCGTATATGCGCAACTTAAAGTGGATGTATACCCGAAATTATTTTTTTTTAAGGCTTGCACCTTGTACAGTATAGGATTTCATGTCATCGGTGCCCAGTCTTGCCACAAAGAGTTAATCCAGCTCTGAGCAGTCCTCTTATCTTTTTTCAGTGAGATAAAAACTGAGAAATGTCTGTTTCTCCCCCTTTCTGTAAATGATAGGTGATTTACATATCTCATGCACGGGTGTGAGAGGCATTCTGAGTACATATTCTGTAGGATTGGCTGCTCCACACCTCAGCATGATTGAGCATGCTGAAGTCATGTGGTGACTTTCCTGGGTTTTGACTGGATGTTAGTGATCATGGGGCATAATCCACAAGACCAGCAGAAGTTCAGTGTAAGAAATATCGATGCCTGGCCAGGGGGAGCGTAGAGGTCGGTGGGGAGTGTACTGACATCACGACTCCACCCACCGAGTTCCAGACAACAGACCCACCCACAGAATCTGCAGTTTTTCGGGTCTCATAACAGACAGAGGGGAAACATTTGACAGGTAAGGATACATGCAGGAGGCATTTTTATCGTTATAGATAACCACTATGGCAGTAGTTTAGAAAGGATGAGAGTGGGTTTACATCCACTTTAAAGTTGCAGCAACTTCAAAGAAGTTCGTGCACTACTTTTGTCCCACTTTCATGCAACTTCCGAGGGTTAACATTGAAGTCTATGGCCCTCAAGTTGCATGAAAGTCGTACCTAAATGTTATAAAATTCAACTTGTGTGCAGCAGTTGTCCATTATCACTGGTCAAAGCCAAAGTCATATCCAAGTTGCACCCATCCAAAGTTGTGTCAAAGTTGCACCAAAGTTGTACTCCAAAGTCGGTGCAACTTTGGATTCATACAAGTGTGAATTGAGTCTTGGTCTCTTATTTCTCCTACAAACTCATACAAAGCCAGGGGACACCCACAAAGGTTTTCCAAAATTTAGGACCCATGGGTTACATCCCAGATGACTATAACCTTCCACCAATTTTCAGCAGTTAATCTAACCAGCTGGCGCATATACTGTAGGACAACCGGTTCCCGGGAGTTATGATTCAATGGAATCTATGGATTGCTCACAAAGATACTTGGAGAAACAAGATATCAAATGCAATTCCTGAGCCCTAGTTGAAATTGATTGTACACATAATATACGAGATTATTATACGAGATTTATATAGCGCCAACAGTTTACGCAGCGCTTTACAATGTATAAGGGGGACAACACAATTACAGTACAGTTCAATACTAAAGGTACAGGAGGGCCCGGCTCGTAGAGCTTACATTCTAAAGGGAGGGGGTGGTGGTACAAAAGGTAATAGCTGCAAAGAATGATTTGATGGGGGTGGCTCAGGGACAGTTATGTGGGTGTGGGATAGGCTTCCCTGAATAAATGAGTTTTCAGGGATACACATCATGTTTAATGTCGAAGTTTTATGTTGCTTTGTTTTTCTTACAGAGAAGGGGAAAAAAACTATTTCTTGAGGTGACCTACAATTTGCAATACTGGCTTCATGTACAGTATTTCACAAGTTTTGGAACTTAAGAAGTTATATGTGTGCCACATGTTATTACATGAACTAAAATAACCGTATGTCCTGAAAAGACAAATAAAAAGCAATAAAAAAAACCTATTTAGTACATGAACTCATTTTATTTTCATTTTAAAGATCTACATTTATTTCTTTATATTTTGGTCTATTGGGACTCAATGACAAGATCAAGAGATCCCTAGTCATGGCCTATCTTATACACCCCTCATATATGTATATTATAAGAGAGACACACCTAGTGGCCCACTATCACCAGGCTACGTACTCTGAGTACGCCCGGGGGGTTAGCATACTAATCCACAAGACCCTGTCTTACACCCTACAAGATGTTAAGACTATTCTGGAGGGTAGGTACGTATTGCTACATGCTGTGATGGACACTATTGAGATGCTGATTCTGGGCTTTTATATACCGCTACCAGCTACAGTATCCCTCCTAAAGTATTTGACTCCTATCCTGTCTAGATACCCTACCGATAACCTTATTATAGGAGGGGATTTCAATATGGCTCAGATTCCGTCCCTAGATAGGCTGTCTCCAGGCATTGGCACTGACTCTCCCCTACACAGATGGGCATCTCTCTGTGGTCTGAAAGATGTCTGGCGGTGGAGATACCCAACTGATAGGGCCTTTACCTACCAATCCACCTCCTACCGTACTATGTCTAGAATTGATCTGGTTTATGTCAATGGGGAGCTGCTTCCCCGAGTGTGTGAAGTGAATATACTCCCAAGGGGCATATCAGACCATGCTCCTATGCTCCTCTGCCTACAGACTCAGACACCCCCCTCGGAGAGACTGTGGCGACTATCTCACTACTGGATCTCCGACGAAACGTCAGTATGTTCTGACCCAGAACCCGATCACTTATTTGGATACGCAGGCGGCCTACTGAGAAGCAACGCTTCTGTGGGTGGCAAGGGCTAAAAAGCAGCAACTGGCACAAATGTAGCGCATCTTTGAGTAAGGAGAAAAAAACTGGACGTCTCCTGGCTTCGCTAGCTAAGGAGCAACAGCCCATAGCCACCATTGCCCGTATACAGAATGCAGACGAGGTGCCGGTGGTAGCCATCAACGCGCGTTTTGCCTCGTATTCTAGTGCCCTTTACTCTTCCAAGGCAGATTACTCAGGGGAGGAACTGGATTCCTTCCTTGGGCAGCTCACCTTTCCTATTCTTAGTGACGAGGCCCGTACCCATCTGGACAGTACAATCACCCTTGAAGAGGTACAGCAGGCCCTCTGCGAATTACAGGCGGGGAAAACTCCGTGTGTGCACGGCCTCCCCCCGGAATTCTATAGGCAATATGGGGAACAGTTGTCACCCAGACTGCACAAGATGATAGTCAAAACCCTGAAAGACACCACTCTCCCAGCTTCTATGGCGGAAGAAACCATTGTCGTCATCCCTAAACCGGGTAAAGACCCTGAACTCTGCGCCTCCTATCACCCCATCTCTCTGCTTAATGCAGATGCCAAGATTCTTACTAAAATTCTGGCTAGAAGACTTAGTGAGGTTATTCTTACCATGACACATGAAGACCAAACCGGATTCATGCCCAGTAAGAGGACGGATATAAACCTCCGCAGACTTTATACAGTTCTGGGCACCAAGAAGGATTTCACCCAATTCGATGCAGTGGCCTCCCTAGACGCAAAGAAAGCATTCGATTTGGTGGAATGGAATTACCTATGGGAGGTCCTCCATCGTTTTGGCTTTGGCCCTAACTTTATATCCTGGGTGCAGCCTCTATAAGTCCCCCAAGGCTAGAGTTCGCACTGGGTCGACTCTATCTCCACCCTTCCGTCTACACAGGGGTACCAGACAGGGCTGCCCTGTGCTCTTCACGTTGGCCATAGAGCCGATGGCGATTCTCATGCCTTCCTTCCCCTTAATCAGTTACTCTACGCGTACGATACCCTGCTGTACCTTAGGAACACCTCAAATTCACTGGGGGCTGCCCTATCACTTATCAACACCTTTGGTAGATACTACGGCATATGCATAGTTAATGCATATAATGCATATAATGCATAAAATCTGTTATCTTCGCATTGCACTCCTCGGAGGCTTTGATACCAGCAGATACCCCTCTACAACAGGTTTCACAATTTAGGTATTTAGGAGTAGGGATTCATAGGGACCTAGCACAGTTCATCCCTCTCAACCTGACCCCGGTGATGTCCCTCCTAACTCAGATGCGCTGCTTGGAAAACACTGCCCCTTACCCCAGTCGTACGGGTCAACCTCGTTAAAATGTCTGTGCTGCCTAAATTTTTGTATATCTTTAGACAGATCCCGGTACGTATTCCGAATGCGTTCTTTAAAAAACTGGACAGCTTGATTATCTCATTTATTTGGAATGGTAGCATCCCTAGAATAGCCAAATCCACTCTGCAACTGCCTATCACCTTGGGAGGCCTTGCCCTACCCTGCTTTCTCAAATACTATTGGGCTGCTGTCCTTGTCACGCTCAGATATTGGTTGTCGGAGGAGCCGGCCAACCCCTCATCCACATTGGAGGCGGCGTTGCTTGGGTCCTACTCTGAATTGCAGAATCAAATACTCCGTGGGCCTAGGTCCAACCCAATTATCCCTCCCTCGATGCGGACCACCCTAAGGGTTTGGGAAATTGTTTGGGCCAAGGTCCAGAAGACCAACGGGTGGTCCCCCCGCATTCCGCTGTGGGGGAATCCTTGGTTGACACATTTCCAGACTATTCCAGATCCTGTGCTGTGGGCCCGCTTTGAAATTAAGACGTTGGAAGACATAGTGTCCCCTGATAGCTTACTCACGTTTGATGACTTAAAACAGCAACAAGGGCTACCTAACCACATGTTCTTTAGGTATTTGCAGCTCAGCCATGCTTTTTGGTCCCAGTTCCCTTTACCCCTTGTGCTGGAGATCACTGGTGTCAAACGGTTACTGAGTGCAGTGGATGAAACTAAACCCCTGTCCACTTTATACTCTGCCCTGGCGGGACTGGACACCTCTAAAGTTTCACAGCTGTTCTCAATGTGGCAGGCAGATGTGCCCACACTGGCTGATGATGACTGGAAAGAGGGCATTCAGCAATACCTCTCTCTTTTGATCTCCGCTACAGATTCACTCAAAATTAAGTTTTTGCATAGGGCATATTTTTCTCCACAGCGACTAACTAGAATATATCCCAATAGAAGCTCGCTCTGTCCCAAATGTGCTTCGGAGGAGGGCTCTTTCTTTCATATTGTATGGTCCTGTCAGCACATAAAAAACTTTCTGGAAGGGAGTCGTCAATGTAATGTTATTAATTCTGTAAGTAAACTAAAAGTATCCTGTGACCCGATACCATTATTACTTGGTATAGTCGATACATTGGAAGCCCCCTAATCCAAGAAACTATTTGTATTCTATGCGGCCTTCTATGCCAGGAAGGTGATTTTGCTACAATGGAAGGGATCCTCCTCTCTGACGATACAGCAGTGGAGAACCCTAATAAATGTGGCCCTTCCATTGTACAAGCTGACCTATCTGGAATGCAATTGCCCCAAAAAATTTGATAAGGTCTGATTCACCTGGGTTCGTGAGGAGCAGCTGCCCCTGGAGTAGAGATTGGAACCAAAGGACCACCACACATGCACTATGTTGAATACTATTCACTTACACAACTGTACACTAAAGGGTAACTTACAACCGAAGCTCTTGCTGATTTTCCTTGTACCCTCGTAGTGATACCCTCCCCCCAACCCTCTTGCTTGATACCCATTTGCCCAATTCTAGGTTAATGATGACCCTTCAGAAGATGGGAATCCTTACACTCTTCTCATTTACCATTCGCTGTACATGGTGATTTAAAATATCTGTATCCTTCCCCGAATAGGCCGAATTACATTCTCAGTTGTAATAAGAAAATGCAATACTGAAAATGTACCATTGTCTTAACTCTTTCTTTTTTTTTTTTATGGATTACTGTTTATTTGTGTATCATCTACAAATGTTGTGACTGTAACTACTGCTTACTGTTTTTCCCTTTTTTTTTGTTGTGTTGTTTTTATTGAAAATAAATAAACTTTATGTTAAAAAAAAAAATACAAGATGTTCACATTTTTACTGTAAAATTGTGCATTCCCATACCTGTCTATTTGAGTGAGCAAAGTATTTTGGGGTGCTGACTATCATGTGGAATCAGCCAGTCAGCACCACATTTTTAACACTAGTCCTACGTTGGCCAATACCATGTCATACCTTGAAACAAGGATGCTGAACTTCCTCTATAAAGTAAACTTTTTGTCTTTTATAAATGTTTTTGGGCATGGAGGCTGAATATTGATATGAATGTAGAACTGTGTTTTGACTTTAGGCTTTCTTTAAAAACTGCAGCCGCAAAAGCAAAAGCTCCGTAAGGCAAAAAGCAGACAAGGGTCTTACAATCACCATTAGTGGCTGCCTGATGTTCAATATGAGATAGCAGTAACTCCAGCTGTGGTACAACATTTACAAGCATTACGCTCTATCTGCAATGCTAAATGTTCCAGTAGCCACGAATTGCTGCAGTCTCCAGGATGTTAGACGTCTTCTCTGATGACTATCTGCTCAATTATCATGTATGGTCTGGTGGATAAAAAAAAAGAGGGCATGCAGCTTCAAGTGTTGTCTTGGAATCCACCCAAACTTGGCCTTCTTATCAATGCTGATAAGAGAAAAGCATCAAAGAACATTAAGATATTAGCTTACAGTGTTTGTGTCTAGAGTCTACAAGATGAGGTGTGGTCAACTAATCTTTCACCACTTGTTGACATTCTTCTTTCAATCTCTCCAAACTCTCCAACTGTGGTCAGAGATATGATACAATATCAAACTGTATCTCTTCCCAGTTATCTCTTTTACCACAGAAAAATGCCATTTCACTTTATGCTACTGTGTGACCCAAGGCACGACCTGAAGTGACTGATACTCGCAGCACTGGCAAATGTAATGATATTATATAAAAAAGCAATTCAGAGTGATTGTGATAACACAACACTAATATCAGGAATGGACTATGTATTTTGGTTGGGATGTACCAAAGGTACAGCACCCTACAGCATGAAAATTGTTTTACCTCCTCTGCATATTTGGAAATGTTTTAAATAAAACCAGCTATCATGCCATCATAACTGAGATACCTTCACAAAGCTTCTTAAGACACCTTGGGTGCCTTAACATACAAAGTCATATACTGGTCCCCCTTCGGTCTTGCACAACGTTCTCCTGGCCCTTTAACTTTTTAAAACAAAAAAAGTCTTCGGAGCACTTCATAAACTTTTGGTTGAACTTACAAATTTATATGAATGGAGCGGTGACAGAGTAGGAGCAGGGAGGAGGAGAGTGGACAACATCAGCTGGCTTATTTTTGGTATCAATAGTGACTGCAGTGCTTGACATTATACAAAAAAAATATCCTTTAGGGCCTGTTTACACCATGGTGTTGCAGTAATGCAAAAGCGTTATGGCAATGTGCATTAATTGCGCTGGTGTCATGTACCTCATTTGTTCTGAATAGCACCCCAAAGAATCCTGCCACAGACTGCATTGCTGTTATGTGCTATGCATTATGTGCTGTGTGGTGTGAAGAAGCCCTAAGGCTGCAATCACACCTGAGCGTAGCGTCTTTGAGCGTTTTTCCGGTGTTTTTCAAGCATTTTTTATGCACGATTTTGGTGTGTTTTTATGTGCGACCTGCATGCGTTTTTGAGCTTTGGCATTTTTTAGATTAGCCAATAGAGAACACTATCATCTCTCATTTGTTGCTAGGCATTTCAGCTTTTTTAGCTTTTCTCTTAGCTTTTATTTCTTTGTTAATTATTATTATTCATTTATTATTTTTTTTTCCATTAGGGTAAGGGGTTAGAGTTAAGGTTAGGTTAGGATTAGGAGTTGGGTTTAGGGTTAGGAGGCCGAGTTGACGAGAGGGCTTCCCTTGAGGCTCTGGTCCAAGCACCCCTGAACGTGGTTGCAGAGGTACAAGGTTCAAAGAAAGTGCCAGTACTTTCATAGCAGGTGACTGCCACAGTCAGGGACGTAGTCAAGTTGAAGCGGGGTCATACACTGTAAGACAATAGGGTGATCAGGAGGCGCCTACGTGTCAGTGCATACTGGATATTAGCCTGAGCTTGACTGTGTGCTGGTACACGAGAATTAGCTGTATGGGAATGAGCAGTAGCTGCAAAAGAATTAGCATTAGCTGCAGAAGAATTTGCATTAGCAGTATGAGAATTAGTATTAGCTGAACTAGCTTACTAGCTTTCTGACATAGAGGTATTTTTTCTTTTTTTAGGGTTAGGGTGTTAATAATATTACTGCTACTACTACTACTAATAGTAATACTAATAATAAATGAATAAATAAATGTAAAATAAACACACAAATAAATAAAAATAATCATACATAAATGATAAATTCAATAAATGAATACTAAGTAATAGTAACTAAATAATTAATCCCTATCCTTAACTCCTAACCCTTACAAAAATAAAATAAAATAAAATAAAATAATAATAATAATAATAATAATAATAATAATAATAATAATAATAATAACTAAACACCCTAACACAAAATAAATAAATTACTATTATTAATATTATTATTATTAATTTATTTTCTTTGTTGGGGTTTGGATGTTTATTATTATTTATAATAATGTATTTAATATTTTTTAAGGTTAGGGGTTAACTATCATTTATTTATGTATTAATACATATTATTAATTTATTTTATTTATGATGATTTTTAGTTATTTGTGAATTTAGTTTACATTCATTTATTCATATATTATTGCTATTTCATGTTTTACAATTTTTAGTTTGAGCAGAAAATCGTGCAAAAACACATGCAAAAACATGTGAATGCGCACAAAATTGTGTGAATAACGCATTTCTAGTCATTTCTTTGGGAATAAAAAGGCATCAAAAACACTCAAATCTGCCTTAATCAAGCTACAAAAAAAGCTCCAGAATTTTTGTTGAGCTTCAGGCGACTTGAAGTGGACATGTGAACTATCTCCATAGAGAATAATAGATTTTTTTCTCCTCCAGCGTTTGAGCTCCAAGCTACAAAACGCTCAGATGTGAATGGGGCCTAAGAACCTGTACGCACCATGTAGTTGCAGTACTGGTGTGATAAGGTGCTATTCACTGCTACAAATGTGCGTTGTTGTATGCCGACATAAAATACGCAATGTTTTTTGGCTACTCATTGCACCGCATGAACCATTTTTGTTGGCAGTGCACACATGTTTTTTGGCAATGCAGGTTAGTACATTGACATTTGTTATGCTGTCCTGCAACGCACATCTGTCACAAAGTGTGCTGATATGCCTTCAAAATCAAATTGCACTACATTGCACCAATGCATTTAATGTGTGTTGCACCACATTACAGCAGCTCAATGGGCGTAACAAGCCCTTAATTTGTACTTGTTGATATTAGTAAAGTAATGGTGCACAAAGTAAAGTAACCAGTTCCTTCAAATGAAGCAGTTTTTATGCTTGGATTAATTACTAGATTAAATCCATGTATGCTCAGTATAAGGAAAAATGTTAGAAATTCTGATTAGGATAGATATCACATCATTTTAAAGGAATCACTCTTCTCTTTTTAATATATATTCATCTTGGTTACTAGTCTTCTATCAAATGTGATGTAACACCGAGTTTGGACATCATGCTACCCTAGAAGCACCTGATTACACTATACTTTTCCACTCCATATATTGTAGTTATTTCTGCAAAAATTAAAAACAAGAATGTTCTTTCTGAAACAGCATGCTGTCTGCATTATGCAGTATATGGAGCTACTTGACAACTTCACAGACCTCCAGACAACTAGGAGAAGTGGTTTCAAGTTGACTGAGCCACAGAAATTCTTATGACTCCTTTCCATAGCCCCTGACCCCAATTTCCGTGCAGTTATTTCACAAGTTTCGTCCACAAATGTCCAAAGCCTGCCAAACAAAGCAAGTACAATCCTCCAACCCGGTGTCCCTTGGGGCTGTCCTCATTTTAATGGTATATAGCAGTAATGGAGAACCTTAGCACCCCAGATGTTTTGGAACTACATTTCCCATGATCATGCTCATGCACTCTGCAGTGTAGTTGAGCATCATGGTAAATGCAGTTCCAAAACATCTGGGGTGCCAAGGTTCGCCATCACTGGTATAGATACTACAGCGTGGTACTTTGCCAATAACTTTTTTAATTTCAGCATACATCCATGTTGCCCACTTGTCATATCTTAATTCAAAAACAAAAAAAATAATATATATCTATATATATATTTAAGCAGCCCACTCATCTGTAGTCTTTGTCGGTCACTAGGCTGACTCTTCCTCTCTCACTCGGTGTTCGTGAGCTGCGTGTCCGAACTTCCAGAGGCTGGTTCTCCGTTCGTGGTTTTTTCGTAGATCGAGTCTTTCTCAAACTGTCGCAGGTAGGATTTCACACATCGTTGTTTGCCAGGTACCTCGCATCACCGAAACCCCGCTAGGGAACTTACAAGCCATTCCTTAAGTCTCCGTATGCAGCCTTTTTAGCCTCGTACAAAACCACAAACTCGTGGCTTGCAAACATTTAATTTGTTACATTTCGCATACCCTTCACTCTGATTCGAATTCAGTCACATCTGCGATGCACTAATTCACGTCGACTCGTGTTAGCCATTGTTATTTCCTGTTCCACAGACAGGTTCGCTGTCATTTGTGCCTCTGTCATGGCAATCATTTTGGTCATTTAATTTCATATACCCGAACATGCTGATCGGACTCCAGTCGCTTTAGCAGCATTCAGATTCGTGTCGGCTTCATTTCGCTCATTTAATTTCGCCCTTATTTCATCCCATATTACAGAGTTCGGTTCACTGTCAAGTCACAGTTACAGCACCCAGATTCGTGTCACCATCACTTCAATCATTCAGTGGTCTTATTTCATATACTGTCTGTCATGTCCTCCTTAGGTTCGGCAGTCGCTTCGTGTCGGGTCATTCATGCATTTTTCGTTTCTTTTATCCCATCATACGCTCTACTGTTGTTCTATGTCGGTTGCCTCAGCGACGCAACGGTTCACTTTTAAATTCAGATCACTGTATGATTTGTCACGTCATTGACAGACACCCCTCAGTACGGCTCACCCTACGGTCCAGTTCGAATCCAGTCCCAACAAGGCACATTGGCCCACATAGCTTCAAACCAACTGTTCTGAAAGCTGTTTTCCTTCAAATTCCATTCATGGTTTCAAATTTGTTCGTTTAACCATCATTCGCCTCCCGATAAGGTTTCCCTTGCAGTCGCTATAAACGCATCTCAAAGTCGCATGACCCGGCCACTCATTCACCTTCTAATGGCATGTAATTAAGCCAAACTCCGTTGTCAGTCTGTCATTTCTCCTCTAGGTCAAGTTCAGGTAGTTCCATCCTGCACCAGGTTAGACTTTATTCCCCCAGGTTCCGGTCGACTGAGCTTTCGACCTCAAAAACCAGGACTTCACAACTAGGACACAAGTCGGCCAGAGCCATGTCACAGGCCGGCAGCGAAGACCTCACATCTGCCCCTCTGTCACCCTCTCTGGTTTCAGAGAGCGGCAGCGTGCAGTCCCTCAGGGGATGGACTATCCCCAAGTTACCAGCGGAACTAAGGCACAGGGGCATGTCCTTCCCTGCTACAGCCAGGAAAGCTGAGCTCTTCAGGCTCCTCTTCCCACCACCAGCGACAGACAGGCCCAGCTCCCAGCAGGCGTCTCTTCAGTCCATGTCCTCGGCCATATCTCAGCTTCACATAAAAAATTGTTTGGTGTACGTCCGGTCTGCGCCTCATTCTTACCACATCCCGAGTTTGAATTCATTAATTCCTTCAGAGGAATCCTCCCTGAAATATGCTTCAGTCGACATGGTGATCCAGGCCATTATCAAAATAGGCACAAATGCCTGGCTCTCTAAAGCCGACATATCAGACGCTTTTATGCTTCCACCCATCCAACCGTCCCTCTGGTGCTGGCACGGCATTAAATGGAAAGAGTCATATTACTTTGCCACTAAACTGACCTTCAGCTCTAAAAGCAGCCTGTGGCACTTTGACACCTTCCCTCACTTGGATCCTGTCGCACCAAGCCCAATTCCAGATGGTCATTCATTATCTGGATGACTTCCTGCTAATTGAACAGCCCGGCGTGCCCCTGGTAGACCTAGATAGGTTAGGAGCGGTGTTTGGGTATCTCAATGTGCCCATAGCAGAGAAAAAAGTGGAAGGCCCAGCACACTATCCCCTTCTTCTGGGTCAACCTTGACACTCGCTCCATGCAGGCCAGTCTGCCCCCCAACAAACCGACCTGTATTAGGTCGATTCTTCATGACTTTACCCGTGCACAGGGGTGTACAAAGAAACAGTTTCAATCCCTCTTAGAGATTCTCAACTTCGCAATGAGAATTATTCCCAGGGATGAGCTTTTATTTCACGCCTCTTGGTCTTCCTCTCTCAAGCAGCAGTAGCGGATTTGTCTATGTCGGATGAGTTCCTTACTAGTTGGAATGGCATATCCATGTTCATACCATCAGTATCGCCTCCATCATCGCAGAAAGTAAGGTATGCTGCAGCCTCCACAGGCTTCGCTACAATTTTTGGGCATCTTTGGTTTTCAGCACTGTGGCCTCCAGAGATACTCCTAATCTGCGGGTTCATCCAGTCTTCCTCATTGTTCGAGCTATACCCGATCGTGGCAGCCGCTTAGGTCTGGGGCCATACTTGGACTGGACAAACGGTGGCCTTCGCCACCGACAACCAGGCCACGGCCCATATCGTTAACAAGGGCAGGTTCAAGTCGCTCCCTATTGCGTCCTTCCTACGCGGGCTGGCACAATTATCCCTGCAGCATCAGTTCAGTGTGCACTGCACATTCATTCCGGGCAAGTGCAATGTCGCAGGCCAGTATGGTTGCCTGAATTTATGGGAGGAGTCCGGGGGGTATTTAAGCAGCCCACTCATCTGTGGTCTTTGTATGTTCCGGTGTGCGATACCCTCCCTACCATTCCCCTTTTCAGGGCATTTCTCAAAATAATTTCTCTCCACAAACATCTATTACTTATCTTGGGTATGCCCCCTTTTTTGGTATACCGACCAGCAGATTAGGTCACACTTCAGGTCCATTTCATGTTGTAAGTCTTGTGGCATGTTTATGTGGTTCACATCCATCCTGCTTGAAGGGCTTCGACTATATATATTTCAGCTTACCGGTCCTTAAAGTGGTAGTAAACTCCACTTTGTGACTTTTACCTACAGGTAAGCTTATAACAAACCTTACCTGTAGGTAAGTAGAGTACGGAAAGTAGATAAAATGAATATCTCCTAAATGTGCGCCGTTTAGGAGATATTAGCTTGTTTGCCAGCCGGTGATGTCACCGGCCCACACGCTCTGAAGGAAGCATGGGTAATTCCTTCAAAGCTCTGTGCCGTGGCTGTGACTCCCACGGACATGCGTGGGAGTGATGTCATTGCAGTTAGCCCATTCAAATGGCTGCAACCCACGAACCCTGAAAGAAAGACCGACTGACAGCGTTTTTTGTTTTTTTTAATGACTTCACTACCACTTTAATTGAGGTCTTGCATTGCTTTTTTTCTCAGGCTGTTTTCCCTTTTATGTTTTACTCAAGCACCCTGCGAATAACACACTTCCGGTTTTAGGTTGAATTTGTATCATTAAGCTTTAAACAGCACATAGCATAAACATGAGAATGCTAGTCCATTTCCAGTGGATGAAGAAGTATACATTAATACCATTGCAATAAAAGGTCAAACATCACAAGGTTATTAGAACATAAAGGTCTTTAAGGCATGGTAAAGTGAACATAAAATATGTATAGAAAGTAAACTCAAAAGATCAATCAATGAATGCAAAAAGGGGCTCTGATTGGACGACATGGAGGGGTGGTGATAAAAAATCTTCACCTTATCCAAACAGAGAACACTAGTCTATTTCCAGTGGATGAAGAACTATACATTAAAACCATTGGAATAAAAGGTCAAACACCACAGGGTTATGAGAACATAAAGGTCTTCAAGGAATGGTAAAGTGAACATAAAATATGTATAGAAAGTAAACTCAAAAGACCAATCAATGAATGCAAAAAAGGGCTCTGTTTGGACAATATGGAGGGGTGGTGATAAAAAATCTTCACCTTATCCAAACAGAGAACACTTTGAATTCATTGAGAAATTGCAAACTGTTCTTTAAATGGCACCTTTGTTGGACCAGCAACCTCCTGTGTTCAGCAAGCAGCAGGGCAGCCACTCCGCATGGGGCCCGGAAGTCACGGGCTGCAGGAAAGAAATTTGCACGTTTCCCCCATTATCACTGACAGCACTGACAGGGGAATCCACCCTGCCGAATAATTGTCTGCTCCCGGCGGACAGTAATTATCGCTAGCAGCCGAATCCAGCAGGCTGGTTGTACCAAAGTTGCTCAATCGATCAATCAACTTGGTACATTCAGTCTGCCCATTAATGGTTCGAAACCTCGGATGGTTCCTGCTGAACCGGTCAAGATTCGAATCGTGTATGGCTGGCTTTACAATGGTACTTGCTGACACCTTTTGCCTTTGCTCAGTACATTCGGTTGAAAAACTTTACTTGAAACCTGAAAGTGAATAGGTTTGCTTTAACAATAAATGTACATTCTAGTTCATACCCTTTGATTATAATGTAAGCTACTACACTGTCCACAGGTGAACTTGATCTAGGTGCCCAAATCCTCAGATCTTACCATAAAGTGCAAAAAGCAGTCATGAATGACCCTTTCTGTCTATGCAGAAAATGCTTTCCACCTGTGTTTTGTTGAATTATTTTATTTTCTGTGCAGGAAGACTGCTATTATTGGATAGAAACAGACTGGCATGTAGAACTATACAAAATAAAATACATAAACCTTTTTTTTTTCCAGCTGCCAAAAACAACTGTTTAAGACGAGAAACAAAACAGAAGTAATAAAGCATATTTATCACACTCCATTACCGGGCTAAAAAAGACTAAATGCTGGGATAGCATTACTGCAACGAATGCCATAATTAACTGGCTTGCTCACTGGCACAGAATGATTTTTTTTTTTTTTAAGTTTTGTTCTATTTATTACTGAGGAGTACAAACAGGCTCAGAGCAAGGCAGAAAAACAAAATAGGATTTACATTTATTTTAAGAGTCTGTCTCGTTTATTTCCGCATTCTAAACAAATTAAACTTACAGAAAACAGTAACAGCGTTAACCGTGATGGCTTAAGCTGAACCTGCGGGTAATAGAGCTAAACTCTGTAAGAGACAGTTGAAGAACATACTTTTTGTAACAGAATCTGTTACTACAGCACAGCTTGGATCCCTTCCAAGGTGTCTATGCAAAAAGTTTTCTCCAAGTTGGTATTTGAGCAGGTATATCCAAATCCCCTAGCCTGAGGGGTCTCATCCAGGACCCCCCACTCCCAGGTTCAGTGATTCAAGCAACCAATGAGAGATAGCCACACATGTGGCCTGACAAGCGTGTTTTTAAACATATGTTTGTGAGTAGACATCTTTATAATTTTATGCATATCTTTTAATAAATCTGGATAATGCACTAGGCCAGTGGGCCCTCTTTTCTTTTTCTATCCTCACAGCACTGTCATGACGACCCCAGTCCTAGAGGGCAGGAAGGCATCTATGAGATTATCCATGATTTGACCAGGCACCTGTGACACTACACAGTCAGCTGACTAGCGCAGGGGTGTGTTGTTCTTTTCTGTTGGCCCCACGTGGCAAAGATGGGACCTGTCATTTCGGTATAAGGGATTGTGTTAAGGGTTGGTGAGAGGGGCGTGACTTTCCTCCTCTATGTGGAATTGGATATATTGGGAAGGGGCTTTCTATTGTGCAGAGTATTGATATAAATGCTGGATATCTTTACATGTCTTACATCATGAGAAACATGAACAGGAATATACAAGTACATGCACGGAGAAAGACAATACATCCTGTTATATCATAGAAAACGTGAACTATACACTATAATACTACAGCGCCACCTGCTGCAAAGATAGGTATAATGTATACAGTAGTGTCAGTTTATTAACAACTTTACATTACATGCTGTTGTTCTTTTCCAGCACTTTTAAGGGTAGTACCCCAGTAACGGGTCGGAAATCAAAAGGTGAGTTTACTGTTAGATTCTAAGCTCTTGGGAGCAGGGCCCCCTAACGCTCTTCTATTGAATTGTATTGAGGTTTCCCTCATATTGTAAAACGTTGTGCAAACTATTGGCGCTATATGAGATGTGTCTAAAACATTCGATGAATGGTCCGATATCTCAACGGCAACATTATTGTTATTATATTATACCGGATTTATATAGCGCCAACAGTTTACGCAGCGCTTTACAATATAAAAGGGGGACAATATAGTTATAATACAATAAGATACAAGAAGATTAAGAGGGCCCTGCTCAGAAGAGCTTACAATCTAATAGGGTGGGGCAGGTGGTACAAAAGGTTGTAACTGTGGGGAATGAGCTGATGGAAGTGGTAAAAGATTAGTTAGAGACGTGATAGGCTTTCCTGAAGAGATGAGTTTTCAGGGATCGCCTGAAGGTAGCAAGAGTAGGGGATAGCCGGACAGGTGGAGGTAGCGAGTTCCAGAGGATGGGAGAGGCTCTGGAGAAATCCTGGAGACGAGCATGAGAGGAGGAGATGAGAGGGCTTGAGAGCAGGAGGTCTTGAGAAGAGCGGAGAGGACGATTTGGGTGATATTTGGAGATAAGATTGGTGATGTAGCTCGGAGCAGAGTTGTGAATGGCTTTGTGTGTTGTGGTTAGTATTTTGAATTTAATTCGCTGGGTGATTGGGAGCCAGTGTAGGGATTGGAGTAGAGGGTTGGCAGACACTGAGCGGTTGGTAAGGTGGATAAGTCTGGCAGCAGCATTCATGATAGACTGAAGAGGGGAGGAGCCTATGGAGAGGCAGGCTAATGAGAAGGGAGTTGCAATAGTCAAGGCGAGAGATAACGAGGGAGTGAATGAGCAGCTTGGTGGTTTCATTTGTTAAAAAGGGGCAAATTTTAGAGATGTTACGGAGGTGAATTCTACAAACATGGGCCAGGCACGCGCACATGCACATGGCTATCCAGAGACACATCGAGAAGTGCCACCAGCGTGGAGTACACATGACCGCCAGGGTAAACCCGCTGTGAGAAGGCAAAGTCGGTGTGAGAGGCCAGGAAAATCGTCAGTGTTAATTTGAATTCTGTGGGATTATATAAACACTTTCCTGGTGTTTATATAATTCACTATGTTCAGCATTAAATTAACACTTATGAAAGTTGTTCAACTCTGTATTTTCACCGGATAGAGAGGATTGTTTACACTAATAGTGTTAATTCCCTGTAATTCAACACCATAATATTAACACTTTACTCTAAACAACTTAACACCAGGATTTTAACACTGCCGATTTTACTGTGGTCACAGTGCCATGAAGCAATGAATGAACATCAAGTCCTGCTACAAATTGGGGAAAATGGTGACAGACACATATGAAATGTTGGTGCAAGAACGTAACGGAGGCTGTGAGCAGAAAACGTGTTTACGACTGGTTCAGATGCTTTTGCGATGGGAAATAACGAGCCATGTTCAGCAATTGATGGAATGGCGTTCACCATCTTCCCTGCGACCCAAAAAGAGTCACCTGCAAAAGTTCAAGGTCAAGACAATGTTGATCGCCTTCTTCGACAATGATGGCATCAGCCATAAGGAATTGTTTCTGCAGGTCAAACTGTGAACGCTGCCATCTACGGGGAAGTTTTCAAACAGTTGCTACGATGCATCCGCCGTGTTCAGCCAGAGTTGCAGAGTACTGGACAGTAGATGTTGCTGCATGATAACGTGCCTGCGCACTGTGCGATCCGTGTGCGCCAATTCTTGGCTCAGCGTGGCGTACTTGTTCTTGATCATCCACCGTAGTCCCATAATCTGGCGCCTGTGGCCTTCTTTCTGTTTCCCCACCTGAAGAGCGTTTTCTATTTGTTATAAAGGGGCCCAGCAGAACTCTGGCTCAGTAGTGCCCCCACTCAGCAGATCTCCAGCTTATTAATATCTTGTTCAGCAGATCCCCTGCTCAGTAGTACCCCCAGCTCTGCTGATGCCCCACTCAGTAGTACCCTGAGATTTGTATATCCCCAACTCAGTAGTAACCCCCAGCTCTGCTGATCCTCTGATGCTCAGTCTTATCTCTCCAGACCCCACTCACCTTCTGCTATAGTGTTCCCATGTTGCCCACCACGTGTGCCGTTTGCTAGTTGCTATGTTACAGTTAGGACCCCGCTCACCTATCTGCTGCTCCACGCTGCATACCAGATGTGACATCTGCACCAGACACTTCCAGAATATATACCCATGACCCTGCAATATCTCCAAAACAAAACAAAGTAAAGCTAAATCTGAATAAAAGCCCCTCAAAAGCTTCAGGTGCCGTAAGCAAGCATTGTCATAGACCTCTATGGAGGCTTTGGAGATGCTCTGAAGCATGAAGAAAGCGACATGAAGTATAACTTTTGAAGCAAAGCAGACACAACGTGTGAGCAGGACTCTAAGGTAACCATTTTATTTAGTGACAGTCGCTTTGAATCGCATTCAGAATTTAAAAAAGCGTGTCCAATGCCTCATTTTGAAGCAAGTGTAAACAAGTCCTAGGAAAAATAAAAAAAATACCCTTGCAGTAGGCTCTCCCACCCTACAAGGCTCATTTATACTTAGGGTACCAGAAAAAAGGGACTTTTCCTTAATTAATTCCTTGCTCCTTGTTATAAGATTAGCCCCTGCAGCCTCTTCTATAAGGAACTCCAGCAGTCCCAGGAACTCCGAGATCATCAAGTACAATGCAGTCCTGCCTTGTAAGGATGCTGAAGAACCACCCACAGGCTGGAGCATCAGGGAGAAGAGTTGAGTTCCAGTTGCCGGGGTGCAAGAGATAAGGTAAGTAAAAGTCCTTGTTACTGGTACCCTTGGCACGAATGAGAATTTAAACCTTGCAGTGTGGTGGGAGCCCACTACAAGGGTATTTTTTTTCTTCTTTTTTTTTTTGCCTTCTCCAGAGTTCAGCTTGAAGAGATAAAGTTGGCTCTTAGCAGCACAGCTCATTCTGCTCCCCTCTGCAGAGCTCCTTCTCTGTGTTTCCTTTGGAGAATCAAAGGTTGCTAAGTCATTACTAAGAGGAGGGAGCAGGTAGGGGAGCTTAGCTGCCAATCTGAATGCTACTAATGTGAATTTTGAGGATGAATTGCTCCACGGAGCTGGCAGCTACAGATGTCAGAGTGGGCTTGTTTTAAATTGTATGCACTACTTGTTCAGAATATGTTGATTGCTAAGTTACTACTGAGAGGGGGCGCTGACCTGCCTTAGACATCAGTCTGAATGCTTTTAATGTGAATTTCGAGGATAAATTGCTCCACAGTGCTGGCAGCTACAGATGTCAAAGAGGGCTTGTTTTAATTGTTATTATGAAAACACTTAAATGTCCTGTCCATAGCCTAGCCACAGGTTAACCTTAAAGGAGAACTGGTCTGGTTTAAATATGTTTAAATGGCCTGAATGTTTTTTTTTGTGCATATAATTCATGCCTAATTATTCTTCGATTTCTGTAGATGCATTGAGGTATCTAATAAAGTATAATTATCTAAACAATAAACTGAAAAATGTATGTCCACCTTTAGACAGTTTATCTAACTGCATCTGAAACATGTACCGGTATCTGGATTGCCTATACTTTAGATCAGTGTTTCCCAATCTCTTTTTAGTCAGGACACCCCATTCCAAAATGTAAAAAAATTAAAATAGTTTTACATATCGCAGCAGCATAAGACATGTGGGCCACCTAACAATAGGGGGGATTTATTTCTCCAACTTTGCAAACTGGTGCTGACTAGTATTCTAGGGTTTCTCTTCTCCCTCAGTTTCTCTCCCGAGTCTCTACTAATGTGACCCCAGTGCTGACAGAGAGGGGCAGGGGAGGTCTAAACAAGGATGCTGTGCAGACGCCCGACGTCCTTCTTATTAACCGATTATGTCATTTGTTGTTATGATGTCAGTGGCTGACCCACGCAGTGCAAAAACTTGTATTGCTACACAATAAAAAACCTGTGGCTTGTGGCTTTGTGTAACAAAACAGCAGGTTTGATCTACTTGCTGTCTTGTTGACAATTTTTAGGCAATTGCTGGCAATTTTTAGGCATTTTGCCAAGGCACCTCTAAAGAACCCAGAAGGCATCCTGGTTGAAAAAGGCTGCTTTGAATCACATGGGGCAGCTATTATTTTTTTTTTTAATTCATGATCAGAAAGGAGTGCATTTTTTACTGATAAGCTAATAATATAAATTCATAAAGATGATATGTGCCTTGAATGAAAGCTAAATCATTAGAATCATTACTCCACCAGGCTTGTGCAAATAAGATTTTTATTAGATAGAACAGACAGCTAAATTTATTCTTTCAGATACCTTGATAAATACGACCTAGTAATAAAACATTTCACTACAGATAATGACAAGTTGCGCAATATAGTTAAAACTCTTGCAGCAAAAAGGAAAAGTTTTAAAAAGCTGAAAACATTTCTTTCTTTGCCAAAAAACAAACTTCAGAAGATAATCTCTACCGTACTTTCAAGATGTCGCTAACCAGCAGATATTAGCTTTGTACTGGGTAGGAGGCCAGGCCCATTCACAATAAAAGAAGCAGATTGAAAACATACAACACGGGAAACAAAACAAGGTTTTTATTGATTTCTTGTATTTTGCTAAATGATGACGCCTTGCTTTGACATCCGCATTTTTTTTTAAACGTTCAGCATGTTGAAAAGCAGAAAAACAGGTGGTGTTGGGCTTTGTGTGTGGTTTTGATGAGCATTGCTGTGTGTTTTAACTCCTTCGGATCCGCTCCTTCAGATGACGGCTATAGTGCGGATCTACTTTGCCGGGAGGCCGTCAATAGACGTCCTCCTCTTTGCACGCTCCCCGCACGCCCCCTGCAGGGCGCGCTGTGATCACCACGCTGTGATCCCCTTACCACGTGATCATCTGTCAGCCAATGACAGCTGATCACGTGATGTAAACAGAAGATCGGTAATCTTTTTTTTTTTTTTTCACGCTGATGGCGCTGATGGCGTGAGGAGAAAAAAAAGCCGATCACCGGCTTAAGTGCAAGGGACATCAGAGGAAGAGGAGCCGCCTCATCTGTGCCCACCAATACCGCCTTCCAGTGCCACCTGCCAGTGCCCACACAATGCCACATATCAGTGCCAGCAATCAGTGCCACCTATCAATGCCCACCAGTGGTGCCAATCAGTGCCTCATCAGTGCCACCCAGCAGTGCTACCTATCAGTGTCATCTACCAGTGCCGATCAGCGCCCATCACTGCCACCCATCAGTGCCCATCACTGCCACTGTCACCTATCAGTGCCAGCTATTAGTGTCCTTCAGTGCCACCTATCAATGCCCTTCAGTGCCACCCATCAGTGCCACCTCTCAGTGCCCACCAATGCCACCTATCAGTGCCCACCAGTGCCACCTCATCAGTGCCCACCAGTGCCACCTATTAGTGCCCAGTGCCACCTATTAGTGCCCAGTGCCACCTATTAGTGCCCAGTGCCACCTTATCAGTGCCCATCAGTGCATCCTATCTGTGCCCATCACTGCAGCCTATCGGCGCCCATCAGTGCCACCTCTCAGTGCCCACCAATGCCACCTATCAGTGCCCACCAGGGCCACCTTATCAGTGCCCACCAGTGCCACCTCATCAGTGCCCACCAGTGCCACCTATTAGTGCCCATCAGTGCTGCCTTATCAGTGCCCATCAATGCAGCCTATCTGTGCCCATCACTGCAGCCTATCGTTGCCCCTCAGTGCAGCCTATCAGTGTAGCCTCATCAGCATACCTCAATGAAGGAGAAAAATTACCTGTTTGCAAAACTTATTAACAAAATATAAAAAGGTTTTGTATTTCTTTTTTTTTAATTTCGGTCTTTTTTAATTTTTTTAACAAAAAATAAAAAACCACAGAGGTGATCAAATACCACCAAAAGAAAGCTCTATTTGTGGGGAAAAAAAAATATAAAAATGTCATTTGGGTACAGTGTTGTATGACCGCGCAATTGTCGTTCAAAGTGTGACAGCGCTAAAATCTGAAAAATGGTCTGGGCAGGAGGGAGTTTAGGTGCCCAGTAAGCAAGTGGATAAGTTCACCTTCATGAAAAATAATAATCCACATTTTTTGCAAAAAACTAAAATGTGCATTTGATATTTTTTTCACAGAAGCCTGCAGAGCATTGTACCCATGATCAGTGAATTGTGGCTGCAATGGCAGGCTCCTGCAGACATTGCCTACAACTCTGTACGCAGTCAATACATAGTCAATAATAGATGGCGCAAATTGTGGGTAAAGCTGAGATCAGGAGCCAAAGCAGTAGGATGATCACAGAGGGGCAAACTAGGCAAAAAAGCATCACTCAGAAGGCAGCTCCCAACTCTGTCCGGGCTGTCAGTTTCAGAGCTGTAGGGAGCGTCAATGGACCACAAGGACTCTCATCATTGCCCTCACAGTCCACTGTGCTGAGGTGGTAGATGGGACTTTTAGTTCTTTTCATCCTCAGATTCCTGCTTGGAGCCTCACACAGCCATGCTAATTTTAAAATGTGACAGCATCTGCAGGGAGAAGAACCCCCATGTGCTGTCACAGGGGAAGTGGTTAGGCGGAGAGAGGGACAGGAGCTGGAACATGTTACATGTTACACCCTAAATGTGAGTGTAACATGTTCTAAAAGGTGAACCTAGTTTTTAATGTGTTTACATGCATTTTAATATGTTTACCATTATATTTTATTTGTATGGATTTAGCGAACAACAATCCAGTAAAAAAAAGTAGTTGTGTGCACATACAGTGCAAGGTAAATATGTTGCAAATGGATGCATGAAGTCTTATGTCCACAACACCCATCCTGTAGACCCAACACCAGCCATTTTTTTTCAACTCTGGGCAGATATAAACCAAGAACGCTAAACTTCGGGCAATTTTTTTTTCCCATGCAGTGGGGATATACTCGCACTGCAAGGGTCAACTGCGAGTGGAGATATACTTACCTAATCCTATGATCCTCCCAGCACAAGACCAATCCCTGTGGATCCTGCCATGCCGCACCACAGGGCTGTGTGGTGTGGCATGGCAAAGAAAATCTCAAAACTGGATATACAGAAATGCAAACCTTTAGCGGGCAAAACAACTCCCATATACACTATATTACCAAAAGTATTAGGACACCTGCTTTTACACGCACATGAACTTTAATGGCATCCCAGTCTTAGTCCGTAGGGTTCAATATTGAGTTGGCCCACCCTTTGCAGATATAACAGCTTCAACTCTTCTGGGAAGGCTGTCCATAAGGTTTAGGAGTGTGTCTATGGGAATGTTTGACCATTCTTCCAGAAGCGCATCTGAGGTCAGGCACTCGTGTGGACGAGAAAGCCTGGCTCACAGTTCCTGCATTAATTCATCCCAAAGGTGTTCTATTGGGTTGAGGTCAGGACTCGGTGCAGGCCAGTCAAGTTCCTCCACCCCAAACTCGCTCATCCATGCCTTTATGGACCTTGCATTGTGTACTGGTCCAAATCTTTTGGTGGAGGGGAGGATTATGGTGTGAAGTTGTTTTTCAGGGGTTGGGCTTGGCCCCTTAGCTCCAGTGAAGGGAACTCTTAAGGCGTCAGCATACCAACTCAGTTTGGACAATTTCATGCTCCCAACTTTGTGAGAATACTTTGGGGATGGCCCCTATGGGAATGATTGACCATTCTTCCAGAAGCAGATTTGTGAGGTCAGGCACTGATGTTGGATGAGAAGGCCTGGCTCACAGTCTCCGCTCTAATTCATCCCAAAGGTCTTCTATTGGGTTGAAGTCAGGACAATCAAGTTCCTCCACCCCAAGCTTGCTCATCCATGTCTTTATGGACCTTGCTTTGTACACTGGTCCAAATCATTTGGTGGAGGGGGGATTATGGTGTGGGGGTTGTTTTTCAGGGGTTTGGGCTTGGCCCCTTAGTTCCAGTGAAGGGAACTCTTCCATACATACCAAGACATTTTGGATTTCATGTGCGTGTAAAGACAGGTGTCCCAATACTTTTGGTAATATAGTGTATGTATGTCATCAGTTTAGTTAACTGTTTGCCTGCATTACTGTCAAGTTTTTTTTTTTGTCTTTGACACCATTTCTAGCAATTTCTTTCCCTGTGATGCCGATGCATGAAATGGAAGGGAACTGATTGCATAGAGAATAGCAAACACAGTCAGAAGTTTTAACATCGCCTCACTAAACCTCCACAGCATGGACACAAACAGTAATAAAGATCCAACAGAGGCACTAACCCTTCTCCACTTTATCCAATAGAAAAAAATATGGTTTTGGCTGGAATTGGACTTTAACCCTTTCGCTGCCAGAGCCGTTTTTGCATTTTTTTGCACACATGCTTAAATAAATAAATTTAGTCCTGAAGATTACATAAGCCCCCCCACCCCCCCCCCTCCCAAACATTATATATTTCCTAAAAGACGACACCCTAGAGAATAAAATAGTGGTAGGCTAATTTTTTATGTCACATAATATTACCGCAAAGGTCCAGGGAATGAAAAGTTAATTTTAGGACACACAAATATAACAAATTACCCAATATTTTGGTAAAATCTAAAAGACATGGTTGCCCCAACTAAAAAGATACCCAACATGCCAAACCTCAAATTTGCGTGCGCCTGTGAAATGGCAACAAACTTCAGTACCCTATATTTTGCACTGGTGACACTTTAAAAGCTCCCTATAGGTCACCAGTTTAGTGCTACAGAGGAGGTCCAGTGCTAAAAATATTGCTCTCAGATACCCCCGACGCATGCGTTTACATTCATACGTGTATGTGGGGGTGGGGGGCTTCAAAAATTATTAGGGGGGGGGGAATTTATGTGATTGGGAGTAACACATTTTTTACTACTCATTTTTTTTTTTTTATTACCTAACTTTTATTTTTTCAACACAAAGAGGACAAAAAAGGCCCCTATGTGATGATTTTTTGGTGTCAGATTCGCTTTAATGAGACATCCAGGGTCTAAAAGACCCTGCATATCTCCCCTGTGCTCCACTGAATGTAATCCAATGCAGATCACATTGCATTCTTTTCTGGTCAGGTTGGCTGAGGACACCGAGAGGCTGACTCAGAAGTGACACCAAACACGTCACTTTCCGGGTCAGCAACAAGGAGGGGAGGAGAGCAGACATGTGTACGCTCTTCTCCCTCCCCTCTACCCGGCGGCACCCGCTATGCCGGTCTCCGGTCCCCAGATGGGCAAGTGGAGCTGTGTCCTATTGAGATTTTCCTTCACTTGCTGTCCCACAGCCAAAACAGAAATTGAGAGGGAATCCCTCGTGGTCACCAGAACTAGTGTCCCCATTGAAAAATTTCCTGTTCTGGTGACAACCCAAAATTTGGAATTTTCTTTAACTTTCACTCCTGGTGTTATGGTCGGTCACAGGAAAAATATAGAGAGTGAATCTTTCTCACGGGGGGCACAGATAGCAAATAAAACTGGCAGGTGTTCAATCCCTCGCCACTCTATCCAAAACTAAGAAAAAAAGTTTCGCCTTCAGTTATACCAGTAGTTAAAGTACTGTATTTTTCGCTCCATAAGACGCAATTTTTCCCCCCAAAAATGGAGGAAAATGTCGTCAGTCACAGGTCAGGCTGCATTTATAATGGGCACACTTCAGGCTGCATTTATAATGGGCACAGGTCAGGCTGTATTTTTAATGGGCACAGGTCAGGGTGCATTTAATGGTGCAGTCAATGGGCACAGGTCAGGCTGCATTTTTAATGGGCACAGGTCAGGCTGCATTTTTAATGGGCATAGGTCAGGCTGCATTTAATGGTGCATTCAATGGGCACAGGTCAGGCTGCATTTTTAATGGACACAGGTCAGGCTGCATTTTTAATGGACACAGGTCAGGCTGCATTTTTAATGGACACAGGTCAGGCTGCATTTTTAATGGGCACAGGTCAGGCTGCATTTTTAATGGACACAGGTCAGGCTGCATTTAATGGTGTATTCAATTGGCACAGGTCAGGCCGAATTTCATGGGACTGGTAAGGCTGCATTTAATTGGCACTGGTAAATATTTTAGTACACCATTTGGTTCAGAATATTTTTTTTCTTGTTTTCCTCCACTAAAACCTGGGTGCGTCTTATGGTCAAGTGCATCTTATGGAGTATAAAATATGGTACTTCCTGCCAGCGCTATAGTCCAAAAACGGCGACAGCGTGGGCTTAGTTTGCTGGGAGGGCATCCTTGGACGTCCTCTCGTGATCATGCAGCCCTTCCTTCAGACTCAGCTGATCACAGATTAAGGTAAAAGGCCTATCACAGCGGCCCTTTACCACGTGATCAGCTGTCAGCCAATGACAGCTGATCACAGGATGTAAACACAAGCCAGTTATCTGCTTTTCTTTCCTCACGCTGACAGCGTGAGGAGAGAGGAAGAAAGCCGGTAATTGGCTTAAGTTAAAAGGCACTGATTATCAGTGCAGTCCCACCAGTGCAGCCAATCAGTGCCCATCAGTGTCACCTATTAGTCCCCACAAGTGCTACCAATCAGTGCCTAGCAGTGCCTCCTCATCAGTGTCACCTATCAGTACTGCCTATCAGTGATTCTTCATCAGTGTCACCTATCAGTGCTGCCTATCAGTGCCCATCAGTGCCACCTACCAGTGCCTATCAGGGCCCATCAGTGCCACCTATCAGTACCCATCAGTGCTGCCAATCAGTGCCCACCAGTGCCTCCCATCAGTGTCACCTATCATTGCTGCCTATCAGTGCTTCTTCATCAATGTCACCTATCAGTGCTGCCTATTAGTGCCCATCAGTGCCACCTACCAGTGCCTATCAGGGCCTATCAGTGCCCATCAGTGCCGCCTATCAGTGCCCATTAGTTCCGCCTCATCAGTGCCGCATATGAGTGCAGCCTCATCAGTGTCTCCTCATCCGTACCCATCAGTTCCACCTATCAGTGCCCATCAGTGCAGCCTATCGGTGCCCATCAGTTCCACCAATCAGTGCCCATCAGTGCAGCCTATCAGTGCCCACCAGTTCCACCAATCAGTGCCCATCAGTGCAGCCTATCAGTGCAGCCTCATCAGCGCACATCAGTGAAGGAGAACAATTACCTGTTTGCAAAATTTTATAATAAACTTTGGAATTTTTTTTTTTTCTTCAAATTTTCAGTCTTTTTTTCACTTGTTTAGCAAAAAAATCAAAAATCCAGTGGTGGTTCAACACCACCAAACGAAAGCTTGATTTGTGTGAAAAATAAAATGATAAAAATTTCATGAGTACAGTGTCATGTCACTGACAGCATTGAAAGATGAAAATTGGCCTGGGCAAGCAGGGGGTAAAAGTGCACAGTTGGCAAGTGGTCAAAGTCAAAGTTAGTTTGGTACACTACAGAACTGTACAGTGCACAATATGTCTGAATGAGCCCTATTATGTTACAGAAAGGAGCCGTATAAGCTGTAAAGATCTAGATTTCCATATTTCCTGACCTGAGTAAATTATCAAATAAAATCCATAAAAGTTCTTTGTCTACCACGAGCCGCAAGACAAAACAAACTTTTTTTTTCAAGGTCAAAATGCGTTAACCTCCTGTCAGTTGATATTAACAATTAAATACTCCCACAAATGTAATAATGTTTATATATCTGACCCATTTTATTTTCTCCAAGGTTTGGGAAATCAAATGTGATTAATGACTAAGTAATATAATCATCGACGAGTCCTAACAGCGATTTTTCAGTTCCTACTACAGAACGCAAAAGATATCTTGGCAGATTTGTTTATATGACGGAATTATTACACGTTCATGATCTTTACCATAAAGGCAGATTGAAATCCAGAATGACAGAGACAGACATCAACATCACAGGTGCCTGCGCTCCACCACAAGCCCCGCCTCCTCTCCCCACATCTCGCACCAGACAGGTGTGGGTGACACGGTGAGCCAGACGGTGAATCAGCGAGGTTCAGACAGGGCTTTCGCACACAGCAATTAGCCAGCCTGAGAAATAAAGTTACAATTATTATAGCCCTGCCCAATACATTTAGTGTTCTGCCCAACACATTTAGTGTTCTGCACTTCACAGGAGTCACCTTTGTATGTCATCAGGACAAATACCTGATATTACCTTCAAATAAAAAAAACGGCGTTCACCTTGTAGAATATGCAAAACTGGGTTCAGCATCTAATTAACAAGATTTGGGACATTTACCATCAGCTGCCACCCTAACACACTTGTTTCAGAAGCTTCAGGTCTAATTATCACCTTACACACAGAGATTACAGCATGTGCCATTTATCAATGTTAAAGCCCAAGTTCGGTTAACCACTTCGATACCGGGCACTTTTACCCCCTTCCTGCCCAGGCCAAATTTCCAGCTTTCAGCGCTGTCACACTACTGAATGACAATTGCACGGTCATACTACACTGTACCCAAACTAAATTTTTATCATTTTGTTCCCACAAATAGAGCTTTCTTTTTGTGGTATTTAACTACCTGGCATCTGCGCTATAGCCGAATGACGGCTACAGCGCGGACCTACATTCCCGGGAGGCCGTCATATGACGGCCTCCCCTGTGCACGCTCCCTGCGCGCGCCCTGCAGGGAGCGCGCCGGGCGCGTTGTGATCACCGAGTCACTGAGACTCGGCTGATCACCGATCTGTGTAAGGGGCCGGCCCCGGCCCCTTACCATGTGATCAGCTGTCAGCCAATGACAGCTGATCACATGATGTAAACAAAAGATCGGTAATCGTTTTTTTTTTTTACTCACGCTGACAGCGCGAGTAGAAAAAAAAGCCGATCACCGGATCGGAATGTGAGGGACATCGGTCCCCAAGTGGAAGAGGCACATCTGCCTCATCAGTGCCCAGTAAAAGTGCCACCTAATAGTGCCCACAGTGCCACCTAATAGTGCCCACAGTGCCACCTAACAGTGCCCACAGTGCCACCTAACAGTGCCCACAAGTGCCACCTATCAATGCCCACAAGTACCACCTATCAATGCCCACCTGTAGTGCCAATCAGTGCCACCTGCCAGTGCTGCCCATCACTGCCACCCATCAGTGCCCATCACTGCCACCCATCAGTGCCCATCACTGCCGCCTATCCGTGCCCATCACTGCCGCCTCATCAGCGTACATCAATGAAGGAGAAAAATTACCCGTTTAAAATTTTTTATAACAAAATATAAAAAAATAAACTTTTTTTTTTAAAAAAATTCAGTTTTTTACATTTTCTTAATAAAAAGTAAAAACCGCAGAGGTGATCAAATACCACCAAAAGAAAGCTCTATTTGTGGTGAAAAAATGATAAAAATTTCATTTGGGTACAGTGTTGTATGACTGAGTAATTGTCATTCAAAGTGCATCAGCGCCGAAAGCTGAAAATTGGTCTGGATAGGAGGGGGGTTTAAGTGCCCGGTAAGCAAGTGGTTAATCACCACTTTTTTCGATCGAAAATTTTAAAAAGAAAACAAGTTTTTCTTTATTTCTGTTATAAAATTTTGCAAATAAATAATCTTTCTTCACAAATTTCAGCCAAAATGTATACTGCTACATTTCTTTGGAGAAAATAACCCAAATCAGTGTACACTATTTAGTTTGTAGGAAAGTTATGCCGCGTACACGCGACTGTTTTTTCCGTCAGAATAAACTCTGATGATTTTTCTGACGGAGTTCCGCTGAAATGGACTTGCGTACACACGATCACACCAAAGTCTGATCGTTTAGAACGCAGTGACATACAACACGTATGACGGGACTAGAAAAAGAAAGTTAAATAGCCAGTAGCCAATAGCGGCCCTTGCGTCGTTTTTGGTCCGTTGGAATAGCATACAGACGAACGGTTTTCCCAATAGGAACTGATTCCGTCGGAAAGATTTAAAACATGTTCTATTTCTAGGTCCGTCACAATTTTCGAAAGAGAAAGTCCGATGAAGCCCACACACGATCGGAATATTCGATGAAATGATTCCGTCAGACGTTTTCTGCCGGAAAGTCCGGCCATGTGTACGCGGCATTAGAGTCCACAAACTATGGTATATATATATAATCGATAAATCCTGATGCATTGATGACTCTCATTTCTTGAGACCTGAAAACACCAGGATAGGCCAAAATATCCCCCAAAAGACCCCTTTTTGGAAAATAGGCAGTCCAAAGTGTTTAGTAAAAGGCATGGCAAGTTTTTTGAAGTTGTAATTTTTTGTCACAGATTTTGGAAAATGAATTACAAAATGTATTTTTTATTTTTTCCATAATGTCACCATGCAGTACAGCGTCATCATAGAACTGGTGTGTCGTGATCAGAGACACTGACTGGTGACAGTATGTAAAAAAAACAAAATAAAATTATTGTAATAATTTTTTTCAAATTTTTTAATATTTTTTTTTTTTATTATTACATTTTTTTCCTTTTTTTTTACATAACAGATATAAGCAACCATTTTTACTGAATAAAAACTACTCATTCATAGTTTACTATTGTGATTAGCTATAATTGGCCACAGTTTATCACATGGTACAGATGGGCTGTGATTGGCCCTGTCTGTACTATGTGATGGCTGCGACCAATCACAAAGCTCATCACAACAATACACAATAAAAGGCATGTAACAAAGCATTTCATTGTGTACAACTGTCATGTGACCTGCTGTGATTGGCCACAGCAATCACATGGTACCGGCAGTGGGCCGGTACAGCGATGTCATCGGCCATGTCCAGTGGACACCACGGGTGACAGATCTTGCTGCAGCGCGGCCCCTGATGCCTGTGATCAGGGGCATTGCTAGGTCTACAAAAGATCTGGGGCTAGAGCCTATAGCAGCGTAGTAAAGAAAGTCATACGCCTGGGCGGGGATACACATGTATATACAGTGATATACGTATGTGTGTATATATCCCCAGAGAGCTCCCCACTTACATCAGGTCCCCAGAGAGCCCCCCCTTACATCAGGGTCCCCAGAGAGCCCCTCCTTACATCAGAGTCCCCAGAGAGCCTCCCCTTGCATCAGGGTCCCCAGAGAGCCACCACTTACATTAGGGTCCCCAGAGAGCCTCCCCCTTGCATCTGGGTCCCCAGAGAACCTCCCCCTTGCATCAGGGTCCCCAGAAAGGCCCCCACTTACATCAGGGTCCCCAGAGAGCTACCCCTCCCCTTGAGGACCTCTGCAGAGACTCGGGGCTATGGGCCCCAGATTCGGGGCTATAGCCCCGAAAGCCACCCCCTAGCGACGTCACTGCCTGTGACACCACGGGTAAACGATCACACCCTGCGCTCGAGGTGCATTCCTGAAAGGATGTCATATGACGTCCACCCAACAACATCGTTCCCACCCATCATTGTTCAATAGGCCAGGCGAGAAGATGTTAAATTAAAAAAAAATAAAATAAAAAATCAGCACAAGGAATAGTACCTACATTGAATGAGAAGTGTCCCTTGTGCTGCTGGTTACTGTGTTCATTGAAAACTTTTGTCTTCTGCGCCCCCTCCCCAATACCAGGGCCGTCTTAATGCCATCATGGACCCCTGAGCAAAGTAATGCACTGGAGCTCCTACCAGCCTGACCCAATTTATGCACCGTCTCTCAAGAATTTAAGTATAAAACGTTGATGGAATTAAATATATATTCAAGCAATTTCAATAACATTCCATAAATCAAAGACTAATCAACACAAAGAGGGGGAAAGTGGAATGCGATAGTACAGGGGGGATCAGGAAGGCACAATACAGGTTTTGGGATGCTGTCCTGGACACAGACATTCTGTGACAGCTTAGTAAAAAGCATGACTGTCCTAGCCAATCCGGGACAGTTGGTAGGTATGATGTAATGAGAGATTATCATGAGACCCCCATGCACCTGGGGCCCCTGGGCAGTGCCCAGGGTTGCCCAAGCAATAAGACACCCCTGCCCAATACCCCAGCAGCAGTACACTTCCAGTGCTGCTGGGGTTAATACAAGCCACTGGACCTGCCATAGTCGAAAGTGCCAACTATGCACACCCTTTCTGTGCCCACCTCCTCCATTCGTAGAAGCCATACTGTTGCTTTCATCAATGAAAAGAGCTTTCTGAATAGAGGATGGGCAAATGATTAAAAGGTCTGTCTCTTCTGTTCATAGATCACTTTTTACTGTACTGCTTGGCAATTTCCTTTTAAGTATGTAGAGAAAAATGTAACATTTAGATGCATAATAGAGATAGAGGTTACAGCTGAACTCAAGGCTAAACATACACATAGCTCCCAACTGTCCCTGATTTGGAGCAATGTCCCTCTGTCCCCCTTTCCATCTCATTTGTCCCTCATTTCGGTCTGATCTATATAGTTGTATATAAAATGCACTTTTTATCTTTAAAAAAGTGTTTCCCAGAGCTAAACCTTTCATCCAAATTCTAAATTGCTGCATTTGTACATTTTAAAGCCAATATAAAAGAATAGTAGTGGTAAAAAGAAAAAGCACTTGTGGATTTAATTAACCTTTTTTTGGTTAATTCTCATTTAAGGGGGTGTGGCGGGGGGGGTGTCCTATGCCTACATACGTTTGTTAGTAGGTGTCCCTCATTCCCATCTCAAAATGTTGGGAGGTATGTATATATTGTCCAAATAGAAGAAGTAGGTGTGCTTTAGCCTCTTTGCACACTGGGGGTTTAGCATTGTGAGCGCAATCCTGACACTTTATTGGGATGCACAGGTTCAGCATCCAGCCTTGCTGCCTGGAACCTATCAAAGTCTATGGCTGGCTGAAACATGCAGTGGTTGGATAGGATGGAACACTTTACAGAGTAGTAGAAAATCTACATTCCGGGCATACATCCCTGACCGATTAGGGTCCTAAATGTGCGTACCAATGAAGGGTGGTTCAGCCTACCATAGACTTTGCCAGGCTGCAAACAGTGAGGCTAGATGCTGCGCCTGTGCCTCCCAGACACACTAAAATGCCAGGATTGCACTCACAGGGGCTAGGTGCCTATTGTGGACCGGAGAGGAGTGTGTGGTATAACACCGGTATCTGTCGATCCTGTCTGCTGACCACCTTTGCTGACACTGTGGAGATCAGGGATTGCCAGTAGGATCCCGGGCTGGGGTTGCAGCCATTCGCCCTGTGTGGGGGCGCTAGACTAATCTGCCTCTCAGCCAAGTCCGCCCCATAAGACTGGTGTACACTAATGCCCTGTACACACGATCGGACTTTCTGACGGAAAATGTGTGATCGGAGCTTGTTGTCGGAAATTCTGACCGTGTGTAGGCTCTATTGGACTTTTTCCATCAGAATTTCCGACACACAAAGTTTGAGAGATGGATCTAAAATTTTACGACAACAAAATCCGTTTGCGTAAATTCCGATCGTGTGTAGACAATTACAACATACATATGCCACGCATGCTCAGAATCAAGCAGAAGAGCAGCACTGGCTATTGAACTTCATTTTTCTCGTCTCGTCGTAAGTGTTGTACATCACCGCGTTCTTGACGTTCAGAATTTCCGACCAACTTTGTGTGACCGTGTGTATGCAAGACAAGTTTGAGCCAACATCCGTCGGAAAAAGTCTGATGGATTTTGTTGTCGGAATGTGTGATCGTGTGTACAGGGCATAAGAGTGTAGTGCAAGCCGTCAGGGACTCTTTCCGTGCTGCCCCCCTGCAAAGTGCTGCCCTAGGCCTGGGCCTTGTCGGCCTAGGCCAAGATACAGCGATGCCCAGTGGGTCCTTAATTTGGTTTCTTTCCCACAGGGAAGGTTCCTCAGGGCCCCCATCATACCAACAGGAATACTATACAGCCAGCCAACCCAGCCAAAAGGCCGGATTGGAAGCTGAGCACCCCTACTGGACACTGATAGGAACAGATACTACACTTGACCTTAGCCAAAAGCCCAAGAAGCCTCATTGGAATAATATGCTCTGGTGACAACTGCAAAATTGTGGCTCCCCCATTATTTTTTGTCCTGTTGACGGCAATCACCAGGAATGGAGAATCAATCTCTCTAGTGGGGACACTGACAGGGGTTTTAACACTCCTGAAATAAAGAAAGAAAACTGTTTTGGGTATACATCACATGTAAGAAGAGCAGGGAAAGTTGGAAAAATATAAAACAAAAAGCACACATTCTGTGTACTGTGCAGCGGTGTATGGAAACACTTGGAAAATGTTTGTAAGCACCCAACACATGCGTTTAATAAGTTTTTAATGTCCCGAATTGCCACAATATGCTTCAAACAGTTTAAAAAGCTCATTAAACTTGTGAAAAGCTCCAAAATGCTTTGAAATTGGTTATCCTATAAAATGCCCATACACAAACTTTGGCCTGAAAATTACTGTAAGCCTGGAAATTTTTAAGTACTTTTACTACAACGCAAAGAATAAAAAAACAAAAATCAGCATCTGTGTGGGGGCCAATCCTCCCCTTCAGAATGTCCTCTCTGTCAACAATAGGGGCCAGGGAAAAGACACAGATACAACTGACTCCCAATAATCTTAACAATTATGTCGACCCAAAATTTCATATTCATGATATGTACCTGCTGTGCCATGTACTTGTGTGAAAAAGTATCCTGTTCCCTTTGTATTGCTTCCTTTGTGTGAAATCCCTGATGTTCCTGCCAGTCCCTTTACTTTCCTTATATAAACTGACCACACTAAACAGGAGATCACAGTGTGGTCAGTTTCCTAGCTATGCTGAGAACTCAGCCTGCTCTCCTCCAGTGATCAGCGAACTTGTCCTGACACCACCACTTCCCAAACACGCGCCCCCCCAACCCCACCCCACCCCACACACACACGCACAGCTATTCTCTGGGAAGACCAGTGTGCTCCTGTTTCACCTCTCCCAGCTCTCTAAGATCCTTATGCACCTGAGAACAGAAGGTATGTGATCAAAAAGAGGAAAAAGGTCCAGTAATGTAATATTATTACATTACTGGACAAAAGGTTCAATTGTGGAGGGTGGGCCATCCCATATGATGATAATTTTGTCAATGCATTGTCCATAAAGGACGATAAGGGTGGCAAAGCCCCCAGATACGAGACTCTTCCTACAAACCAAGGGTGAGATTGGCATAACAGGGTGCAAAGGATGCCCCATATCTGGAGGAAGAAATCACCTTGAAAGGAGAAATAATTGTCTGTGTGGTCAGAGCTGCGCACAGCCATGCCAATTTTAAATGTGACATTGGCTGGGGGAAGAAGAACCACCCTTCCCTCGACCCTCTGTCACAGGGGAGGTGGCTCTAAAGAAGAGCCACCCTTCCCTCGACCCTCTGTCACAGGGGAGGTGGCTCTAAAGAAGAACCACCCTTCCCTCGACCCTCTGTCACAGGGGAGGTGGCTCTAAAGAAGAATCACCCTTCCCTCGACCCTCTGTCACAGGGGAGGTGGCTCTAAAGGAGAACCACCCTTCCCTCGACCCTCTGTCACAGGGGAGGTGGCTCTAAAGAAGAATCACCCTTCCCTCGACCCTCTGTCACAGGGGAGGAGGCTCTAAAGGAGAACCACCCTTCCCTCGACCCTCTGTCACAGGGAAGGTGGCTCTAAAGGAGAACCACCCTTCCCTCGACCCTCTGTCACAGGGGAGGTGGCTCTAAAGGAGAACCACCCTTCCCTCGACCCTCTGTCACAGGGGAGGTGGCTCTAAAGAAGACCCACCCTTCCCTCGACCCTCTGTCACAGGGGAGGTGGCTCTAAAGAAGAACCACCCTTCCCTCGACCCTCTGTAACAGGGGAGGTGGCTCTAAAGAAGAACCACCCTTCCCTCGAACCTCTGTCACAGGGGAGGTGGCTCTAAGGGTGTGGGGGCTGACAAATACCAACAAGTTGATTACCAACCCTCAATACAGGTGTAACATGTTGGAATAGGAGAACCTATCCTTTAGCCTGCGTTCACACATATGCGAACACAGACATCACATGTGAATCACACCCCCATTGCTGTGCCGATCGCATGCGATGTCCGTGCAATGTGAGTTCAGTCATACAGTTTGTATGGCTGAACTCACATTGGATTTGCAGAAAAAAAGGTGCAGGGACTTTTTTTTCCCCCGCACAGGAATCAGATTGCATGGGTGTTCACATCCATGCGATCCGATTCCTGTCCAAAATCCGCAGTTCGCACTATGATCTGTGAACCGATCTGGGGGTGTCATTAACATTGTATTGACACCCACAGCGGTTCGCAGAAGGCTGTGTGAACTGCCTGCAGGAGAGATGCGATGCGGGAAAACACACTGGAATCACGCTGCTTCCCACATCGCAAGAGTGTGAACCCAAGCTTAAAAAGCACTTTTACTCACCTTATCCCGTGCTACTCTGGCAGCCAGCTCTTTCCCCTTCCCTCTGACACTTCAGGTTGTGGGCAGGCTCTTGGTGTCCTCACCTAAAGCTTGTCCATATCACATCGGAGGGACAACCAGAATATATTGAGTATTCCAGATAATCACTCGCTTTGATAGTTAACTTGAAGAGATAAATCAACCCCCAAAAACAGTGGTCTAACTCCAAAAGGCCACCACCAATAGATATCGGGAGTCCATTCCAATGAATCCACCTAGTTATCCATACACAGCTATAACATAGAGATCCATACCATAAAAAAATAAATAAATCAGAATATAAATAAAAATCACACCACTAAATAAAAAATAATAGCAAGATATAAATAAGGGTAACCACAACCTCGTTAACCCAACAGAAAGTTCTCCCTGATTGTCCCTCTGATGTCATGTTATATTTGGATCTTTGTCTTTAGCTCCTACATACAAACCTTCAAGTTGCAAACTTCCAAAGATATGAATATGCGTTTGCATGTCTAATCGTGATATTTAATTCACATTTCTGGTGGTTGTGTTTTTTTGTGAACTTTACTGTATACAGTACTGTATCTTTATTTCAACCTTTTTTTCTGTGTATTATTTGTGTAAAATGTGTTATAAACCTATTACAGTAATTTATTGGGCCGATTATGTTGGTTGGGAACCTAGGCTAACTTTGTTGGACTTACAAATAAATTGGACTTACAAACGTGCTCTTGGAACGGAACTTGTTCGTATGTAGGTGGACTTACTGTAATGATATTGAAAAGTTGAAGACCACTGGTGATGACTTTTGAACAGCAGCTATCACTATCCTAAGCAACCTTCCGCAGATATTATAGAACAATCAGTGTCAGCACCCAAGGGTTGAGTGGACAACCCTATATAATATCCGCAGATATTATAGAACAATCAGTGTCAGCACCCAAGGGTTGAGTGGACAACCCTATATAATATCCGCAGATATTATAGAACAATCAGTGTCAGCACCCAAGGGTTGAGTGGACAACCCTATATAATATCCGCAAATATTATAGAACAATCAGTGTCAGCACCCAAGGGTTGAGTGGACAACCCTATATAATATCGGCAGATAATATAGAACAATCAGTGTCAGCACCCAAGGGTTGAGTGGACAACCCTATATAATATCGGCAGATATTATAGAACAATCAGTGTCAGCACCCAAGGGTTGAGTGGACAACCCTATATAATATTGGCAGATATTATAGAACAATCAGTGTCAGCACCCAAGGGTTGAGTGGACAACCCTATATAATATCCGCAGATATTATAGAACAATCAGTGTCAGCACACAAGGGTTGAGTGGACAACTGTAGTTGCCAACCATGCCTCTACCTTGGCTCAGCTGTGATCCTCAAATTCTCAAGATCGGTCTCCTTGGCCAAAGGTACAGGTATAATGACAACAAGTATGGTTGCTTTCACCTGAGGCACAAACCTCAAACAATTTACCTTTTAAGACTAATAAATACGGATTAGGGCCTGATTGATGCCATAACATTTTCTAATATCTGGTTCTTTTTAGAAATAATGTTTTTGTTGTTCAATGTGCACAATGCACAAAACTACTTAAGTGTTAACCCTACACTGCCAGATATCTGTAGTGCACTAAAGTACATTGACACGGAGCAAATCTCTCCAGTGGTGAAATAGTTATGAAGGCGTCCTGCCTTTACAGTACTTTGTGCCCTAGGCAAGTAAGGCTATGCCTGACAGGTTGGGGCCGATCACCTACTCATCACTCATTACTCTGGTCTGGATGCTGTCGTAGAACTTGTCAAACCAGCTTTCTGATGCGCGACTGCTGTAACCCTTGTTGTGCTGGAGGGCAACGTCAAGGCTGCTGCAAGCACAACTCTTCTACACTTGAAGGAGGGGAGGGCAAGGAAAATAATGCTCTGGGATGGGTACAAGTTCAGGTCTTTTCCACATCACTGAACTTTGCTAGCTAAATATGCACCTAGAGCAAGTTATTATTCATATTCTAAACCAGTCAGTGACTTACTATGCAATCATATCTAATACTCAAACATGCCAAAAGCACACACCTGTCTAAAACTAATGTTTTGTACCATAATGCAGGTTGGTCTGATGGTAGGCCCAGTGCTAATATGATACCCAAACAACTACACATAATCAGTCATTAATAATGGCGGACACTTGCTTCATCCTGCCCCTGAACAGTTAGAAAAGAAGAAAATGGCGGGTAGTTCAGAGCTACTGATGGCAGTAATACATGACCAATCAAGCGCCAGTTCTATTTACATAACTTGTGAGGTTGAATATTATGCAATAAGTAGCCAGTAGAATTTGTCTTTAGTGTAGAGAATATAAAGGGGTGCACTTTCAGTTGAAAGCTTTAGGGCATGGGAGCTCAACAAGTGGCTTTCCAGCTGTTGCGGAACTACAAGTCCCATGGGGAATTGCAAAGGCTGACAGTTAAACAAGCATGACTCCCAAAGGCATAGGATTGATGGGACTTGTAGTTCTGCAACAGATGGAGGGCCACAGGTTGAGCACCCATGATCTAGGGCATGTTTGCACTGACCACATGCTAAATGCTCCATTTACTCGTTCAGCACTCAGGCAGTCATCAGTTTTTAGCTGCAGTTTATTTGAAGGGTAACAAAGTGACACTTCATTTATGTCTCTGCACTTAACACATACTGTTGCACTCACTTCTGCTGCCTCTATGCTTTTAGAATGACAGGGAGCCAGTTTGGTTGCATCCAGTAGAGCAAACTGTACAGTATCTGTATCTAAAATGTATTCGCATTGATTCATATAGCCTTTGTTAGTGTAGGGAGTCTTAAAGCGGAGTTCTGCTTAAAAAAAAAAAAAAAAAAAAAAAAATCAAAAGTCAGCAGCTACAAATACTGTAGCTGCTGACTTTTAATAATCGGACACTTACCTGTCCCAGGGTGCAGCAATGCAGTTGAATGAAGCCCCACTCGTCTCCCCCTCCTCTCTGCGGCGCCAGAATTGTAACTGTGGGCGCCCAGCTGTGGCTTCACAGCCGGGCACCCACTGCGCATGCGCGAGCCTCGCCGCGCCTGGCCGGGCAATCATCTGGGACCTGTGACATGTCCCAGATGATTGCCACGAGGCAGGGGGGAGAGGTGATCTCCCTTCCGGTGCCGCGGTGTTCCAGGAGGAAGTGGGAGCTGGGACCCTCTAAAAAGAGGGTATCCGCTCCCTCCCCAAAAAAATGACAGGGGGTCACCTTCCTTAAAGCGGAAGTTCCATTTTTGGGTGGAACTCCACTTTAAAGACAAGTGGACTATTTCATGACATCATACAAGGAGCACTGGGTGAGCTCAGTGAATGTCTGGGCAGTCTACAGTGGACAGTTTGAATGTTTCAAGCACACAACAGAGAGTCCTTAATACCAGATAGAACTGCAGGTACAAAGAAGTTTGCCAAGGAAGATGTTGCATAACATAAAACGTCTTTAAGTGTTTTGTACATACACTGTATTACCAGTATTAAAGTATTGGTAATGCCCTTACATGCACATGAACTTTAATGACATCCCAGTCTTAGTCTGTAGGGTTCAATACTGAGTTGGCCCACCCTTTTCTTCTATAACAGCTTCAACTCTTCTGGGAAGGCTGTCCATAAGGTTTAGGAGTGTGTCTATGGGAATGTTTGACCATTCTTCCAGAAGCGCATCTGAGGTCAGGCACTCGTGTGGACGAGAAAGCCTGGCTCACAGTTCCTGCATTAATTCATCCCAAAGGTGTTCTATTGGGTTGAGGTCAGGACTCGGTGCAGGCCAGTCAAGTTCCTCCACCCCAAACTCGCTCATCCATGCCTTTATGGACCTTGCATTGTGTACTGGTCCAAATCTTTTGCTGGAGGGGAGGATTATGGTGTGAAGTTGTTTTTCAGGGGTTGGGCTTGGCCCCTTAGTTCCAGTGAAGGGAACTCTTAAGGCGTCAGCATACCAACACAGTTTGGACAATTTCATGCTCCCAACTTTGTGAGAATACTTTGGGGATGGCCCCTTCCTCTTCCAACATAACTGTGCACCAGTGCATAAAGCAAGGTCCATAAAGACATGGATGGTCGAGTTTGGGGTGGAGGAATTTGACTGGCCTGCACCTTAACCCAAAAGAACACCTTAGGGATGAATAAGAGCAGAGACTGCGGACCAGGCCTTTTCTCCAACATCAGTGCCTGACCTCTCAAACATTCCCATAGACACACTCCTAAACCTTGTGGACAGCCTCCCCAGAAGAGTTGAAGCTGTTATAGCTGCAAAGGGTGGGCCAACTCAATATTGAACCCTACAGGCTAAGACTGGGATGCCATTAAAGTTCATGTGCATGTAAAGGCAGGCATTACAATACTTTTGGTAATATAGTACATCATTGTGTGGTTGAACAATGATATGAGATGAAGAAGATCCAGAACTTTAAGTCTAACTGCGTACTTTACATATTTTATTGGTTAGCTAAGTTGTGGTCTTTTGTTCCAATATGCAACAAATGTAAAAAAAAATGGATATTATAAAAAAATGTACATAAGGCTTCTAAAACTGCTTTGCTAAGCACTATCCGAAGTGCTTTGGCTTGAGGCCTCTTGTCACCCCTCATGATTTCCAACCGGTGGCCCAATGTCCAATAGGAAGTTGCTGAATCAGGTGGGCCCAAGTTCTTCACCACGGGAGCTTTGTGCATGGGGTGATTTTGATGATGCCCGATGGTTCCTGTAGGTACTTCGAGGTGCCTGTATTTATGTTTTACTGTCAGCTAACCTACTTTTTGGCAAATACAGGCTCAGTTCCAAACAGGGCAGGAACAACAGAAGATCAGCTAAATATGCATTTTAGCCATCTAACCAGCTTCACATACTAATGCCCCTGTACACACGGTTGGATTTTTCGATGGAAAATGTGTGATAGGACCTTGTTGTCGGAAATTCCGACCGTGTGTAGGCTCCATCACACATTTTCCATTGGATTTTCCGACACACAAAGTTTGAGAGCAGGATATAAAATTTTCCGACAACAAAATCCGTTGTCGGAAATTCCAATCGTGTGTACACAAATCCGACGGACAAAGTGCCACGCATGCTCAGAATAAATAAAGAGATGAAAGCTATTGGCCACTGCCCCGTTTATAGTCCCGACGTATGTGTTTTACGTCACCGCGTTCAGAACGATCGGATTTTCCGACAACTTTGTGTGACCGTGTGTATGCAAGACAAGTTTGAGCCAACATCCGTCGGAAAAAATCCATGGATTTTGTTGTCGGAATGTCCGATCAATGTCCGACCGTGTGTACGGGGCATGAGACAAAATAGTTAATAGCTTATACTTAAAACAGTTGCTTCATTAAATAATTTTTAGGGCCAGATAATTCATTTGATTTAAAACTGATGTAAAAGACAAAAATGATTAATGAACTACCTACGTCAAAAGCCCACAGTAAAGAAAAAGTAATTGGTGCCCATTTAGCATATAATCAATTGATGCCAATGCAACTATCTCATTCTGAAAAGAAATTGATGAATTACTCCAGAAAGGCAACAAAAAGACTGCACTTTGCTCATAAATATATATTTTGTATTATACAAATGAATCTGTACAAGTATACTTAGCAGCTGTACAGACATTCATAGTAACTAGAATGCAGATCCTGTAATGCACAGTGTAAAGTAAACACTGTACTATGCAGTGAATAGGTACAGAAACAATGCCGAAGCTACTGTAAGATAATACTTTCGTTAAAGGGTTGAAGAGGTTAAATCAGTTGTTGAGCTTTTACCTTTAAACTTGAGGTTCCAATAAAAAAAAAAACCCACAGAAAAGACCCAAGGGAATAATAACAATAATAATAAAAAATATTCTCCCATCAATTATCTGTGTCAGGATGCCTTTCAGCAGGGCCGCCTGTAACACCTGCGATTTACTGAAGACTCAGAAAAGTGACAGAGATCCCCCTGCGGCACAATGAGGAGGTTTTGGCTCTTGGCTCTGTACAAGCCTTTATTTTATGTTACAAAGAGTCAAGAGGCTGAGATTATTGTGCAGCATGCAATCCCCCTTCTGCCTATGTGTTTTACACAATACACTTTTTTTTCCTGGTATTAGCACAACTAAAAACAATATTCCAGGCTTGCAAAGCAAGGTAGAGAAGAGGGGTAAAAACGAAGCTTCAGCAATGGAAGTCTGCAAAAGCAATTAATCCAACCGTAATTTTCATTAGCAGCAATGCATGATAGTCATCCCACTCAACGTGGTATTTAAGTTGTTAATAGATGCTGAGTAAAGTCTGTTTTAGGGCTCCAGTGGTGAGATGTATTCACTTGCATTACCAGGGCTGAACAATTGCTTTATGGCCCCAATTATTCTGTGGCTCTAATTTATAATACAGTATCTCACAAAAGTGAGTACACCCCTCACATTTTTAGAAATATTTTATCATATCTTTTCATGTGACAACACTAAAGAAATGACACTTTGCTACAATGTAAAGTAGTGAGTGTACAGCTTGTATAACAGTGTAAATTTGGTGTCCCCTCAAAATAACTCAACACACAGCCATTAATGTCTAAACCGCTGGCAACAAAAGTGAGTAAGTGAAAATGTTCAAATTGGGCCCAAAGTGTCAATATTTTGTGTGGCCACCATTATTTTCCAGCACTGCCTTAACCCTCTTGGGCATGGAGTTCACCAGAGCTTCACAGGTTGCCACTGGAGTCCTCTTCTACTCCTTCATGAGGACATCACAGAGCTGGTGGATGTTAGAGAACTTGTGCTCCTCCACCTTCCGTTTGAGGATGCCCCACAGATGCTCAATAGGGTTTAGGTCTGGAGACATGCTTGGCCAGTCCATCACATTTACCCTCAGCTTCTTTAGCAAGGCAGTGGTCATCTTGGAGGTGTGTTTGGGGTCGTTATGTTGGAATACTGCCCTGCGGCCCAGTCTCTGAAGGGAGGGGGTCATATTCTGCTTCAGTATGTCACAGTACTCACTTTTGTGAGATACTGTATATTATGCAGAATGCTACAGTTGGAACATCTAAAATTACCTGGGGACACCTAAAATCTCAAGGTGAGCAGAGCCAAAAACAATGGTTGTGAGAGCTCACCAGTGGAGTGACGAAGTTGTGAGCAGCCGGTAGGTGACTCAGTAAACAAGACCTATCAATTGCTAACAGTTACTTATAGTAGTCATGTAGCACCCTGGTGTTTAGGCAGGGTTGCTCCTAAATTTACCTGCCAGGTACAGCTACCTTGGCTAATTGTTGAGGATCAATTGATTTCACTCTAAGTCTGTAATTGCTGCACTTCTCTCTTTTGCCGCTAGGTGACTGGGCACTTGGTGGCATTAGATAAGACAAGGGCACTGCAGATTACAGGTATATGGGGTATCTCAGCCAATGGACAGGGATTTTCTTAAATCCCCGCTGGGAGAACCTATATATTTGGGTGGAGACAGGTGATCAGTGTTCTGTGCCACCTGGACGGCTGTCAGGGTGGACATGTGTTGTATTGCCTGGGCTGCTGGGCCGGAGTTTGGGCCTATCCTGGGCACACTGTCTGCTAGGCTGTCTGAGGGCCTATCCAGAACCAAGAGAGCAGCGCAGGGTTGGGATTGCAGGTTGCAGTCCAACCAGAAGTGACAGTTCTGCCAGCCGGAGAACCTGTTGTGCTCAAAGGTAGAGGGGAAGCTGTCGCCACTAAGGGGCCATCCACCTTATTACCAGGGGCCACGGTGAGTAGCTGAAGCAAATACCGGAGCAGAATTTTCACCAACTGGGGATGGTGAAGAATCTGGAAACTTCAGCAGGTATCAATGCAGGGACCCAGCCAGCGGAGGTGACACTTGCAGAGCAGCCTTGTGTGTCAAGCCAAGGACCGAGCAGGCCAGTGGGGTGAAGCTTGAGAAGTAACTGGAATGCAAAGCTTGGGACCCAGCAGAGAAGCGGGGGTGACGCTTGAGGAAGATACTACAGTGAATATTGGAGGAGCTCAAGGGATTCAGTGGCAGTGAATCATCTAGTCTAGTGAGAGAGATTGGAAGCTTAGTGGGTTGAAGAACTACAAGATTGTAGGGGAAGTTAAGGAACTGTTACACCTCGTGTTATAAACTGTTAAAGACTGTTGCCATAGGCGACATTCCTACACATGCAGATGTGGCGTCTTGCTGGATGCCTTTCCCTGCATGGCTGTCCTCTTGTAGAAGTCTCGGAGTCTGCCAAGTTCTGTTTAAGTGAAAAAAAATCTCTTTGCATTCAAGAAGTGTCTGGCGCCCATTAATCTATCTTGCATTACACCCACTATGCCTCACAACCCACTCTGTATGGAAGGATGTCAGCAGTTCTTGGCTCTAAAGGTTCTCATTAGACTAGAGGAGGCCTGGGACCTTGCTACAGTGTAGCCGTTTTCCATATCTGGCACAGTGCCTGAGTGCCAAGATGAATGAACGTCCGCCCCGTGTGAGAGTTACATCACCCCGCACTGGCGTAAGTTACGTCATCCCGCACCATCCTCAGTCACCATGTGGGCATTGAACTTTTGGAGCAGAGCTAAGTACTGCAGACTTTAGTTCCACTTTAAGTGTGGTGGCTGCGTTTGTTTTCTTTTGTAGGCTTTCTATCATCTGTTGATTTGACTAATAAGTTTGTTATTTTTTAACTTCCTTTAACAGACAAAGCTGTCCAGCAAAAGTGTCAGTTAGCATTCAGTGGTTTGTCTTAAGCCCCTGACAGGGATGTTTACAATGGTCCGCTTTTATTCATTTATGTTAAAGGATAAGTTCACCTTTCTAAAAATAATAATAAATGCACATTTTTGCACGTAAAAAAATGTGCATTATTTATTTTTTTAGGAGCCTGTAAAGCATTGCACCCGCGATCAGCAGATCACTGCTGCAGTGTCAGGCTCCTGTAGATTGTCAGTGTAGCTGTCTGCCTGTACATTGTACGGACAGGCAATTACTGAATCACAGGAAGCATCAATGAACTACCTAAAGTGCTCATCAGAGCCCTGGTAAGTCATTGAGAACTACAAGCCATCAGCCGCAAAGGATTTTGGTACTTGTAGTTCATTAATTTGCAGAACTCTGTGAATGAATGATGCAGCCATGTGGTGTTCTTTTCAATTTGTAATAGCGGGTATGGGGTGAAGATCCCCCAACCGCTGTCATAATTAGAAGGGGGATCGGGGAGAGGCTGTGGGAGTGGGAACATGTTACATGTTCCACCCTAAAAAGGAGTGGAACATGTTTCCAAGGGTGAACTTATCCTTTAAACCTTTATCTTGTTGAGAACAATTTATAATTTCCCTTCCACTTCACAATTATGTGCCACTTTGTCTGTCACATAAAATCCCAATAAAATACATTTACGTTTTTGGTTGTAACATGACAAAATGTGAAACATTTCAAGGGGTATGAATACTTTTTCAAGGCACTGTAACTCTCACGATTAGTCTTTTTCTATCTGTACGCTCTGTAGATTTTGGTCAGTTAGATTTAGGCTGGCCATACATTATACAATTTTCATATTCAATTTCCTTTAGATTTACCTACAACCATAGGTGTACGCAGCCTATTGCATTAGGGTGTGCACCCTAAAGCTCAAATACGTATGCATGTGTATATGTACTGATGGTGTCAGTAGGGCAGTGGACAGTGTCAGTAGTTTTATTTTTATTTTTTTTAAATTATTTTATTTTGTAACATTTTTTTTTTGGATGAAATATCAGTGGTCTAAACAGGGGGGGAATATGCACCACACAAGGCGATTAGGGTGTGCCCAGGCACACCTGGCACACCCTGTGCGCACGCCTATGCCTACAACTATGTAATACAAGGGCCTCCCTGATTGCATGCAAATTAAAAATCTAAAGGAAAATTAAATAAGAGATTTGTATAATGTATAGCCAGCCTTAAAGTGTAAGTAAACCCTCCTATCGTTTTCTGCCAAGGAAGCTGCCATCTTTGCCTCTGTTTAATCTACAACTGCCATGATGCTGCACATGTGATCAGTTATGACACCAGCCATTGGATGGCTTGACAGTTTGGTTGAGAGCACATCCAATGGGAGTGTTACATTTACGGCACGTGCCGGAAATGAAGCAGTTTTATGGATGGGTTTACTTCCGCTTTAATCTCCTCAATCTGAACCACATCAACAGAATCTTTCAGATATGTTGGTAAAATTTTACAGCCCAGTGCTGCAAAATACATTTGCATACCTCCCAACATTTTGAGATGGGAATGAGGGACACCTACTAGCAAACATATGTAGGCATAGGACACGCCCCCTGCCACGCCCCCTTAAAGGAGAATTAACCAAAAAAAAGGTTAATTAAATCCACAAGGAATTTTTCTTACCACTACTATTCCTTTATATTGGCTTTTAAAATTTACAAATGCAGCAATTTAGAAATTGGATGAAAGGTTTAGCACTGGGAAACACTTTTGGAAAAATAAAAAGTGCATTTTATATTCAACTATATAAATCAGACCAGAATGAGGGACAAATGAGGAGGAAATTTATTTTATTTATGTTACTTATATAGCGCTGTCAATTTACGCAGCGCTTTACATATACATTGTACATACACATCAGTCCCTACCCTCAAGGAGCTTACAATCTAAGGTCCCTAACTCACATTCATACATACTAGAGACAATTTAGACAGGATCCAATTAACCTACCAGCATGTCTTTGGAGTGTGGGAGGAAACCGGAGTACCCGGAGGAAACCCACGCAGGCACAGGGAGAACATGCAAACTCCAGGCAGGTAGTGTCGTGGTTGGGATTCGAACCAGCGACCCTTCTTACTGCTAGGCGAAAGTGCTGTCCACTACACCACTGTGCCGCCCAAATAGGGATAGAGGGACTTTGCTCCAAATCAAGGACAGTTCCTTCAAAATCAGGGACAGTTGGGAGCTATGCAAGTGCCCCCACAGCAAGCAGCTTGCTATGGGGGCACCCGAGCCACTGCTCTGTGTGTCCAATCAGACACAGAGCCACGGCTCAGCCCCACCCCCTCTCTTTCCTCATTGACTCGAAATCAGGGACAGTTGGGAGCTATGCAAGTGCCCCCACAGCAAGCAGCTTGCTATGGGGGCACCCGAGCCACTGCTCTGTGTGTCCAATCAGACACAGAGCCACGGCTCAGCCCCACCCCTCTCTTTCCTCATTGACTCAAAATCAGGGACAGTTGAGAGCTATGCATATGCAGCATTTCAGAAAGATTTGAAGCCCGCTGCTCCGATTAATTTAGGTCTCTATGTGGTCTTTGGTCATTTCTTTCCTTGTCCCATAAGCTCTAAATCAGTAAAAAAAAAATTGCCTTCGCCTTTAAAATTTCTGCACAGTTCACTGAAAGTTTTGTTATCACAATCCAACAAAAAGCTCAAACTTTCCTCAGATCTGGTACTGACAGCTCTGGTCATGTCATCTCCGTAATCCCCCCCATTATCCCAAGCAAGGAAAAACCAGCCGAACAGCCCTGGCACACAGACAGTCACCAAAAGCTCCCGCCCTTCTAGGAATCCGAGGCTCGTCGCTCTAATATTTTGGAAGAGAAATGTAATGTCTTGTAACAGCTATAATTTCACGTTGCTGGAGCAGAAGATTTTGGTGTCTGTCATTAGAAGTATAAATGTGGACGATTAAAGTCTGGAGAGCATTTTTTTTTTTTTTTTTTCCAGCAGTAACCACAAGCTGATGAGAAATAACTCAGCTATGCCGACAGAGGCTGCGTGAGATACAGAGAGGAGGCTTTCTGAAGCCACTCCTGTCCTCAGCTGATCTGTGTCTGGAGCTGGGCTGTGATTACAGAGGAAGGCTCCCTTGTGTGTACTGCGTGCTATAGTAGTAGTGGGAACCGCTGCGCAGTTCAGGATTTGCTGATGATGTTAAAGTAGCTCCAACTGGATGACCCCGGTGTGTCATCAACAATTCTCATGGCTTTTTTGATCATAAAATATCATCTTTTTTTGTTGTTGTTGTTCTGCTGCTCTCCTCTGCCCTTTTTTCAGCCACTTCTTGTTTTCATGCACTAAACATCCGCTGCACTCACTGCCCCTGGAATGGCTTCTCAATAGTGACAATGGTGGACCATGCCTGTGCATAGCTCCCAACTGTCCCAGATTTTGAGGGACTGTCCCTGATTTGGAGCAATGTCCCTCATTCTTTCTCATTTGTCCCTCATTTTGGTCTGATCTATCTAGTGGTATATAAAATGCACTTTTTATCTTTCAAAAAGTGTTTCCCAGAGCTAAACCTTTCATCCAAATTCTAAATGGCTGCATTTGTAAATTTTAAAAGCCAATATAAAGGAATAGTAGTGTTAAAAAGAGCCCTTGTAGATTTAATTTACTTTTTTCCTTTTTTTAAATTAATTCTCCTTTAAGGGGGTGTGGCAGGGGCGTGTCCTATGCCCACATACATTTGCTAGTAGGTGTCCCTCATTCCCATCTCAAAATGTTGGGAGGTATGCCTGTACAATATCTGTAGTATAGATACAGCATAGATCCCAAATGTCCCTCTGTCCCTCATTCCTCCTCAATTGTCCCTAATTTTGGTCTGATCTATAGAGGGTTGCCACCTTTTCTTCAAGTCAAACCCGAACACTTTAGCGGCGCACAGCGATTTTGTTCTTATACACATATTTTGCTAATAACTATTATTTCTTATCATATAAAGTTAATAACAAAAGTCCCCCTTTACATCAGAGTCCACAGAGTTCCCCTTTAAGGCTCGGTTCACACCTAAACTGGCCGCGGATTGCACAGCAATGCTGTCCGTCCCTGTTCTCCGTTTCAGGGATGAATCAGGGCAGAATCTTTGCCTGAATTTGGCCCTGAAACGTAGCCAAAGACGCACAGCAATGACGCACAGCAATGACGCACAGCCGCAACGGAGATATGTGAACCTGGTCCATAGGGAGCCAGTTACATTCTCCTGCTATGCGAATTAGATGCGGGGAAATCTGCATCTAATTTGCACAGGTGTAAACCCGGCTTTACACTTGAACTCGCAGAGTTCCCTTTCCCTGTAAAGGGGACTCTGCAGACTCTGATGGAAGGGAGAACTCTGGGGCCTCTAACATAAGAGATGCTCTAGGAACCCTGATTTAAGAGGGAACACTGAGAACTTTAATGTACGGAGAGTACTCTGATGTACGGAGAGGACTCTGATGTAAGGGGGAACACTGAGAACTTTAATGTACGGAGAGTACTCTGATGTAAGGGGGAACACTGTGGCCTCTGGTGTAAAGGGGAACTCTGATGTAAGGGGTGCTCTGAGAATCCTGATTTACCTTAGTGTACTCACTCACAGGCAGGAGATAGAAGGGGGGAGACTTCAGTCACAGACGGGGATGGATGGTGAGCTCACTCATCCCCTTGGCAGTCAGCACCTCTCATCCAGATGTATCTGAGGATGCTGGACTTCATATCTCCAGCCCCCACTTTCCTTTTCTGAGGCGCAGCCCTGGGGATTGGAGTGTGAGCAGACACAGAGGGGTAGGGAGGGAGGAAGAGGAGCAGATCGAGCCCTCTCTCCTCTCCTGTCTGTGGGGGGGGGGGACTGTTAGTGTTGACTTTGGGCAGCATGAAAGAGAGTGTAAAAGACACTCTCAGCTTAGACAACTACAGCCAGCAACCCTGCTGGAAAGCCATAGTCCATGCCCGGTTTTCAGGCAGTCTGAAACCCGGACACATGATTCCAAACCGAACTGTCCGGGTGAATTCCGGACAGGTGGCAACCCTAATAGAGATGTATATAAAATGCACTTTTTTTCCTAAATTGCTGCATTTGTAAATTCCAGAAGTCAATATAAAGGAATTGTAGTTGTAAAAAAGCACTTGTGGGTTTAACCAGTCTTGTTTTTTTTGTACAATTCTCTTCTAAGGGGGCGTGGCTGGGTGTGTGACTTATACCTGCATACTTTTGCTGATAGGTGTCCCTCATTCCCATCTCAAAAAGTTGGGAGGTATGCACCAGGGGCACATGCACGCAGGAGCATACATGGAGGACAGTTGTCACTTTATAACAGGAAGTATCTACACAAAGAACTTCCTGCCAAGATCACCAGATATTTTTTAATGAAAGCTTCAGATTTTTAAAACAACTGAAAAACATTTCTGAAATGACATTAGTATGTAAAATTGTATATGAGACATTAGTGATTGGATTAGATCTACTTTAAGACTGATAACAAAGTCTTGCTTTTTTTTAAATTAAAATAACAAACATGTTATACTTACCTGCTCTGTGCCGTAATCTTGCACAGAGCAGCCTGGATCCTCCTCCTGGCCCCTCCCTCCTGCAGAGTGCATACCTCCCAACTTTGGGGGGGATTGAACACCCCTGACCCCCCCCTTATCTACGCCCCTGGCCTGCTGGAATACCCTAGCGCAACAATTATTAATGATTTGGACCAGTGCAAAAAGCAAGATCCATAAAGAGATGGATGAGTGAGTTTGGGGTGGAGGAACTTGACTCACCTGCACCTCAACCTGAGCTCTACACGTGCAGTTTGTGAACACGCCTGAGCTCATCCTTACTTCCCATAGACACACTCCTAAACCTTCTGGACAGCCTTCCTAGGGGAGTTGAAGCTGTTATAGCTGCAAAGGGTGGGCCAACTCAATGTTGAACCCTACGGACTAAGACTGGGATGCCATTAAAGGGGTTGTAAACCCTCGTGTTTTTTCACCTTAATGCATCCTATGCATTAAGGTGAAAAAACACCTGGTAGTGACCGGCCCCCCAGCCTCCGTTTTACTTACCTGAGCTCTGGAACTTCACTCGGCAGGGACACGCTGTCTCTCTGCCCAGGGTTCTCGGCTCTTGATTGGATGGATTGATAGCAATGCAGCCATTGGCTCCCGCTGCTGTCAATCAAATCCATTGACGCGGGAGCTGGGGGTGAGGTGGGGCAGAGTCATACATTTGGCGGCTATGGACGTCGAATGATTGACTCGGGAGCGCAACCGCAAGGTAAGTCCTTGGGGGAGCGCTTCTCCTAGGGGGGTTATCTGAAGTGGGGAGGAGCCGCAAGAGCCGCCGAGGGACCCCAGAAGACAGCGTTCATGGCCACTCTGTGCAAAACGAGCTGCACAGTGGAGGCAAGTATGTTATTTTCTTTTATTTTTAATAATCAAAGTTTTACAATCACGTCAAAGTTTATGTGCATATAAAGGCAGACGTCACAATACTTTTAAAAGTATAGTGTATATATGTATAGTATATTTGAACTAAAAAGTTTATCAAATTATTTTTCAGTGACACTGTGCTGGGTAATAAATAGAATATGATCATCTATTAAAATGAATATTACATTTGAGAAAAATAATAATCTTGAACAATCATAACAAATAAATGATGGGTGAACTGGATAAAAATGGTAACGTGTGGCCAGCAAAGTCAGACAGATTTGTTACACACATACATAGGAGGACATGACCTCAAATTAGCAGGAAGAAAGTTCAAAACGAAACTCTGTAAGCATTTATTTTTTTTACCATAAGAGTAGGTGCTTGGAACAACCTCGCAGCAGAAGTAGTGAGTCAGTCAACAGTAAGTGGATTCAAACATGCTTGGGATAAACATATCTATACTGGGACATAAAATGTATATATATACACATACAGTATCTCACAAAAGTGAGTACACCCCTCCCATTTTAGTGAATATTTTATTATATTTTCTTCATGTGACAACACTGAAGAAATGACACTTTGCTACAAAGTAAAGTAGTGAGTGTACAGCTTGTATGACAGTGTAAATTTACTGTCCCCTCAAAATAACTCAACACACAGCCATTAATGTCTAAACCGCTAAGTGAAAATGTCCAAATTGGGCACAATTAGCCATTTTCCCTCCCCGGTGTCATGTGACTCGTTAGTGTTACAAGGTCTCAGGTGTGAATGGGGAGCAGGTGTGTTAAATTTGGTGTTATCACTCTCACTCTCTCATACCGGTCACTAGAAGTTCAACATGGCACATCATGGCAAAGAACTCTCTGAGGATCTGAAAAAAAGAATTGTTGCTCTACATAAAGATGGCCTAGATTATAAGAAGATTGCCAAGACCCTAAAACTAAGCTTCAGCATGGTGGCCTGCATTACCATACAACAGTTTAACAGGACAGGTTCCATTCCGAACAGGCCTCACCATGGTCAACCAAAGAAGTTGAGTGCACGTGCTCAGCGTCACATCCAGAGATTGTCTTTGGGAAATAGACGTATGAGTGCTGCCAGCATTGCTGCAGAGGTTGAAGGGGTGGGGGGTCAGCCTGTCAGTGCTCAGACCATATGCCGCACACTGCATCAAATTGGTCTGCATGGCTGTCGTCCCAGAAGGAAGCCTCTTCTAAAGATGATGCACAAGAAAGCCCGCAAACAGTTTGCTGAAGACAAGCAGACTAAGGACATGGATTGCTGGAACCATGTCCTGTGGTCTGATGAGACCAAGATAAACATATTTGGTTCAGATGGTGTCAAGCGTGTGTGGCGGCAACCAGGTGAGATGTACAAAGACAAGTGTGTCTTGCCTACAGTCAAGCATGGTGGTGGGGTGTCATTGTCTGGGGCTGCATGAGTGCTGCTGGCACTGGGGAGCTACAGTTCATTGAGGGAACCATGAATACCAACATGAACTGTGACATACTGAAGCAGAGCATGATCCCCTCCCTTCGGAGACTGGGCCACAGGGCAGTATTCCAACATGATAACGACCCCAAACACACCTCCAAGGCGACCACTGCCTTGCTAAAGAAGCTGAGGGTAAAGGTGATGGACTGGCCAAGCAAGTCTCCAGACCTAAACCCTATTGAGCATCTGTGGGGCATCCTCAAACGAAAGGTGGAGGAGCACAAGGTCTGTGATGTCATCACGGAGGAGTGGAAGAGGACTCCAGCGGCAACCTGTGAAGCTCTGGTGAACTCCATGCCCAAGAGGGTTAAGGCAGTGCTGGAAAATAATGGCGGCCACACAAAATATTGACACTTTGGGCCCAATTTGGACATTTCCACTTAGGGGTGTACTCACTTTTGTTGCCAGTGGTTTAGACATTAATGGCTGTGTGTTTTTGAGGGGACAGCAAATTGACACTGTTATACAAGCTGTACACTTACTACTTTACATTGTAGCAAAGGGTCATTTCTTCAGTGTTGTCACATGAAAAGATAGAATAAAATATTTACAAAAATGTGAGGGGTGTAGATATATATATATATATATATATATATATATACACACACACACACACACATACGGTATATGTGTGTGTGTGTAAATTAAAAAAAAAATTGGGCGCACTCAATGAACCACGAGTTCTAATATGTGGTTCTCACTTCCCAATGTATCTGGAAAATAAAGTAATTCTGGACAATCCCAGAGCAAGTGGTAGCCACTGAAATTCTGTCAGGACAAAGGTCCCTGTTGGGGACCATCAAGTGTTAGAAAAACAGCATGACATAAACTAAACAAGACGGCCGTCTTCTAATGAAATCAGCAGGGTGTCTCAATTCATTATTCACACTGAAAGTCCTTGGGACGGATACACACCTCCAGCTCTCACATCTTTCCTGGCGTATTAGCTAGAAGGCAAAGCGAACACAAGCTTAATTAATTAACCATGTTTAACCAGAACTCCTGCAGATAAATATCTCATCTACAGGTGGTTTTGGCAGAAATACAAAGCCCAAAGTCTAGATGGCTTACACGGCGACACAGAGAAATATCACACGCCATTGAGAACATAGACAAGTTCACTTGTTACTGGGGAAAAACTACAGTGAATTTCCAAGGTATGCAATGCAAATCGTTATATGCATTACATGTTCTTTACGGTACCTTATGTATGCATACTGTATATGTTGCTGTAGTGGCTATTATGTGGCCTTGTGCACATGGATCCTAGGCTTCCTTCACGCTGCACTGAACTCAGAAAAGCATGCAACGTAATCATAGGTGTGCACAGCCTTTGGCATTAGGGTGTGCACCCCAAAGCTCAAACACACATGATCGGTACCAATCACTCACTGTCTTCATTCAAAAAAGGAAGGGCCTGTTCTTTATCCTGAAACATCCTCTATTTGGCTGCAGCGGGAGCAGAGAGAAGCTGGCAGCACTGCGGGGGGACATGGGGGGGGGGGGCATCTGTGTTGTATGGGGTGATTAGGGTGTGCCCAGAACATGTGCACGCCTATGAAAGTAACGTTTTTTGGGGCAAGATTTTGCCCAAGGTTCAACTGTGCTCCCCATAGGAGTAAATAGGAGTCCACGGTTTGAATACTACAACACGGCACACTGTGCCACAAACTTTCAATCGGAAGGGATCAATCGAAAAGTAAATCAATCGTTTATCAAGGGGTGCATGGGCACCCTTAAAGTGGTTGTAAACCCTTACAGACCACTTTACCCTACAGGTAAGCCTAGATAAAGGCTTACTTGTAGGTGCAAGAAATATCTCCTTAACCTACACGGTTAAGGAGATATTTTCCTAAAAACGTGCACTGCATGCGCGCCGTAGACAATGGCGCACTGAGCGTGCCGTTAGTGAAGGCGATCATGCCCACACTGGCACACAGCATCCACGTGCATTGCAACCGAATGGGGCCGCTTGCAGAGCAGCCCCCGTTCACTTGAATGGGTCATGTTCAGCGGACGCTATGCCTACCGAAAAGCAACAGGGGGTATTATTCCTGCTGCAGCTGCAAAGCATTGCAACAGTGGCATGTGTACACCCTCAGCCGCTGCAGCTAAAAGGTGGGACGGTAAAAGTGTGGCTCAACCGCTGAGTTTTATAACCACTGATGTGAAGAACCCCTAAAGCAGGGATCCTCAAACTACGGCCCTCCAGCTGTTGCAGAACTACACATCCCATGAGGCATTGTAAAACTCTGACATTCACAGACATGACTAGGCATGATGGGAATTATAGTTCCTGAACACCTGGAGGGCCGCAGTTTGAAGACCCCTGCCCTAAAGTGTTGAAACCAGAGACAGATATGGACACGTTCGCTGTGTTTCTGCATGTGTGTTTACATGCATTTGCAATCTGCTTTCAGTGAGTTTACATGCATTTGCAGTGCAATTTTTGTATTTATATTACATTTTTTTTTTTTTACCAAGTTGTATGCGTTTGTGTGCATTGACATGCATTTGCGGTGTGTTTCAGTGCAGAAAAAATGCAGCATGCTGTACTTTTTTTTTTTAAACGCACATGAAAGCACTACATTGTTGTAAACCAGGTTTATTGAAACTCATTCACATTTTTTAAAAATGCGTTTCTACTGCGTTCACACTGCGCTTAAAAAGGGAAGTTCTCCAACACAGTTTAAAAAGGGCCTTTTTTGTGAAATATGTAAAAAAAAAAAATAGTAAACATGATAAAAATAAAAAATGAGTAATAAACTATACTTTTTATTTTTAGGAACACTTGCACTGAGAGAAATATGTAGGCAGAAATTTCTAACTTTCTTCAGAGAATAGAAGTTGCTTGGACAGCTCGGACTGGAGACAGGCATGCAGCATCAGGAAAAAAAAACACAGAGGGCAGTTAGAACTCCTAATCTGCATACTTGTTCAAGGCCGCTGACTATAATGCAGCATGACAGGGTGAAGACTTTGATTTTGATCATCCAATCCTGACTACATAGCTTTGTAAAAAGACAGAAGAGCAGGAAGCAAATCTTCTGTGCATTACTGGTAAGCAAGAAACAGAGCATGCATATGTCATGAGTAAATATGATTGTGCACCCCCATCCATGTACATATTTAAAAAATATACAGGGAAGCACAGGCTGTCAGTGGTAAGCCTAGAACACTCTACCAGCCCGCTGGGTTCAACGAAAAAAAAATCTGATGTTAGTACAGCAATCCCCCCTGCTGTACTAATGTGTTCTGACAGAGGCTGGCGAATCCCCCCCTCCCCAATGCCAGAACACTCTGGTCAGTGCTCCCAGCCATCGGCCGGTTTGCAGACCGTTTTCGGTCACGACCCTTTGACAGAAGCCGGTCGAACGGCAGCCATCTGTCGGACCAGCTGCCATTCACACGGCCAAATGTCGGCCATTTTCTATTGAACCGGCCAGTGTCGCACATCGTTCGGCCCGTGTGTATTAGGCTTCAGTTTCATAGTACTTCGCAATGCAGTAGAGCCTGATTGGCCCACGGGAACATCCTGCCCGTCCCCCTACTAATCTGAGTATTGCTGTGCTTGCAGGGTAAGCCCCCATTCACACCGGCGCGATTCAACGGGTCAAATCGCAGGTCAAATCGGAGCCTATTTCCGGCAATAGGACAATCTCAATCAGTGCGACGCCGGCTTTGCAGCGCCGCACAGACTTCCGAAAATAGTTCCTGCACTACTGCATTGACCTGCCCAGATGTCTTTCAAGTCGCCCCCGAAGTCAGAATAAAATCCGGCTTTGAAATTATGCGAGTTCAAAGCCGTGTTCAGTGTGAACGAAGGCTTACATGAAGTTGAAGTGTATCTCTAGACAAAACTTTTGGATAGCATAGGCAGGGCCTTTTTTCAGGGGGAACTTGGTGGAACTCTGTTCCACCACCTCTGGCTCAGACCCTTGGGGGGGGCCTGCTTATCACAATCACTTGTAAACACAGAAGTCCGGTTTCTGTGTTTACAAGTGACAGATCTGCACTCTGTATGTAATGCAATCCTTGTATTCAATGCCCCTTTAAGACCCTCCTACTGTTCGTGAAATTTGACTGACCACACCCACTATTTGATGTGATTTGGAGCGTGTGTGTAGGGGGAGGGGTTTTGGGGGGTCGTGGTTGAGTTCCAGCACCTATTGTTTGAGGAAAAAAAGCCCTGAGCATAGGTAATGGTTACATGATCACTTTTCTACATTTTCAAGATGTCCAATTCGGAATAATTTTACTAGCTGTCCCAGAAACACCAAAGGAAATGAGTGGAAATCTCTCCAAAATGAAGGAAAATCCCATCTTTAACAAGCATTACCACAACAGGTGGCCCCATTCCTAAGCTGGCCATACATGGATCAAAATATGTCTGGTTCAGCCGGGGCGGGACAAGTTTCGATCAGTGCATGGGCAGGGCAACCCGCTGGTTGAACAGAAAAAAATGACTGAATGTATGGGCCGCCTCCTATTCCGATGACCATTGTAAAATGTTGGATTTCCCATCAATTTGTGTCCTAGTGACAATGGTCCCCAGGACTAAAGGAGAGGGTGAATCATTCCAGCAGAGACACAGGTAGCAATGAACATCTGATAGGGGTTCCAAGAGTTCCCTAATCTATCCAAAACTAAAAAAAATACACCTTAATAGATTTATCTATATATCTATATAGATATATAGATATAGATATATATATAGTCAGAATCAAGTACTGTAAAAACTGTAAACATTTAAGAAAGGGGTCTTCAAACTTTCTAAACAAAGGGCCAGCATACTGTCCCTCAGACTTCACCGGGCCCAAACGGCCAAACTGTGGCCAGTGGAAGTAGAAAATATTGTGGGGACAGCGGGAGTAACATAGTGCCTCATGTATGGTATTAGTGGGAGAAATAGTGCCCCATTGCTGGTGTCAGTGGGAGAAATAGCACCCCATAGTTTGGGTCGGGGGGGGAATAGTACCCCATTGCTGGTGTGAGTGGAAGGCAGTAGTGTATTTAGGTTTTGTGCTGCCCTGGGCCTGACTAAACTCGTGTACCCCCTAATTTCAGGGCAGGTCTTAAACAGCAAGGGGTGTGGCCTTGACAGGAAGGGGTGGGTATATAACCCACCCCTTCCTGTCAAGGCCACACCCCTTGCTGTTTAAGACCTGCCCTGAAATTTTTGAGTGGGGACACTAGTTCTGAGGGCCTGGGGGGGGGAAGCAAATGGATTCCCTTAATTTGCATAGATTTCCTCTCACTTCCTGTTTGGCTATGGGGCAGGAAGTGAAGGGAAATCTCTGCAATGGGACAGGGATGGTAAAAAATAAACTAACAGGGGCTATAACCTTCCCTTACTCTATCCATAATGACAAAAAAAAGTGTTGCCTAATGCCAGCCGCCCGCATAACGGAAGCAGTTCGGCCGCTTTATGGGGGCGCTAGACTAATTTGCCTCTCAGCCCAGTCCGCCCCATAAGACTGGCGCTACACTAATGCCCCGTACACACGGTCAAACATTGATCGGACATTCTGACAACAAAATCCTAGGATTTTTTCCGACGGATGTTGGCTCAAACTTGTCTTGCATACACACGGTCACACAAAGTTGTCGGAAAATCCGATCGTTCTGAACGCGGTGACGTAAAACACGTACGTCGGGTCTATAAACGGGGCAGTAGCCAATAGCTTCCATCTCTTTATTTATTCTGAGCATGCGTTGCACTTTGTGCGTCGGATTTGTGTACACACGATCGGAAATTCCGACAAGGGATTTTGTTGTCGGAAAATTTTATAGCCTGCTCTCAAACTTTGTGTGTCGGAAAATCCGATGGAAAATGTGTGATGGAGCCCACACACGGTCGGAATTTCTGACAACAAGGTCCTATCACACATTTTCCGTTGGAAAATCCGACCGTGTGTATGGGGCATTACAGTGTAGCGCAAGCCGATGGGGACTCTTTCCGTGCTGCCCCCCTACAAAGTGCTGCCCTAAGGCTGGGCCTTGTCGGCCTAGGCCAGGATACAGCATTGATGGAAGGACTAGTGCTCCATCATTGGTGGAAGTGGGAGGAATTATGGCCCGTTCTTGGTGTCAGGAGGAGGAATAGTTCCTCTTATACGTGGGAGGAATAGTACCCCAAGGAGGGAGGGGTGGGGTGGGTAAAGGCAAGCAATGGGCCACCATCTGGTCCCCGGGCTGCAGTTTGGAGACCTCTGTTTCAAGAGATATGCTGCATGAAACTGGACTCAATTCAGTTTTATATCTGCTTTGTGTTCAGCCTAAAGAATATCCAGTTGTTTTGGTGTGGTTGTCCTAAAAGCCTCCAGGACTCCACACTTTGCCTGAAAGATCTTATCCATGAGATGTTTCTTAGGCTAACTGTCTAATGGAAAAGCAAGCAGTGTTCACTGGAGAGGGAGACTTCTAAGAGCGCAGAGACCAGACCAGCACGGTTTGAGAGTTCAGAGCTTAATTCATGATCAAAGCCAAGGCCGCTGTCCCACAGCTAGTCTTTCTGGTTTCTTGACTGACTGCTAACCCCTCCCGCAGCCAAGGTGTTAACTTTGAATCTCTGCTCCAGGCACTGAGCGAGTCTCAGGTGATTGCGAGCTTCTGAAGCACTTATTACATCAGAAGGCTTCATTTTTTTTCTAAGTCCTGCCTAATTAATGAGAGGCCTATCAATATTCATGCTCATAGACGTTTAGAGCCTACAAGGTATGTCAATATATCCATTTTCTTGTTGGAACTAATTGCTTGTGGCTATATCAAAAGATAAATCTATTAATTAAAGTGTACTTTGAAAAGATTTGAGCGCTCGGAACTAGGCCTTTTGGGAAAATTCTTCATGAAAACACATACCCAATATTGGTAAAAAAAAAATGTAAAGAAAAAAAAAAATGCAGACAACTTGCAAAACTTGATAAGTGAGAATCAAAGAGAGCAGGAAAAAAAAAGTGCTCAGCAGCAAACGGGGCTGAAGAGGCAGCTGGAGTGCAAAGAAAAGAACCACATTCGGAGCTTTTCAAAGTCGGTTTGAGTCTAAAGAAATGCTGTACTTTAGGTCTCCTTAGAAAAGTTTAATCTGTACTATAAATTTTTCTTTACACTCCAATTATTTTCAGATTAGTGGCCATGTAATTCCAGTCTCTATCACTGAGTGTAACTCTGTCTCCGGTGTCCCCATAAAAATCTGATTTTAACGTCCTCCCAATCAGGATCCATGGCTAGAGAGATATTGGTCAGAAGGTTTTGAAGCATATCTTTGGTCAAAATGTAAAATCATATGTAGCGATACCCCCAAAGGAGCTGCTTTTGTATGTTCAGTCCGTAACAACCTCAGCCCCCTCTGGCACACCTGGCAAAAATTTAAGTGCAATGACCAATGAGAAACACACACATTATGATGAAATACAGAAATTGTCTTTACTGCGATATTTCTGGGAAAGAATAACAGACAATAAGGCCCCTTTCACACTGGGGCGGTAAAACAGCGCTATGTTTAGCGCTGTTTTACCGCGATATTCGGCCGCTAGCGGTGCGGTTTTAACCCCCCGCTGGCGGACGAAAAAGGGTTAAAACCCCTCGTATAGCACGGCTATAGCTGCGGTATTACCGCGGTATAGCCGCGCTGTCCCATTGATTTCAATGGGCAGGAGTGGTGAAGGAGCGGTGAATACACCGCTCCTTCACCTCTCCAAAGAAGCGGCTGACAGGAGATTTTTTTTTCTCCTGCCAGCGCACCGCTTCAGTGTGAAAGCCCTCGGGCTTTCACACTGAACAAACAGCGGAGGCTGTTTAGGGGCGGTTTTCAGGCGCTATTTTTAGCGCAATAACGCCTGCAAACCGCCCCAGTGTGAAAGGGGTCTAACAGTATATATTCAAGTAATCAATTAGTGAGCAATAAACGAGATTTAAGAGCAATATAGCTCTCAATCCTATGTTCAAGCCGTCTTCAGGGGATTCCAAACCCGAGAATGTCCCCAAGAGCAGAGGCACACTTTAATGGTAAATAAAGCTCAATACAGTGGCGGCCCGTGCATTAAGGGTGCACGAGCGCCGTCCCCTCTCTCCAGCTACCCCTCTAGCAACAATAGATAGATTCATGCATTGCATGAATCTATCTATGGCCGCTGCTGCTGGCCCCTGTTTGGGCGCAGGGCGCCTGAAATACAGTGGCGGGGGGGTGTTTTTGAAGCACCTGATTAGAGCCATAGGCTCGAATAGGTGTCAAAAAAAAAAAAAAGGTGACCTGCGAGCGTCACTCAGCTAGGGTTGCCACCTCATCCCTTTAAACCCGAACACATATGAATTACACAGGTTCTGAGGCTAATTAAGGTGGTAATTAAACTCACTTGGTGCCTTATCTGCATTTAATTAGCCTCACAACCTGTGTAATTCATATGTGTTCGGGTTTGAAGGGATGAGGTGGCAACTCTACACTCAGCTCTTCGGGTCAATTCAAGTGCTCGGGTCTGCTACCTGCCACCTGATTGGCTGAAACAACAGGCGTCGCTATTGGACGCCTATCAGGAGGAGAGCATGGGAGATGAGGACGGCAGGAAACACATGGAGGACCCCGCTCGTCACCATCACCCACCAAGACAGGGTAAATGACGACAGACGGCGAATGGGCAGGGGTCACACTAGGGGCATTCAAAGGCACACTGGCAGCATTTAATGGGAACACTGGCAGCATTTGATGGGCACACTGGCAGCATATGATGGGCACACTGGCAGCATTTGATGGGCACACTGGCAGAATTTGATGGGCACAGTGGCAGCATTTGATGGGCACAGTAGCAGCATTTGATGGGCACAGTGGCAGCGTTTGACACAGTGGCTGCAATTGATGGCACAATGGCAGCGTTTGAGGGCACAGTGGCAGCATTTGAGGGCACAGTGGCTGCAATTGATGATTTTTTTCAAAAAAATTCTGCGCCCCCTCCCAAAAATTTTGAACACCAGCCTCAACTGGCACATTATGACACTTTAAATCAGATTGGTTACCTTTACTCGGGTCAGCTCTATGAGTCAAGGCAGGAGGAGAGCAGAGTAATGACCCTCTTATGTCAGACCTCTCTCTACTGTCCCCTGACCCTACAGGCCGAACTTTAAACACTTTATTCAAATCAACATGTAATGGCTTAACTTTCTAGATAAACTGTCCCACGCACACCCACTGCATATACAGAGCCCTGAATATGTGTGTGCGGGTCCATATGGCACTAGTAGCTTCAGTCGTTTTAAAGAAAAGATAAAACTTTGTGTCTTCAGCTAGCCACTTTCATTGGTGCACTTAAACTCCGGAATAGCAGGGCCAAACAACACAACTGGTCTGGGTTATCAAGTGAAACAGGCAGGATCTTCCTCAGCAAGGTGAGAGGACAATGATGTCTGTATACAGTGTCCCAGAAATGGATGGCCTCATCCTTTATCCCTGTGGCACTACAAGTGTCAGCAAGATGACTACCAGCAATGATGTCTGTATACAGTGTTCATACTCCTCCTATGGTGCAGTGTCTCTGTTCCCTGCAGATGGGCAAAACGCCCTCTCACCAAATCCGGTGGTCAACGCCCATATGAGCGTCCTGGAACAGCTGGCTTTCCTGGTGACCCGACTAGTCGCCGCACACTGGAACACTTCACCATTGGTGCGGGTGCACCTTGATATGCACCTGGAATCCCCCTCTCTCAGACTGGATGTCCCGACTGGTGGTGGAGACCTGAATCTTGCGGGGAGATCGTCTCCTTCAGGTCTGATCTCTTTCACTGCCTCATGGTGACTTACCATCTCTTCAGGAATTAAAATGGAGTCTTTGACTTGCCACCCACAGAGAATGCTGGTCTTGGTAGTTTCAGTCACTATACAAGGCTATGGGGCCGCTCTGTGCTGGAACTTTATACTCCAGAGTCCTTTGGAGCTTGTTAAAGTCCCTCTGATTGGCTCCTGTAACTGCTCCTTTAATTGGCTTTTTTCTTCCTGCCAATAAGGACACAGGGGGGGCTGCAAACAGCTCTGTGTGAATCAGCTCCCATTACAATAGATTCAGTGAGTCACTGAAACAGGGAGAAGAAGGGGGGGTGAAAAAGCCCATGCAGATGTGCCAGGCAGCTCTCTCCCTCTTCCAGGCTGAAAAGCTTGTGTACATTGCGGCGGCCAGCTTGGCGAGGTCACCGTTGACAGAGTGAGACACCCGATACACATAGATTCATTCCCACATAGTTTTTCAATTATTTCTAGCCCACTCCTAATAATCTGAATGACCTTGAAGAAGTTAGTAGACTTACTCTGTGAAGGACCCCACTCATTTACTTCCTTGAATTCTGTGATATGGGTTCACTATACCCTGTGGGTAGGCACTACTGTGTCACACATTTCACAGAGCCTGCCTTCTGAGCTACAGAGATGCTGAAAGGAGGAGTTTCAGGAGGCGGAGTCAGTACAGGAATCACCTCTTGCAGTCAGCAAGGTACCATGGGATATGTAGTCCTTAAAAATTGAAGTAAAGTAAGCAGCAGAGGAGAAGCTGCAACGCATGCTGAATTCCAGGATGTTGTGAAAAGAGATGGCTAGCAGACAGGTAGCACTCATAACATGGAAAAAAAGAATTTTCAAGTATGCTCATAATGGATTTTCAAGTATGCTCAGAATGGTCATAAACAACTTTTTTTTGGTATGGCTATTACAATAAAACTAAAAATGTATTCTGTGACCATAGATCTTTTTAACATGACTTTTCTTTTTATCATTAGCGACAAAATCACCAGGAGCAGTGTACAGGTGAGACAGTTACAGGGCCCGTGCAAGAATCTATCCAGGCAAAGGTGTATTTTGCTGCTGTAAACTGTGTACACATTCAGGGGCAAAGTTAAAAGACCACTATAGAGAAAAATGATGTCATTAACCGGTTCAATACAGGGCATTTTCACCCCCTTCCTTCCCAGGCCAATTTTTAGTTTTCAGCGCTGTCGCACTTTAAACGACAATTGCGCGGTCGTGCAACGTTGTACCAAAAAAAATTGACGTCCTTTTTTCCCCACAAATAGAGCTTTCTTTTGGTGGTATTTGATCGCCTCTGCGGTTTTTATTTTTTGCGCTATAAACAAAAGAAGAGCGACAATTTAAAAAAAAACAATATTTTTTACTTTTTGCTATAATAAATATCCCAATTTTTTTTTGAAAAAACAAATTTTTTCCTCAGTTTCGGCCGATACGTATTCTTCTACATATTTTTGGTAAAAAAAATCCCAATAAGCGTATATTGATTGGTTTGCGCAAAAGTTATAGCGTCTACAAAATACGGGATAGATTTATGGCATTTAAAAAAAAAAAAAAAAAAATTATTTATTTTTTTAGCGGCGATCGCGATTTTTTTTCGTGACTGCGACATTATGGCGGACACATCGGACACTTTGACACATTTTTGGGACCATTCACATTTATACAGCGATCAATGCTATAAAATTGCATTTATTACTGTGTAAATGTGACAGGCAGTGAAGGGGTTAACCACTAGGGGGCAGGGAGGGGTTAATATGTTTCCTAGGGAATGATTCTAACTGTAGGGGGAGGGGACGCACAAGGGGAGGGGACCGATCAGTGTTCCTCCGTTCTGGGAACACAGATCGCTCTCCTCACAACTGACAGGACGTAGATCTGTGTGTTTTCACACACAGATCCACGGTCCGGCCCGGTTAACGGGCAATCGCGGCTGCCGGGCACACGCACCGGGTCCCGAGCAGCGCGGCGGGCACGCACGCGCGCCCCCTAGATGGCTGGGAATCCAAGGACGTCATATGGCGTCCACCCAGGATGGGAGATTCCATCTGTGGACGTCATATGTCTATTGCTGGGTAGGGAAGTGGTTAAAAGAGATGTATGTTTTGTTTTTTGTTTTTTAAAGAATCATACTTACCTAGGTGGATGCTGCATCTGTCCCCCGGGGTCTCTAACACTGAGAACCGAGCGATTGAACACCACTGATCGCTCGGTTTTCACAGCTCCCTGAGCAGAAAGCTGGTGAGTGTCAGTCACTGGCTCTTTGTTCTGCCAACCCTCGCTCACTAGAGCGCTGGGCTGTGGAGGAGGTGGTAGCGGCTCGCTGAGAGGCTGAGCCGGGTGCCGGTCTAGGCATGTGAGTGGATCCCAACTTCATTGTTGCGATCTTGCCCCAGTCTGGAACGGCTCTGTGACATCAGCTGACAGCCAGACTCGATGTCCGCCGGTGGCCCGCCGGTGGCCCGCAATTGTGACACGGAGAGGCAGAACGGGGAGATGCTTATGTAAACAAGACATTTCCCTGTTCTGCCTAGCAACATGACAGGGATCTACTGCTCCCAGTAATCGGGAGCAGTGATCTCTGTCATGTTCTAGTGAGGCAATCCCTCCTACAGTTAGAACACATCCAGAGAACACACTCAACCCCTTGATCGCCTCCTAGTGCTTAACCCCTTCCCTGCCAGTGACATTTCCACAGTAATCAGTGCTTTTTTTAGCACTGATCGCTGTATGAATGCCAATGGTCCCAAAAAGGTGTCCGATCTGTCAGCTGCAATGTCGCAGTCATGAAAAAAATCGCAGAACGCCACCATTACTAATAAAAAAAATAATAAAAATGCCATAAATCCATCCCCTATTTTTTAGACACGATAACTTTTGCGCAAACCAATCAATATACGCTTATTGCGATTTTTTTTTTTACCAAAAATATGTAGAAGAATACATATCAGCCTAAACTGAGGAAGAAATGAGTTCTTTTATATATTTTTCAGGGTATTTAATATAGCAAAAAGTAAAAAATATTGCTTTTTTTTAAAATGTTCGCAATTTTTTTGTTGATAGTGCAAAAAATAAAAACCGCAGAGGTGATCAAATACCACCAAAAGAAAGCTCTATTTGTGGGGAAAAAAGGACATCAGTTTTGTTTGGGTACAACGTTGCATGACTGCGCAATTGTCAGTTAAATCAACACAGTGCCGTATCGCAAAAAAGGGCTTGGTCAGGAAGGGGGTAAATCCTTCCGGGGCTGAAGTGGTTAATCTCCAAAGAAAAGCTTTAGCTGGAATTACGTTTTAATTTGCTTGTTTCTTACTTAAAGTCCACTTAAGTGCTGGTTCACACTTGATCGCATGGGTGTTCCCATTCTGTTGCGGATCAAAAAAAGGGTCCTACACGATTTTGGTGCAGATGCGGATTGATTTGAGCCATACACTGCTGAAGAATCACATGTGATTTCAACAGGATTGCGGTGCGATTCCTGTTCAAAATCGCATGCGGTTCCCGCACCGTATAGTGTGAACCAGCACTAAAACTATATGTGTATCTAATTAGACTAGCCTGTTCACAGGGTGTCGATATTGCTCTGAGTAATCACCTTATTGGCTCCATCCACAGGTGATAAAACTATGTTATAGGAGGTACTTAAAGTGGATTTAAACTTCAATGATAATTTGTGCCTATAAGGAAGTCTATAATAAGGCTTACCTATAGGTACTGTTTAGGAGAGATTTACTGTATATGCAGCCAATGATGTTCAGCACGTTCGTTGTGAAGGAATGGCCACCCGTGCCAATTCTTCAGAGCCATGTGCCTTGACCGGCGGCTTGCACGCGGGAGTGACGTCACGCAGCTCCGGCCAGTCACACAGCCAGAGTCCGCGGACCAGGAAGGAAGACGGGTGCAGATGGATGCGGTCTAAAGCACATCGTGGAGGGCTTAGTTCGCAGGTAAGTTTCACATAATGTGCTAGTATGCGATGCATACTAGCACATTATGCCTTTACTTTGCAGGACAGAACAAAAAGGCAGGCCTTTACTTCCTCTTTAAGAAAACAACAATTGTTGTGTTAATGTTACTGATAGTCTGCACTACACATCCTTTTTCTTTTTCTTTTGACCATAGTTATACCTCAAGTGATTGTTCTGACATGCAAATATACACATAAATCAGCAAATGCATGTGTGCAATAAAAAGCAGACAGTAACTAGCATACATCTGCGTCTTGGTCAGGGGCGGACTGACCATTCGGGCACTTGGGCACTGCCCGAGGGCCCCATGACACTAAGGGGCCCCATCAGGGTTGCCAGCCTCAATAAAACAAGGGACAGTATGTGTTTTTTTAAAAATCCCAAGACTATAGCTGCCCCGCCTCTTTAGTACCTTTTCAGTGTGTGTATGTGTATTCTGTGTGTCTATACTGTGTGTGTATATTGTGTATATACTGTGTGGCCCCATAATCTATTGCCTGGGGGCCCCATAATCTCCTATTGCCTGGGGGCCCCATAATCTTCTCCTATTGCCTGGGGGCCCCATAATCTCCTATTGCCCAGGGGCCCCATGAGTTGTCAGTCTGGCCCTGGTCTTGGTGCATGATGCAAAGAAACCTGTCAAGAAAGTAATATGAGAGCTGTCATTGCTGACTTGTTTTTAAACATACAAGGTCTGAGGATGTCATCCTCATCTATGCTTAAAGTGTTACTAAAACCACAACAGTAAAATCAGTCTGTATATGCAGAATAGCATGCATGTTATACTCACTGTGGAACCTAAGGGGTTAATCCTCTGCATTGTGTAAAAAGGCTGTTTGATCCTGTATGCACAGATCCTCCTCTTCTTCCAATGACTCCAGAACATGTCCGGATAAGACAGAGCATTTGGAGTCAGGCTGCACATGCTCAGTTTGGTGCGTATTGCTAGAGAGTTTTTTTTTTTCTTAGGAGGGTGCATGTGTTCAGCACAGGGCCAATCAGCACTGTCCAGACAGGTCCTGGATACTGATAGGACAGCTTAATGCAGTGTGAAAACTCCTCCTACAAGCTTTACCAGGAACTGATAGAAGTCACAAGACTGCTATACACTGCTGATGAGAAAACATATTTAGCAGTTTATATTTACTAAAATAACTGCATCTCCATGTTTATGTATAGTAGTAGACCAGATATAGTGAATGCAGGGTCCTGGGTTTAGTAACGCTTTAAATACTTAGTCACAGAACTTGAAACCAGTTTGAAGGTTTGGGGTCCTGGAAGTTTACAGGTTGCATATTTGTTCTGGGTTAGAGACTCACTAAGGGGCCATGCACACTAGGTTGCTCCCATGGATAAACGCTCCTTAACAAATCTGCCTGTAAACGTCCAATAGTGAAGGGACAACATAGGCCAACATAGAGTTTCCTCTACAGGCTGAAAGAAAAAAAATGCCAAACGCCTGTATTGGTAAAAATGTACTAAACGTATAAAAAAAGTTACATTAATCTTTATTCACATCAATGACAAGAAAACCATGTATAAAAAGCAACGTTTTTTAACGGCTGTTTTTCTTTTATATACAAATGTACTGCCATTGTATTATACTCTTTACAAAATAGTTACATGGTGTTGTTGTACAAATTGTCATAAAGATACCCAACACGTTTCAGAGTGAAAAAGATCCTTCTTCAGGGGTAATATTATAAAAAGAATGCAGCACAATCTTTAAAATAGAATACATTTTTTTTAGAAAACATATAAGAAATTCCATTACATACAACTTATAAGGTGAGTGTAAAATACTCACGTCGCAATATGTAAAAAAAAAAGCCGTAATATAAAAAACACTGGTCATTCGTCCTCTTGAACCACCAAGGTGAAAGGGAGAAGAGGGAACAAGGGGGGGGGGGGATCTTAATGACAATGTTGTATTACATCTCCATGTAACCATTTTGTAATGAGTGTAATACAATGACAGTACAGTCAATCTGTACACAAAAGAAAAAACAGCCATTAATCATTGCCTTTTGTACATTGTTGTGTTGTCATTGATGTGCATAAAGATTAATGTAATTTTTTTACAATAAGTTTAGTACACTTTTACCTCTGCCCTTAAAGTTCCAATGCATTGGGGGATATGTTCTACATTTGTGTGTATATAGGGATTTTGGCAGACATCATAGTAAACCCCTTTTGTTTTATGAACGCCTGTATAGGCAGCATTTTTTATTCCCAGTGCGAGACCTATACAGTAAATCAAGGAGAAATAGAACATCCACAGAACTCGCACTTTCAAAATCAGTAATGGAACCACTTATTTTGTTACCTTTACAGATTCCCTTTAATTTAGACATGGATATGTTTCCCAATACTCTCTATGCTAAAAACATGTTTAAAAAAAAACAGCACAGTTCCTATACTGCTCTTGTGTATACTGGCTTGGTGGTCTAAGCATGGCCATAAATGGCCAGATAATAGGTAGCAATGCTCAAAATTTCAACCATAGCATGCAACAATTTGGCCATTGTTGACCTCCTCCTGTTGAAGAATGTCTCTACCAGCAGGGAAACATAACTGTGGGTGTCACTTCACCATCATGCAAGAGTCAAGGTGCATTTATGCACTCCGATTCCTAAGGAAGGGTATATATTTCCTGCCACATTGTTCTAAAAGAAATATCTGCTTGTCAATGTCTAAAGCCTAGTACACATCACTGGGTTGAACGGAAAAAAAAAAAAACCTGACAGCTCAGGTTGGAGCCACTGTACTAATAATCCAAAGTTAGTATAGTGATCTCCCCTGCTGTTCTACTGCTCAGGCTCTGAGGAAAGGGGTTCTCCCCTGAAACGCGTCAGCCATTTCTCTATCTACTTCAGGACGTCAGGTCCTGATTTGCTGGTGTTCATATTGCCAATGCCTGTGATCCATGCTCATTTGTGAGTATGCACTTTGCTGTCTTATGCTTCAATAAAGCTTTACCAGTGGTAATGCACTAGGTTTGTGCGCCTTCCTTTTTTTACCTTTTTCTTTTGTGTTCTGACAGGGGGACGCCTGGGAAGCCCCCCCGCCAGGGATGCCCCCCCCCCCCGGCCAGAACACTCCGGTCAGCCCTTTTTCGGTCATGAACCTTTGACCGGCTGCCATACACACAGCCGAATGTCGGGCCGGTTTCTATTGAACATTCGGCTCGTGTGTACTAGACTTAAGGCTAGGGCTATTCTGTTGAGCTTTAAGTGGTTGTAAACCCTGTTACACCACTTGTACCTACAGGTAAGCCTATAGTAAGGCTTACCTATAGGTACTGTAAATATCTCTTAAACCTGCAGGGTTTAGGAGATATTGACCATATACACTTGTGCCGATGTCATTGGCGCATGTGCACCAAAGAAACGGCTCGCTCGTGCCATTTCTTCAGCAGCGTGTCGTGACCTCCGGCTCCCACGCGCATTCGCGGGAGTGACGTCATCGCGGCTCCGGCCAATCACAGCGCCGGAGCCCACGAACCCAGAAATACAGTAATTCCGGGAGACATGTCGCCGGTCACAGCACTGTGTGGGGCCGCTGCAACAGCTTCAATCTAAGGTAAGTATTTCATAATGAGCTAGAATGCAATGTATACTAGCTCATTATACCTTTGTTTTACAGGGTTGTTTTGTTTTTTTCAGGTTTACAACCACTTTAAATCTCACAAATTGCAAGAGGAATCAACAATGAAGGAGATTTTTTTGGGCAATCTTGCTGTGGCCCCACACTAGACCTCTTGCTTTTCTTACAGGTTCTTCCTAAAGAGGAAGTAAACCCTGTTGGGTTTTACTTCCTCTTTGCTTCCCTGCAAAGGTAAAGCATAATGGGCTACTATGCATTGCATAGTAGCCCATTATGTGTCGCTTAACTGACACAGGAGCCTGCGATGTCACTGCTGTCCCTTCTTTCACGAAGCGCCCATCTTCCTTCCGGGTATCGCGGCTCCGGCACTGTATTTGGCCGGAGCCGCGATGACGTCACTCCCGCGCACGATCCGCCGTTGGGAGCTGCCACCAACGGCACGATCGCTGTTAGAAACGGCACACTCAGTGCGCCTGCGCGCCGTTGTCTACGGTACATGCGCCGTAGACATCGGTGCCTGTCTTTTGCAAATATCTCCTAAACCGTGTAGGTTTAGGAGATATTTCTTGCACCTACAGGTAAGCCTTAATCTAGGATTACCTGTAGGTAAAAGTGGTCTGTAAGGGTTTACAACCACTTTAAATGAACGAATGACCATCTCAAAATCTTACAATACATTTTTGATTTCAAAAACACCTTTACATGGCAGCAGGCACATACTTTTCTTAATCTTCAGGAAAGTCTCGGAAGCCCCTAAACCACAAGGCAAAAAAGATTGTAACTCTTGCAAAGAAAGTTGAAGGGTTGACTTGCCAGCTTCTGCCTCACGCAAGTCCTTACTGGGCAGGACTTGCAGAAGGCTGGGTAGAGCAGCCCTTGATTTTCTCAGAAATAGACAAGATTTATTTTATTAGAGCCCCTGTCACGTTAAAGCTTTACTATTGAAAGTTAAGAAAATTAGATGCATTTTAGATGCTTTCCATTATAGCTACCACTTTACGTGAATTTTTGACACAAAAGGTAAGTTTAAGGTTTTTCTTTGCATCTGCATGCAGATGGAAATTGTTTGCCTCGTCTATTATTTTTATAGTTATAAAGCTCACTCTACAATAGTATGCCTAAATGTAAATAGCGTACTTTTATCAGACAATTGCTAAGTCATCTAAAAGTCTGGGTTGTCTATAGGGCAGCTGGGAACATATTGGAACTCTCTCGACTGGCTTTCAGAAGATCTGTGTTATCTCGGTGTGAGTGCTCTGCAAAGTATGTGACTGTCACTAGAAGATTGTGACCCAGTTTCTGTTGGAGGCAGCCAGAGGAAATATGCGCAGCTTAAAAACACACCCCACTGTGCATTGCACTGCAAGATAAAACTAAAACAAAACACATTCAAGCTTTAAGTGCTTGGTTAACTCTCTAATTGGAAAGCAGAACCGGCAATGCTATCCTCTGTTCTAAAACAAAAAAAACCAAAAAAAAACAGAAAGGGTTACAATACAGATTCCGAGCGCTTTCGGTGCTTTTTCAAGGGCTAGCATATTTACACTCACACTACTCTGCACCTATTCTATATATCCTCTACAGATTATTCCCACACTCTCTTCTCCAAGTAATAAAAAGTCTTGTTTTGATGGTACAGCCTCTGCTTGTCAAAGCTGCCAAAGACTCTGCCACCGTAAAAAGATGGGGAGAGTGACTGGTACCATCTGCTGGGTCTGTTCTTGGAATCCAGCTGTGTGCTGTGCTTCAGTGGGTGAGAACACTACTAAATACACTTCTGTTTGCAGAATGTGGGAGCTGCTACTGAACTTACTGCCCTTATCCTTCAACTGAGACGTTAGAGATTGGAGTCTAAAAACAATTTTAGAGTTCCAGTCCAAATCTAGGCGAGAAGTGAAGGCAATCACTGAACTGCTTTTGAAGTTCAACAAACACTGCAACTGTGCTGAAATAAAAAAAATAATAATTTCAGCTCACCTCAAAGTGGAAATGAATGCAAACAAATTTGCTATGTTGTAGAGCATAGTTGTGCGCAGCCTCTTGCATTAGGGTGTGCACCCCAAAGCTCAAATACATATGCATGTGTATAAGTACTGATGGTGTCAATAGGGCAGTGGACAGTGTAATTTTGTTAATTTTCTTTTCCCAAAATGTATGGGCTTGTGTAACATTTTTTTGGGGGGGAATGAAATATCAGTGGTCTAAACAGGGGGGAATATGCAGCACACACGGCAAATAGGGTGTGCCCAGGCACACCTGGCACACCCTGTGCGCATGCCTATGTTGTAGAGAACATTTGGAAATGTTACTTAGCCTACGAAAAGCCCTGAAAATTACCTTTTGTGTAACTTCTACTTTAAAAATAGCGAATTTCCTGGTCGTTGAGGGTGCCTAAAGCCTCATACCTGTATATCTACAGTATGAAACCCAAGGCACTGCTGTGTCTGACTGTAATGCCCCGAACACACGATCGGACTTTCCGACACCAAAACCGTGGACTTTTGTTCGAAGGCTGTTGGCTCCAACTTGCCTTGCATACACACGGTCACACAACTGTTGGCCAACAGTTGCGAACGTAGTGACGTACAAATATGATACCTCAATTACGGACGCTAGTTTTACAAGACCAAGCGCTTCGAGCTCGTACTCGATTCCGAGCATGCGTGAACTTTTAAGAGACGGACTTGTGTACACATGATCAGAAAGTCCGACAACAAAATTTTGTTGGCGGAAAATTTTAAAACCTGCTAGCCAACATTTGTTGGCGGAAAGTCCAACAACAAATGTCCAATGGAGCATACACACGGTCGGACTTTCAGCCAACAAGCTCACATCCAACATTTCCCGTCGGAAAATCCGATCGTGTGTACGCAGCATTAGTCTCGGGAGATTTAGAGTGTGATTGTCAGGGCTGGGCTCAGCCCTTCCTTCTCAAAGCTGGCTGCTCAGCTGTCGGCTAATTGCCAGGTCCTATCTCTCCACAGTGACTCACCTGTTGATGATATCCTGCTCGTCAGTCCTGCCTACTTAAGCCGTCCAGCCCAGAGGATCTCTGCCTTTGCCTTGGTCACATCTCTAGAGACCCTCTCCTGTGTTCCTGTTAAAGCAAGTAGGATCTGGCTCCAGATCCTACTTGCTGTTCTACTACACTCATCTCTAGCTCCCTGACATTTTGGCTTGTCTGACTATCTGTTCCGGTTCCTCAACCCTGGCTATGTTTTGACTATGTTTACTTTTTTATTATTATTATTATTAAACAAGTGTTATTTAACTGTACTTCTGTCTCAGTCTGATTCATGGTTTCTGACAGAGATTTAGTGATGTCACTTTTGTACAGCTTAAGTGTCCTCCTTGCTGGAGACATGGGTACTCAAATGGTAAGGAATTGAAAGAAATTTGGAAAAGATCAGCTACAGGAAGACCACCATTATTATTATTAATATACAGGATTTATACAGCGCCAACAAGTTTCGCAGCACTCTACAATATAAAAGGGAGACAGTACAGTTACAATACAATAAAAAAAACAAGAGGATTAAGAGGAATCTGCTCATAAGAGCTTACAATCTAATAGGGTGGGGCAAGTGGGGGACTGTGGGGGATGAGCTGATGGAAGTGATAAAAGATTAGTTGAAGGCATGATAGGCTTCCACGAAGAGATGAGTTTTGAGGGATCGTCTAAAGGCAGCCAGAGTAGGAGATAGCCAGATAGATTGAGGTAGAGAGTTCCAGAGGATGGGAGAGGCTCTGGAGAAGTCCTAGAGATGAACATGGAAGACAAGGGAGCTTGAGAGCAGGGGGTCTTGAGAGGAGCAGGAGGACGGTTTGGGTGATATTTGGAGACGAGCCTACTGGGAAGGGAGTTGCAATAGTCTAGGCAAGAGATAACAAGGGAGTGAATGAGTAGCTTGGTGGTTTCATTAGTTAAAAAGGGGCAAATTTTAGAGATGTTTTGTGGTGAAGTCTACAGACAATGATTGGACTTAGGGCTGAAAAGACAGGTCAGAGTCTAGAATTTTACCTCATACTCTGGCGTGAGGGGAGGGATTGAGGTTGTATTATTGACCTTGATAGAAAAGTCATGGAGGGGGGCACAGGCAGGGAGGAATATTATCAGCTTGGTTTTAGAGAGGTTTAGTTTAATTTGACTAGTCCTTTGGAAACTATGTCCAAAAAAAGGCAGACCAAGTACAGAGTTTAGTTCCTCTTTAAAGTTGAAATTCGGGCTAAACAAATATTGTTTAAATACAAGACCCATGTATATCTGCCCCTGTGCAGGAATGCCTGTAATAAGGACTAGTCACTGCTGTTCTCTCTCATTGTGCAGGGTGACCGGTCTGCATGACAGCCAAGCAAAGCTTACTGTCTTTCTTCAAAAATTGGAGCCACTGATCTGTCAGATGAAGACAGACTTAGGCCTGGTTCACACCGGTGCAACATGAAAGTCGTGCAATTGACGATCCGACTTTGCCCTGCAACTTTTTTTGGGGGTGAATGGGTAGGGGTAGTATGTACCCCATACTCATTCACATAGGGGGAAGTTGGGATCTGGGGGGGCCCACTTTCTTAAAGGGGGCTTCCAAATTCTGATAAGCCCCCTGCCCGTAGACCCCCACAAGCACAGCCCAGGGTTGTGGGGAAGAGATCCTTGTCCCCATCAACACGGGGACAAGGTGCCCAGAAGCACCCGCCCCCCATGTTGAGGGCATGTGAATCAAAAAAAGCAAATTAAAAAAACCCAAATAACCTGTAGTTAGATATAATAATGACAGACTGAGGATATAGTTTAACCACGTCTGTGTAAAGTTAGTAACAATTGCTGACACCAATCAGTAGTAGGTGTGTTCCTCTGAATTCATGCGCATATAACAAGAAAACCAAGAGAAAGTGAATTCATAGATGAGGAACTGGCAAGAGTCAAATTAATTAATTAAATGCTGTTTATTGAAAAAGGCTCACTATAGACACCAATCCAAAAATATCCTGAAGAATCAGGTACCATCACCATTAAAAAGACAAAACAGTCATGTGCAGACACAGATGGCCATCTATCACATCAACCACTTGCATATAACGTATGAAGACATTCAAAATAAATGAACATGAATGATACAACATGAAAAATACAAAACAATGCTGGAAGTCCTTATGGTAACAAGGGAGGGCAGCAGATGATAAATTCTAAAAAGGAGGTTAAATGATGGGTGGTTGTGACAGCAGAACCGATCAACACAATGTTATGATTGGGGGGGCAGAGATAACCAAGAAGGGGAAGAGAGTAGTAGAGGGCCGAGCTGGAAAGGCCCTTGATGGAGGATGTATGGATGACTCAGCAGCAGCCTCCAAGCACAGGTGTGTGCTGACTGGGGATTCGAGGTCTTTCTAGGCCGGGAGTGGCTCACAAGACTGGAGGCTGAAGATTGTGAGTGGAAGATGCAGGCAGCTACTGTTGGAGGAGCGGGACTAGGCTGTGTGGCTGACTATATGGGACGGATTGCGGATGGTAAACACTGGGAATTGCTGAGGATAACAGTCCCGGATCAGGGATGCAAAAAAGTAAGATCTCACCCACTGTTGACTGCCGTCCACGTCAGGAGAAGGAGTGAGAGCTGTCACCGTCTCCTACTATTAGAGTGCGCTGTTGCTGGTAGTTAGATCCTGCAGAGGATCATCCGGGATGTACCTCCGTAGTTGGTTGCCAATGAGCAGTAAGGGGAGGTAGACTCAGATAGTTGCTGCGGGTGAGGTCCGGGTGGCTAATGCCGCCGATTTCCCTTCGTATGGTTTCTGCGTAAGGGTGCAGACGACCGCTTGATTCGCGGGTCAGTGTGATCGGAGCTGGTGGGCGGATCTGTAGGTCAGCAGGTACGCTACAGACAGCGTGATGGCGTCATGCTGACGCATTTCATCCGTAAATCGGATTTCATCAGAGCATGCGCAGTAGCAGGCATCATTCACTTAAATAGTATTGAGACGGAACCACGTGAGTTTCCGCGTCTCGTTGCCAAGGCTACCATGCCGTTCACTGACGGCCATACACTTAAAGACAAAATGAATCATGACTAAAAAGGGCGGATCCATAAGTGCAAACAGAACTTGGGAAGGAAAGAAGGGGAGGGGGATGGTGAAGAGGAGGGAATAGGAAAGAAAAAACACCATAAATAAATGAAGGGGCAGAATGAGGCTAACGGAAGATGGAAAAAATTTAAGGAAAAAATACTGGTAATAGATAATAGATGACGAAATCAGGGGGTGTTCGATACATTGCTCTGGATCCCTTACGAACACCCCCTGATTTCGTCATCTATTATCTATTACCAGTATTTTTTCCTTAAATTTTTTCCATCTTCCGTTAGCCTCATTCTGCCCCTTCATTTATTTATGGTGTTTTTTCTTTCCTATTCCCTCCTCTTCACCATCCCCCTCCCCTTCTTTCCTTCCCAAGTTCTGTTTGCACTTATGGATCCGCCCTTTTTAGTCATGATTCATTTTGTCTTTAAGTGTATGGCCGTCAGTGAACGGCGTAGTAGCCTTGGCAACGAGACGCGGAAACTCACGTGGTTCCGTCTCAATACTATTTAAGTGAATGATGCCTGCTACTGCGCATGCTCTGATGAAATCCGATTTACGGATGAAACGCGTCAGAATGACGCCATCACGCTGTCTGTAGCGTACCTGCTGACCTACAGATCCGCCCACCAGCTCCGATCACACTGACCCGCGAATCAAGCGGTCGTCTGCACCCTTACGCAGAAACCATAAGAAGGGAAATCGGCGGCATTAGCCACCCGGACCTCACCCGCAGCAACTACCTGAGTCTACCTCCCCTTACTGCTCATTGGCAACCAACTACGGAGGTACATCCCGGATGATCCTCTGCAGGATCTAACTACCAGCAACAGCGCACTCTAATAGTAGGAGACGGTGACAGCTCTCACTCCTTCTCCTGACGTGGACGGCAGTCAACAGTGGGTGAGATCTTACTTTTTTGCATCCCTGATCCGGGACTGTTATCCTCAGCAATTCCCAGTGTTTACCATCCGCAATCCGTCCCATATAGTCAGCCACACAGCCTAGTCCCGCTCCTCCAACAGTAGCTGCCTGCATCTTCCACTCACAATCTTCAGCCTCCAGTCTTGTGAGCCACTCCCGGCCTAGAAAGACCTCGAATCCCCAGTCAGCACACACCTGTGCTTGGAGGCTGCTGCTGAGTCATCCATACATCCTCCATCAAGAGCCTTTCCAGCCCGGCCCTCTACTACTCTCTTCCCCTTCTTGGTTATCTCTGCCCCCCCAATCATAACATTGTGTTGATCGGTTCTGCTGTCACAACCACCCATCATTTAACCTCCTTTTTAGAATTTATCATCTGCTGCCCTCCCTTGTTACCATAAGGACTTCCAGCATTGTTTTGTATTTTTCATGTTGTATCATTCATGTTCATTTATTTTGAATGTCTTCATACGTTATATGCAAGTGGTTGATGTGATAGATGGCCATCTGTGTCTGCACATGACTGTTTTGTCTTTTTAATGGTGATGGTACCTGATTCTTCAGGATATTTTTGGATTGGTGTCTATAGTGAGCCTTTTTCAATAAACAGCATTTAATTAATTAATTTGACTCTTGCCAGTTCCTCATCTATGAATTCACTTTCTCTTGGTTTTCTTGTTGAGGGCATGTGGCCTGGTATGGTTTAGGAGTAGGGGCACTCACTCATCCCCCCCCCCCCTTTCCTGACCTGCCAGGCTGCCTGCTCGGATAAGGGTCTGGTATGGATTTGGGTGGGGGGGGGGAGGCTAACATTGCCTCTGAGCACATGTCGTATGTCACAAGTCAGATCAGTCAAGATGCTGATCCGCCTTGGATGCGACTTCCATTAAATTCAATGGGCTGAAATCGGACTCAAGTCGGACCAAAGTAGTGCAGGAACCTTTTCAAAAGTCGGACCAACACAAGTTGGACCAGTTAAGACAGCTCTCATAAGGAATCATTGATTTTTACATGTGAGACGTGCTCTCAAAGTTGGAGTGTTTGTAGCACCAGTGTGAACCGGGTCTTAGACCTTCATGAAGCTTCCAATCAGGTCCTCCTGAAAAAACTGATAGGTGGACTTGATCAGAAGTTCCATGCAGGTCAATTACATCTGGTAGACCATAGATCCAGATAAGCCTATGTAAAAAGGGCCTAACTTTCTTTTATAGCTATTACTAATTAAGCTAAAAAAGAGCATGATTGAACAACTACTTAATTAGGATAAAAACACATGTAGAATCATTGCATTACAACAGAATATATGACAATACAGAATTATGCAGTGAAACAAAAACAAGAGGTTTCCGTTCCCTTATTTCTTATTGTGTAAAATCTCTCTTGGTATTTGGTCTTTACCAGCCGAAACTCCATTGGGAGATTTCCCTCAACTTAGCACAACTTACATTTTACAATCTGAATGTACAATGTCCTCTAGATCTACCAACAGTTATGTAGTATGGGAGCCTGCCTAGTTAGAAAAAGTGAAATGGATAGGCCAGGTAGGTCCTCATATTACATGGTTTTGGTAAATTTAGGAGAATATACAGAGTTTGTACCGTCAGATTAGAAGGCATACAGATTTCATAGAAGGGATGACAGAACAGAATATTCAAGAATATTTTTTATATATTTATATATTTTATTTATATTTATATATTTTTATTTTTTTATATAGATAGGTAAACAAAAAAAAAAGTAATCTTGCTTTCAACCCTGAATAGAAAACATTTTTGAAAGATAAAACGTGCATTTTATATACTTCTATATAGATGAGACCAAAATGAGGGACAAATGAGGAGGAATGAGGGACAGAGGGACATTTCTCCAAATCAGGGATAGTCCCTCGAAATCAGGGACAGTTGGGAGCTATGCTGTAGCACAAGGATCAGATGAATGGATGCCTGAGTGCTGGATGTGAATAGAGAGGCAGCAGCTCTGTCCCCCCGAAAGGCGTTGGCTTGATTTAACTTGTTGCTACCTTCAATAAAACGTCTTTTCAAACTTACATTCACTCCTTTCTCTCTACTTTCCAAAGAAAACAATGGGATTCGGCATGTTGAGTGTAGTCAGTTGTAGAGAAACACACTATAAAATGCTCAGGTGTGACTAGGGGCTGACTTTTCACTGGATGACAGAGGACTGCATACAAATAGCAAATTTTATAGAAGGGAAGGGGAGGGCTACTGGTTTAAGGCTGGGTTCACACTTGAGATCGCAGAGGCTCACAGAAGGAGTCTAGTGCGTCTCCATTCACCGTTTCAGGTCCGATTGAAGCCCAAATTGTGGGCTGAATTCGGGACCTGAAACTGACCAAAAGTTCTTCTGTGTAATTCGCATCGGAGCCACTGTGGAGATGTCTGAACCGGCTCCATAGAGAGCCAGTCACAATCTCCTGCTATGCGAATTGGATGCGGGGTTATCTGCATCCAATTCGCAAAAGTGTGAACCCAGCTTTAATTTTTTTTAATACTGCTACATTTTTGCCCCTTGCACACAAGTTTCTGCGTCCTTATCATGTACCTGGTGGAGACTGGAATGTGATGGAGGCCTCCCTTGCTCCTCCCGCCTACACTCCTGAAGATGGGAACAGAAAGTGTAAAGGCAAGGAGTGGCACGAGTGCAGGGTAGCTGGCTGGTGATGTCCCCTCCAAAGGTGGGTAGAGCTGGCAGTCACGATCCTTTGAACAGGAAGCGGAAGCAGCTGGGCACCAGAGCGTGGACAGGAGCAGAACCAGGAGAAGAGCAGTAGTCAGCAACAACCGGGCAGCAGGGCACCGAATCAGCATGCAAAAGGAAACCCAGAGGGCAGGTCAAAGTCAGGTAATAGCCAGGCAATGCGGTACCAAGTCAGCAGGAAGATCAAGTCCAATAAACAGGCCGAAGTCAGGATACCAGGTAACAAGTGAAGAAGCAAGCAGAGGGGAAGTCCAAAGACGAGCCGGGTCATACACGAACAAACAGGAACACAGGATCAGGACTTGGTGGTTCAGGGAGGAGCTAAAGATCATCCAGCACTTGTTTGCAGTAACAGAGCAGTTTAAATAGGCCACTGGGCACCAAGTGCTAATTGGTGTGTGCACGAGCGCATGCACGCGCACGCACACGCACACTCGCTCGCGCACCAATGTGCGCACGCACGCTCACCCGTGCGCTCATCCGTGCGCGACGAACTGGCATTGCGGGCATTCTGTTGGTCCTTTGCTCATGAATATTAGCACGGGTGCAATGTGTGCAAGCATGAGCAGGTATCTGTACTGGCCTTTTGATGGTGGAAGTCCAGTTTATCTTACAGTCCTGTGCAATGTAAATTCTGTCGTCTTCCTCGCCCAGGGATTCCAGGTGCTGTGTAGAGCCATCAATAGAAATGAATTGCTATGCGCAACTGGACTCTATATTGGCCTGTACATTATGCTCACGTTGTGATAACACCAGCAAATACCCAAGTACACCTGCACACAGCCATTTATCTCTATGGTAGGCCAAATGCTGCACCTGGCCAACCAGGTGGAGTAGGACACCAGCTGCCCATGTGCAAGAGGCCTTTTAGTTTTGCGGCATTAAATTATACGTAGTGATGCACCGAAATTTCGGTCGCCGAAAATTATCGCCTGAAAATAGGTTTTTCAGCATTGTGCCGAAAGCAGAAAAGGTGCCGATAATGGCTGCCGAAAATGTCTGCAATTTTGTCACGATTGTACCATGCATATGTTGTCTTTTTCATAGGTCATGTGACTCAAAAAATACATCAAAAACACAAAACGGTTACATTTTTGATGCGTCTATGCTGTGTTTTCAATGCATCTTAATGGGGAGGTGCTGGCTAAATATGCACCAAAAATGCAGCAAGCAGGATTTTTAACACAGGGGCATGTGGGCATGTGGGCACATGCCCCCCCCCCCCATGTTTGTTTTTTTAAGCACCTGATTCAAATTAGAGTGGCCTCGGGATGCAGAGCATTGCTGTTGTGTGTTGTGCAGTTGTGTTGCAACAGCGAGTTGCCGCAGGGAGGGGGGGTTCGGTTGTTTCCCGCCCTCCCCAAACAAAAAAAACACCAGCCGCCACTGGCTTCAAAAGGTGCCGACAACAAATTCATATTCATTTAAATTCATGCTATGAATTAAAAAAAATCAAATATTATTATTATTATACAGAATTTATATAGTGCCAACAGTTTACATATCGCTTTACAATGTAGAGAGGAGGGCAGCACAATTACAGTACAATATACAGTCAAATATAATACTATTATTTATAAAAATATATATATATATTTTTTTAAGCCGTCATTTTCATCTTTGGTTAAGTGCAACCTGAATTTTCAGATTTGGTTTCAGCGCCAAAATTTTTGTTTTGCAACTAATTATAAGAAAAGAGTTTGGAGTAAATACAGACCTCTGTTCATAGAAGAATGCTATATAAGTAACCTTTTGGATGACAAGATAAGCAGAAAACGGGGTTAAGAGAGGCAAGTGGCGGGTTACTCAGCAGGTATTAGTAAGCTGTATGTTTCTAAAGCCCATTTGCTAAGTAGCCTGATGCAAAGGGATCAGATAACATCACAGGCCATAAACAAGCACTGAGGCAGTAACACAATACACAGCTGCCAGGCTTCTGGAGTACATTAGGTTTTGGCTTCCTGGAGAAGTGAAGACTTTCACACTTAGCTGCTGTATATAGCAAGTATCTGAAAAGTGGGCAGGCAAGGACGTTGGTCCATTATCTCTAACCTTCCCAGGTAAGATCGAAGACAGCTGAGCCATTATACAGGGCTGTGGGCAAGGTGACATAATCCCTCCTGTGCTGGAAGGCAATTGGTGCCAAGAGTTGTCAAGATTTTTTTCTAAACAAACTGAAATTGGATATGAAGTAAAAATGAATACAAGTTATTTAGAACTATAGCTTTGTACACCAAAGGCGATGCATTTTTTTTTTTTACATAACTCATTACAAAAACCTTATCAGTGCCATAAAGTACACCTGATACCTACAAAAAACACTGGTTGAGGTCAATCTTTAGGCTATAAGAATCGGTTTACATCATGTCAATATAGTGCCTTTCGTTAAAGCTTCATGCACACTTGACTAAAGCCAGCAGCTTTAACTGTAGAATGCCGCATTAAAAATGCAATTTTTGGCACGTTTTCCAGCGTTTTTTAGCAAAACTATACTTCCACAAAAGCTTATGGTTCAAAAACACTCATAAACGGTGAAAAGGTCCTTAGGGTCTGGTATGGCTTTGGGTAGTGGGGGGACCCCCACGCCATTTTTTTTTTAAATCTTGGCATGAGGTTTCCCTAAAAATCCATACCAGACCCGAAGGGCCTGGTATGGATTGGGTGGGACCCCTGCGTCTTCTTTTTCCTAATTTTTAATTGCCAGCAACTGTTTTTACATTCAGCTGTCAGTGGGAAACACTGGCAGCTGATAACTCATCCGTTGTTAAGGACGTGGTGGCCGGCTTGCCGGCCCTCTCCTTAACAACTAGCTATTCACTGGTTGTTAAGGACGCCGCCTCACTCAAGTGAAAGTAATAAAAACAAAAAAGTCCAATGATCCACTACCGATTAGTTAGACCCACATTAAGTGCTGATAATTCTTCTATGCATCAAAAGTAATGGTGTGGAAAACATATATGGCTAATTCTTCCAGTGCATCTCCTTCCACCAACCTCTAGGTAAATGTCCTACTCACCAGATGAAATTAACACCAATGACAGGTAGTCAAAAACAGCAAGACAAAACAGATGTCCAAGGAAGCAGCAGCTCAGAGTTGGGCACAATCACCAAATGGAAACGGCATCAAAAAGACAAGAACAAAAAGCTCCTCATGGTGCAGTACCATTTAGAAAATGTATTAAAAATATACAGGTTGCACTTACATAAGCAGAAGATAAAATCGCGTTTTTGTAAAATGGCAGATACGCCGACAGCGTTCCAACAAGTGGCAGAAGTGACGTGGCATGTATCCAACATATATACAAGCTACGTCACTTCCGCCACTCGTTGGTTATGTGATTTTTCTTGTACACTTGCAGTATCTAACTGAGGCCCTGATGAAGCGGGTCAACCCGCAAAATGCGCTGGCTTTAAAAATCGGATCTCAAGGCCAGGAAAAGGGATAGCAGAATTTAAGCTTTGAGCAATGGCAGAAACCTCATGGTCAAAAACCTCATTCTAAATCTGCTGACCGGGCTGTGAAGCAACACTCTCCCATTGATGAAGGTCATACTGCTGATCTCAACTTCTATAAGCAGGTTCACTGTACAAGACAACTGGGCCCTAACTGGCTAACAAGAGTGGTTCTGCCCCTCCTAACCTGCTGTATATAGCATTCCAACAAAAAAGGGATACCATCTATATAAGATGTAACACATCCCTAGCATATTAAACAGAAAAAAGAGAGACTTCCACCATGTCAGATGTAGAGTATGGTGGTCCCATCCCTGGTGCAATGGAACAAGAAAAAATACCCCCTAAATGGGACTTTAGTAGACCACCAACTCTGTGATAAAAAAATATATCTTTTAATAATGTAGGATAAAAAGACGTGTGCCGTCTACACATTACATGAATACATCAAACAGGCACTGACACGGAGGAGGCATGCCATACACCAGACCCCGATACCCACAGGACACATTGAACCAGGGACTGTTGGATATTCATCCGCCCGCTATGCAACCCACATTCAAAGATCTAGCGACACTCTGTCCCATGTACTCTTCATTAACATTTACTGATGCTGGAAACATAGTGCATCTCAAACTTTCCATCACCGTGGTCTGGCGTCCATCTAATACTCTTTTTGGTTGAATGCTCCTTGAACAATCATTCCAATGGAATTAAAACATATGTACGGTAAATATATTCAACTCTCAACCCCTGATGAAGGTATCAGAATACTGGAAACACGTCGGGTATCAGGGTATACCACCCTTTGGAGAGTACATAGGATGATTTACCCTTTGGAGAGTACATATGATGATTTACCCTTTGGAGAGTACATATGATGATTTACCCTTTGGAGAGTACATAGGATGATTTACCCTTTGGAGAGTACATAGGATGATTTACCCTTTGGAGAGTACATAGGATGATTTACTCTTTGGAGAGTACATAGGATGATTTACCCTTTGGAGAGTACATAGGATGATTTACCCTTTGGAGAGTACATAGGATGATTTACCCTTTGGAGAGTACATATGATGATTTACCCTTTGGAGAGTACATAGGATGATTTACCCTTTGGAGAGTACATAGGATGATTTACCCTTTGGAGAGTACATAGGATGATTTACCCTTTGGAGAGTACATAGGATGATTTACTCTTTGGACAGTACATATGATGATTTACCCTTTGGACAGTACATATAATGATTTACCCTTTGGAGAGTACATAGGAAGATTTACCCTTTGGAGAGTACATAGGATGATTTACCCTTTGGAGAGTACATAGGATGATTTACCCTTTGGAGAGTACATAGGATGATTTACCCTTTGGAGAGTACATAGGATGATTTACCCTTTGGACAGTACATATGATGATTTGTATTTTTGTATTGACCTTTTGTTTCTTGTTTGATGTATTCATGTAATGTGTAGACGGCACATGTCTTTTTATCCTACATTATTAAAAGATATATTTTTTATCACAGAGTTGGTGGTCTATTAAAGTCCCATTTAGGGGGTATTTTTTCTTGTTCCTAGCATATTAAACAGTCAACAAATATCAATAACACCTTATGATTATTGTACCTTCAAAATCCCATAGGGTATTCCCCATATTTATTGGCCAATATATACAGCAACTTACAATTTAACAGATTCAGGCACTTCTACTGCTGTATTTTAATAATTTAAAATAGTCCATGATTTTTTAACAAAGATACTGTACATAAATACATTAAATATGTTGTTATAACAGCTCCAATGTGCATCCTGGGAATAACAGCCCTACTCTGGCCACAACAAAAAAATCCCCCCACACTGCAAGTCGTCTATAGGGAACAGGAAGAGGATGCATTACTTACTTGACCGCTCTGGCCAACTGCAGTGCTGTCCTCTACTACCTTAATCTGGGCTCTTCCTTGGCTCTTCCTTGGCATCATCCCGTACAATGCAGGACTGACCCTGTGTGTATGTTGTGTGGGCAAGCATGCAACCTTGACCGAGAGCAGATAGAGTCAGGGATGTGGGAGACCAGTCGTACCACTGTAGGAGCAAGGAAAAAGATTAAGTACGGTAATAAATCCTCTCCTGCAACCCTCTGGATTTAAAGTGATTGTGAAGGGATAACAAACATATCATACACATCTGTTCTGTGCAATGGTTTTGCACAGAGCAGCCCCGTTCTTCCTCTTCTTGGGTCCCCTGTCAACACTCTTACCCCATTCCCGTCCCGGTCCTGCCAAATGTTCCTATAACAAGCTGCTTGCTATGGGGGAACTCATGTGTGCTAGCTTCAGAGCACCACTCTGTGTGTCCATAAGTGTGGATCGACCCCTCACCTCTGCTGCTGTGTCTGAGGCAATGAGGAAAGAGAGAGCCGCTGCTCTCATGCACATGCACTGGATTGAGATCGAGCTCAGGTAAGTATACCTGCTTGCAGTAGGTTTTTTACCTTAATGCAGAGAATGCATTAGGATAAAAAAAACAAAAAACTTCTGCCTTTAGAACAGTGGTCTCCAAACTGGCCCTTTGATTGCCTTTATCTGGCCCTTGGGGCACCATTCCATCCACTGACATGAACAATAGGGCATAATTTCTGTCGTTAACACCAACAATAGGGAACTATTCCTCCCACTGACACCATCAAAAGGGCACAGTTCCTTCCACTAACGCCAACAATGAGGCACTATTTCTCCAACTGACACCAGTGATGGGCCCTATTCCTCCAACTGACACCAATGTTGTGCATCGATTCCTCCCACTGGCACCAACAAAAGGGCACAATTCCTCCCACTGACACCAACGATAGGGCAGAATTCTTTCCATTGACACCAACAATGGGGCACTATTCCTTCCACTGATATCAATGATGAGGCATGAGTCCTCCCACTGACACCAAAGATAGGGCATTGTTTACTCCCACTTGATGCCAGGACATTCACTGCTCCCACTGAGAGACCCCTGCTTTGGAGATCCCTGCTTTAGAACTACTTTAGTAAGCATTTAACCTCCCTGGCGGTATGATTATTTCGGATTTTAGGTGCTGAAAGCGGTACAATTATTTTGCATGGAAATTTGGCGTTTTATATTGTAGGTCTGTAATTCTTAACAATAATACACTTAAATCTGTCCAAACAAGAGTCTAGTAGATATCCCGGGTATGATAAAGTTTGAAACACAAAAACATAAATTATAATATAATAAATAAAAATAAATAATTAAAAAAATAAAAATAAAATAATAATAAAATAAATTTCCCCACAATTCACTATCTCTCAATTCTGCAAGTGTTCTAATTTACTATCGCTGTTTTCTAGCTGGTCTAAAACCATTTTTGACGTAAAGGGACACTTTTTGGTTGCTATGGACAATCTCCAGTTTCCAGCCAGAAAGAACAGTATATATAATATAGAACTGCATGCAGGGCATAGGACAAAGCACTGGGGACAAAAGGGATGTGAAATAATTTCATACAGTACTGTAATCTGTAAGATTACAGTACTGTATGTGTTATGCTTTTTACAGTTTTTTGAATTTGCCGCCAGGCTCCGCCCCCGTGCGTCGCGACGCTCGCAGGGAACGGAGGCTGGCACGGAGAGGCTTCGGCCAGAGGATGGAGCCCACGGACACTGCGGGGGACATCGCAGGATCCCGGGGACAAGGTAAGTAACGCCGCCCCAGGATCCTGCAATGCAATCCCGAGTGTGGCTCGGGGTTACCGCTAATGGGACTGAATTTTAACCCCGAGCCACACTCGGGAAAACCGCCAGGGGGGCTACCCCTTGCAGTGTTGGGGGACCCCATTGCACGGGTATTTTTTCTGTTGTGCCCATAAATTCACTTGGCCTCTCCCTTGGTTCTATCGCCAATGTCTTGCTAAACTCACTGCATTATCCTCTACTAGGACCATCTTTAACACAGGGCAAAAGGGGCAGCTGCCCCGGGCCCAGACATTGTTGTGGGGCCTAAGGCAGCTTCCACTTGAGCCCGCAGCCCGCAGATAGTTGATAAGTGGATTCAGGAGCGCCCAAGAAAGTATTTGCCCAGGGTCCAATCAATATGAAAGACGGCCCTGCTTATAACATGGAACAAAAGGAAGGCTGCACGTGTGATAAATGCAGCAGAAACAGTGAAAAACCTGCTGCGTGCATCGTTCTTCAGGTGGTTATCGTATACACAAATAAAAGTTTGTAGACATGCTGACTTCAGTACCTAGGGGTTACTAGCCAGAATGTGTTAGGACAGCCTGACTGATATTAGTCGTCGCCTGCCCCCAAGGTGAATTTTTTCCTTTGTTATAGCCGGGTTTGAACAAAGTTATTCTTTTTGGTCTATTAAATGAAATTAAAAGTTAGCGGCTGCCTCATTCTCACTCAACACGTAACAAATTCACAGCGCACACAGCCCGTTAAAAATGAAAAGAAAAGATAACTCTGTAAAGGAAACAGTCCTGCAACCTTTGCCACTGGATATCCTGTCCCCCCCACCAACTACAACCCAATAATCGGAGTTTATTACAAGATTATTGCGAGTGTTTCCTATGTGGAATGTGGACAGGCAGATAAAGAGTAAATCAGGGCTTTGTGCCAATGAGCAGAGTCTAGAGGCTGCAGAGGAGGAAAGAACTTCGGGATCAGCTGATTTTGTGGTGGCCACAGCGAGAACAGCGTGACGCTTTTATTACAAAACATCTAAATTGTCTCCATGCGGAAGCCTTGCTCTGAAACCAGAACAGGCCAGAATAAAGCAGACACACCAGTGGTGATCCAAGGCTGAGTGTCCAGTGAGCAGAAGCCTTACACACGGGCAGATGACAATAGATATATTTAGAAACATGTTGTTACTAACTAATGCAGAATTTCTTTTTTTTGAACATGCGAAGTTGCAATCCAGCATTATCTGGCATAAGCTGCTCTGGTCAAAGAAGTCAAGCAAAGTTTAAAGTAGATAACTCATTGGGGATGATTTACTAAAACTGGAGAGTGCAAAATCTGGTGGAGCTCTGCATAGAAACCAATCAGCTTCCAGGTTTTATTGTCAAAGCTTAACCACTTGCCGACCACGTCACGCAGATATACTGCAGCATAATGGCTCTCCCGGGCGAAATCCCGTACGGGTACGTCCTATCTGTTTTCGGCCACCAGAGGGAGCGGGCGCGCCAGCTGCACGGCGCCCACGTGGCCAGCGGGCACGATCGCCGCTGACCACACGCGATCATGTGCACGAGTGCCAGCACAGGCACGATCGCATTTGGTCGGCAGCGATCGTGCCCGCCGGCCACGCAGTGGGCCCTCTCCCTCTGGTGGCTTCCTACTTTGCAGGAAGAAACGAAATGGCTCCGCTCCTCTGACCGCACGCGATCATGTGCACGAGTGCCAGCACAGGCACGATCGCGTTTGGTCGGTAGCGAGCGTACCCGTCGGCCACGCAGTGGGGCCCTCTCCCTCTGGTGGCTTCCTACTTCGCAGCCAGCGGGCACGATCGCCGCTGACCACACGCGATCATGTGCACGAGTGCCAGCACAGGCACGATCGTGCTCGCCGGCCACGCAGTGGGGCCCTCTCCCTCTGGTGGCTTCCTACTTTGCAGGAAGAAACGAAATGGCTCCGCTCCTCTGACCGCACGCGATCATGTGCACGAGTGCCAGCACAGGCACGATCGCGTTTGGTCGGCAGCGAGCGTGCCCGCCGGCCACGCAGTGGGGCCCTCTCCCTCTGATGGCTTCCTACTTTGCAGGAAGAAACGAAATGGCTCCGCTCCTCTGACCGCACGCGATCATGTGCACGAGTGCCAGCACAGGCACGATCGCGTTTGGTCGGCAGCGAGCGTGCCCGCCGGCCACGCAGTGGGGCCCTCTCCCTCTGATGGCTTCCTACTTTGCAGGAAGAAACGTAATGGCTCTGCTCCTCTGACCGCACGCGATCATGTGCACGAGTGCCAGCACAGGCACGATCGCGTTTGGTCGGCAGCGAGCGTGCCCGCCGGCCACGCAGTGGGGCCCTCTCACTCTGGTGGCTTCCTACTTCGCAGGAAGAAACTAAATGGCTCCTCTCCTCTGACCGCACAGGGATTTACAAATCCCTGTGCGGTCAGAGGAAAGGAGCCATATCGTTTTTTCCTACTTTTCCTACTTAGGAAAAGCGATATGGCTCCTCTCCTAGTCACTCCCATCCCCACACAGTTAGAACATGCTGAGGGAACCCACATGTAACCCCTTGATCGCCCCCTAGTGTTAGCCCCTTCCCTGCCAGTGACATTTACACAGTAATCAGTGCATTTTTATAGCACTGATTGCTGTGTAAATGTCAGTGGTCCCAAAAAAGTGTCAAAAGTCTCCGATCTGTCCGTCGCAATACCACTAAAAATCGCAGCTCACCGCCATTACTAGTAAAAAAAATAAAAATGCCATAAATCTTCCCCATAGTTTGCAGACGCTATAACTTTTGCGCAAACCAATCAATATACGCTTACTGTGATTTTTTTTCTTACCAAATATATGTAGAAGAATATATATTGGCCTAAACTGATAAAGAAAATAGTTTTTTTTAAACTTTTGGGGATGTTTATTATGCTGAGGAAGAAATTTTTTTTTTTTGGATTTTTATTATAGCAAAATGTTAAAAATAATGTTTTTTTTTCAAAATTGTCGGTCTTTTTTTGTTTATAGCGCAAAAAATAGAAAAAAAACAGAGGTGATCAAATAACGCCAAAAGAAAGCTCTATTTGTAGGAAAAAAGGACATCAATTTTGTTGGGTGCAGCATCGCAGGACCTCGCAATTGACAGTTAAAGCGACGCAGTGCCGTATTGCAAAAAATGGCCTGGTCATTAAGGTGGAAGATCGTCCGGTCCTTAAGTGGTTAATGCAGAGAATGCATTAAAGCATAACTCTACTTTTATTGAGAAAAAAAAACATTCCCCTCTGGGTGATCTATGCACATTGCAAGGATTTTAACAAACTTTGTTGCAGATTCCTATCTTTTGTTATTCTGAAGAAATCTCTGTGTGTTTGTCTGTATCCATGTGGGAAAGTGAAACCAATGGGAGTGGTCTCATAATTATCAATCAGCTGTGCACTTGCAGGGCTCTAATGAGGAAAGCTGCCTGGCCTGCATCCCTTTAGACGTGATTTCCTATTGGGAGTATCTCGCCAAAAATTACATTTCTGTTGCAGGGGATGCCTAAAACCTGACTTGTATCTTAGTGCAGACTTCTAGGAAAATTGGTGAGCCAATCACACAATTGTTTCTGGGGGGTGTTCTGTACACAATTCTATCTACAGAACACCACCAGGTAGCCATATTGTATTGCATTTTCAGAAAATTACAGGAGCTGCAGATGTTTAATAACATTCAATTACATTATGACTCGTGACACAATTGTATACACTATATTATTTTTTTCTTTATTTGCTATTTTTTTCCCTCATGAAAGTGGAGTTACCCTTTAAGTAATATAAAAAAAAAAAGTTTGCCTTTATAATCACTTTCAGAAACTGTGCCCCCTCCCCAGCCTAAAATTCAACATACTGGTTGTAGCCAGTAAGTCGATTGAGGGATCGACTTGGGTATAATCAGCCTGCCCATAGGTGGTTCAAATCTCAGCCAGTTCCTGCTAAACTGGCCAAGATTCAAACCATCTATGGCCAGCTTTGCCTGAGCCTGATCTCAAACCAGCACTATGCCCATCTACAGCAGCTCTTCTCCCCTCTCTCTCTTCCCACAGGGGACACTGCAGCAGTGGGATTCATTGGCTCCTGCTGCTGTCAGTCAAATCCTTTGAGGAATGTGCAGTGGGCAGGGCCAACCTGCATGAACGAGCCTGCATGACTGCCCCATAGCAAGCGGCTTGCTATTAGACCATACCTCCCAGCTTTTTGAGATGGGAATGAGGGACACCTATTATCAAAAGTACGTAGACATAGGACACACCCCTTGCCACACCCACTTAAAGGAGAATTCTACAAAAAAATGATTAGTTAAACCCACACGTGTTTTTTTTTTAACACTACTATTCCTTTATACTGACTTTTGACATTTACAAATGCAGCAATTTAGAAATTTTAGCACTTGTTAGCACTGGGAAATCTTTTTTGAAGGATAAAAAGTGCATTTTATGTGCAACTATCAGACGAAAATGAGAGACAAATGAGGAGGAAAGGGGGACATTGTTCCAAATCAGGGACAGTTGGGGGCTATATTAGACCCCTTTCACACTGGGGCAGTTTTCAAGCACTTTACCGCTAGGAATAGCCTCTGCAAAGCGCCTGAAAACCCGCCTCCCATTCATTCCAGTGTGTCTTTTCACACTGGAGCGGTGCGCTTGCGGGACGATCCGAAAAGTCCTACAAGCAGCATCTTTGGGAGTGCTGCATTTACAGCGCTCCCAAAACGCCCTTCCCATTGAAATGAATGGGCAGTGCATTCAAAGCGCCTTAAAAGTGATTTGAAATCGGTCCAAATTGATAGTTTTATAACTTTTTTGGGGGGTTAAAAGCGCCCTGCTGGCAGCTGAAAAGCGTCGCTAAAAGGAGTGGTACTTTAGCGCGATTGGCTGGCGCTTTCCGTGTGAAAGCAGCCATAGGACACTCGAGAAAAGCAGGAGCAGAGAGCGCCAGCAGGGGACCCCAGAAAAGGAGGTTTGGGACCACTCTGTAGAAAATGATCGCATACAGCAGGTAAGTGTAACATGTTTATTAGTTTCAGAAAAAAAAAAAAAAAAGAGAAGCTTTACAATCCCTTTCACTTAGCAAAGTATACAAGAAAGAGTGAGTCAGGCTACATTCACACTCCTGTCTGTGTTTTGCTTATACAGGCCAAGGCAATGGGTTCACACAACCGCTGATTACTTAGCTTCACTTCAATCATCTGGTGCTTTGTTCACAACTTTTTGAGATGGGAATGAGGGACACCTATCAGCAAAAGTATGCATAGGACACACCCCCTGCCACGCCCCCTTAAAGGAGAATTGTACAAAAAAAAAAAACAAGAATGGTTAAACACACAAGTGCTTTTTTTTATCACTAATATTCCTTTATATTGGCTTCTGGAATTTACAAATGCAGCAATTTAGAAATCAGATGAAAGGTTTAGCGCTGGAAAACACTTTTTGATAGATAAAAAGTGCATTTTATATACATCTATATAGATCAGACCAAAATGAGGGACAAATGAGGAGGAATGAGGGACAGGGGGACATTGCTCCAAATCAGGGACAGTTGGGAGCTATGCATACTTGGTACTTCTAGATATGTGGGAGCATATGATTCCCTCCCCACAATGCCTTGCTGGGTGCCTGAATGGCCAATCAAAATAGGGCTGCGTATGGTTACGTAGGGGTGGGGACATATTCCTTATCCCTTTAAGCTAAAGGGAGGAAGGAGGAGTAATTAAGTGTCCTATTGCTATGCCATGCATTGAAAAAGCACCAGTTTACTTTAAAAAAAAAAAAATTCTTAAAACGGTGTTCCACCCGCAATTTTTTTTTTTTTAAAGTCATCAGCTAATAAGGACACTTACCTGTCCAAAAAGCCCGCGATGTCGGCCCCCCGAGGCCGATCCGTCCATCGGAGCGGGTGCAGGCGCCGCCATTCTAATTAAGGGAAACAGGCAGTGGAGCATTGCAGCTTCACTGCCCTTTCCTACTGCGCATACGCGAGTCGTGCGGTGCTTTGTGAATGGCTGGCTGTCTTCTGGAACACACACGTGTCCCAGAAGACATCGGGGGGGCTCGCCGAAGAAGAAGAAATGACGTCCTGCACTGTGGACCAGCTGGATCGGAAGTACAGGCTGTACTTCATAAAAAGGTAAGTTAGAAAAAAAAATTTAAAAATTTAACTAGCCAAAAACGAGGGGTGGAGAGGTGGTCTTTCATTTAAGACCACCTCTCAAAAGTGGGTGGAACTCCACTTTAAGTTGGCTATACATTATACAATTTTCCTTTAGATTTACCAAAACCATATAATATGAGGTCACACCTAAACACTTTCAGTTGGTATGCAATCAGGGAGGCCCTTGAACTACATAGTTGAAGGTAAATCTAGAGGAAATTGAATAAGAAGATTTTATAATGGCGAGCTTAAGTTTGATTTTGGACACTCTCACGTGGCTACACGTACTAGCCATCAACGAAGACAACCGGGTGAAGATGGAAGCCCTGTCAGCGGTGACAGCACGCCACTGGAGGGCTTAGTTTTGAGGTACGTTTTTCTTAATGTGCTAGTATGCAGTGCATACTAGCACATTATGACATTTGCAGGGAGAAGATTTTTTTTGTTGCGTTTTTTTTTTTTTGCGGTTTTCTACTACTTTAAGGTGACAGTCCATACATCGTTTAACTTACATGGCTAAGGTTCACTGAGGTCCCTATAGCATATAATATATCACATGTACAGCTGAAGAAGACAGGAGTTTGAAATGCATTGGGTCCTTTCTATGTGAAACCTGTCACTGCTTAGAGAGAGCTTTTTACTATCTATATGTTATGGAATATGGTGATGTGATATGATATATTGTATAGACTTTGAATGTTTGGATTGGCCACGATTCATGCTTTTTATTGTGATAATTATGTAATAAAGAAAGTGTGCTTATAGTCTCTAACTACTTTTTTTCCACATGGTTACCACATTTACTGTCTATGTATATTTAAAAGGCTCTGCTACATTCCCTATATTACCAAAAGTATTGGGACGCCTGCTTTCACACACACTAACTTTAATGGCATCCCAGTCTTAGTCCGTAGGGTTCAATATTGAGTTGGCCCACCTTTTGCAGCTATTACTGCTTCAACTCTTCTGGGAAGGCTGTCCCATAGAGTGTGTCTATGGGAATGTTTGACCATTCTTCCAGAAGCGCATTTGTGAAGTCAGGCACTGATGTGGGATGAGAAGGCCTGACTCGCAGTCTACGCTCAAATTCATCCTAAAGGTGTTCTATGGGGTTGAGGTCGGGACTCTATGCAGGCCAGGCAAGTTCCTCCACCCCAAACTCGCTCATCCATGTCTTTATGGACCTTGCTTTGTGCACTGGTGCGCAGTCAGGTTGGAACAGGAAGGGGTCAACCCCAAATTGTTCCCCTAAAGTTGGGAGCATGAAATTGTTCAAAATGTCTTGGTATGCTGATGCCTTAAGAGTTCCCTTCACTGGAACTAACGGGCCAAACCCAACCCCTGAAAAACAACCCCACACCATAATCCCCCCCCCCTCCACCAAATGATTTGGACCAGTGCACAAAGCAAGGTCCATAAAGACATGGATGAGCGAGGTTTGGCGTAGAGGAACTTGACTGTCCTGACCTCAACCTGATAGAACACCTTTGGGAGGAATTCGAGTGGAGACTGCGAGATAGGCCTTCTCTCCAACATCAGTGCCTGACCTCACAAATGCGCTTTAGGAAGAATGGTTAAACATTCCTATAGACCAGTGATGGCGAACCTTGGTACCCCAGATGTTTTGGAACTTCATTTCCCATGATGCTCAACTACACTGTAGAGTGCATGAGCATCATGGGAAATGTAGTTCCAAAACATCTGGGGTACCAAGGTTCGCCATCACTACCATAGACACACTCCTAAACCTTGTGGAAAGCCTTCCAAGAAGAGTTGAAGCTGTTATAGCTGCAAAGGGTGGGCCAACTCAATATTGAACCCTACGGACAAAGACTGGGATGCCATTAAAGTTCATGTGCGTGTAAAGGCAGGCGTCCCAATACTGTTGGTAATATAGATTCAGTGTTGATACTGGTACATATTTACAGATCTCTTGGTCTTGCCCACAGATACAAAACTTCTGGTCGCGTATAATAACTACCATTCTAACATTAATTTAACCCTACAGACTGAGACTGGGGTGCCACTAAAGTTCATGTGTGTAAAGGCAAGTGTCCCAATACTTTTGGTAATATAGTGTATATGGGTATTGAGATTATTTTATTTTCGATTTTTGCTATATTTATTTGTTTATGCACTGCAGTGCACAGGTTCACTTAAAAACTAAGTGGGTATTTTATACCTGATGGTGTTATTTTATACACTGGTGGACTTTAGTTGAGTTTGCACAGGCATTTTAACCAAACAAAAATACATTGCAAGGCTTACAAAATCACACCTAAATTATGCAAACTGCATGCTTTTTTTTTTTTTTTTTAAACACCAAATTCGCAGACAGTGTCTCATTCTGTTCTCTGGCATGTAAATGTTGCACAGAAGGTTAAACTTTGTTTTGTACGTGTGTGTGTGTGTACGTGTGTGTGTATGTGTGTATGTGTGTGTGTGTGTGTGTGTGTGTGTGTGTGTGTGTACGTGTGTGTGTGTGTGTGTGTGTGTGTGTGTGTGTGTGTGTACGTGTGTGTGTGTATGTGTGTGTGTGTGTGTGTGTGTGTGACTTGTTTGTTGGACAGAAGCAGCACACGTGAGGTTAACACTTTCCTTTTCTCTTCTCAAAGAGAACAGTAAAAGATCAGCCTCTCCCCTCCATTGTAGAGATATTTTCTAACGATTAAAAAGAAAATCCCTGAAAATAAGCATTTCCAAGTCTAAAAGCTCTCTTACCTTCGAAGGTTGCTTATGGGTACTTGTAGGCTGAATGTTGCCAAGTGAGGTACCAATGGTGCATACAAAGGACAGCTGGGTCTGATACAAAGTTTGAATAATATTACAATAAAAGTACACATAAAAGTATTCTAAATCTTTGTACTAGAAAATGAATTTTACTTAAGTAAATAATTCAGCACATTTAGATTTCATAAAATCTTGCCAAGGTAAACCTATTTCCCGTACTGTAAACTCTGTACAGCCTCTCCACAATGATGTATACTGCAGCTTGTGGCCTGTCAGTACAAGCCCTGATGGCTGTGAGTTTCTAAGTAATGCTGCTATCAACAGCTGTGTTTGTATTCCTTAAAGTCTGGGCTTCTTTTCAGTGTTGGTAAACCTATACCTTTTAGTAAGCAACTGGTACTAAGACCATAGCAAAATGATAAGTGTCCATCAATTACCATGAATTAATTACATTTTCTTGGTGAACAGGCAGTTGGAATTCTGATTCTTCCTATGACAGGTAAATATAAAGCAAACTGTTTGGAAGGGGATAGTACAGATAGCCAACACTAGTATCTTACTCATTGCATTGTGGCTCAAAATGGACCAGATGTCAAAGGCTTTTTTGGATCTCTAACATCTATGGAGTCAATAGGCCAGAGACAACCTGGCCCTTGGTGGCAGGCAAATCAGCTTTGCCAAGTTGATCGGATGTTGAGTTTCAGGGATCTGGAGGATTTGGAAACAGGATTGCCTCAAAGGAGGTTGGCATCAACCCCAAGACTCTCAAAATCCTGGAGTGATGTGTCCGAGTCTGGGAGCGGAGAGATTAAAGTGTTTCCTAGAGCTCGAGCTGGGTCTAGGACAGTGATGGCAAACCTTGGCACCTCAGATGTTTTGGAACTACATTTCCCATGATGCTCACCTACACTTCAGAGTGCATGAGCATCATGGGAACTGTAGTTTCAAAACATCTGGGGTGCCAAGGTTGGCCATCACTGGTCTAGGATAAGACCCAGATACTCCAACGCTGACATCTGGAGGTTCAGGATCCAATCAAACCTTTTCAAGGGCTAAATTGTGATTGCCACATTGGAGGCAAGGGCTTATGCTGACTATTCTCTCAAGAAGGAGTCATCTAGATATTCCACAATGCGCATGGCCTGGGACCATAACAATGTAAGCACAGGGGATAGAACCTTGGTGACCACACAGGGTGTAGAAGACATACCAAACAGCAGGGCCATGAACTGGAAATGCCAGGAACCCACACAGCAAAGCAAAGGAATCGCTGATGTGCTGAAAAAAAAGGACACATCTTTGATGTCCACAGAGGTCCTAAAATGAGGGGGGCTATGACAGACTTTGTGGATTCCATGTGGATTTTCTGGGCCCGAATGCAGACATTGAGAGTCTGAAGCTCCAATCCAGCGGAATGCCCCCTTTAGGGTGGGTAACTGTGAAAAAGTTGGAATAAGACAAGTAAAATCTTTCTGCCACAGGAACTAAGGCAATATCCATATGCTACAGAAGATCTCCAAGGGCTGCATGGAGATCTATTAATTTGTGTGTTAACATGGGCAATTTGGAAGGCATGAATCGGGAAGGGGGCTGAAAGCAGAATTCTGACTTGTAGACCCTGGAAACCACTTTCTGAACCAAGGCATCTGAGACGTTGTCTACCTAGGTGTCAACAAGGGCAAACAGATGTCCACTCCATTTGGGAAGTGCAGGTGCCCATTCATGATGAACAGGATTTGTCTGCACGTTTGAGGATTTTGAAACCCATGGTTTGTGACTGAACTAGTCCCATGGTTTGGATCTAGCCTTTGAGGTTGAGGCCTGGAAGTAAACAAAGGAACACTTCTTGGCCTCGAGGGTCGGGTGTCTTTCAGCGATCAGGCCTAGGCTTCTTTTGCTAGGGTAAAGGAGTAGTCTTATCCCCAGTGACATAGTTGAAGGTGGTGTCCAAGGCAGCTCTGAATACATGTTGTTTCGCACAGGTCATGCGCAGTAATCACATTTTGCACGTCTGCTCTGTAGCCCAGTTCTCTGCATTTTTACTGACAGGAGACTTGTATGGGAAATGAGGCAAGAGCTATCCAACAACCCATCCATACAGTAGCTAAGGGCTGTTGGCATGAGCTTTAAATTCTCCACAGAGGATCAGTGTGGAGGGAATGTGGATCCCTTCTCATGAGCCTGAACCATTCCCCTGATGTTTGACACACTAGCATCAAGGCCAGGGCAGATTGCAATGCCAGGCTAGGCAGAAAAAATAAGGTATGGAAAAAAAACTCCAAACTTTTATTTATGACATTCTTAATGACTAAAGAATCCTTCACAGGAATCATCAGGACTTTATTATGACAGCCAAAGAAAACTTCCTAATAAGAGACTTGCTAAAGCCTAGTACACATTATCAATCCGATGTTAGTACAGATATCCCCCCCTCCCCCCAAACTATTGTGCACTGACAAGGGGACGGCCCCACCACCAGAACACTTCGGTCAACGCTCCCAAACAATGATCGGGAGACAATCGGCTGTTGGGTTTCTGGACTGGCTGCCATACACTGTTTTTTATTGAACCGGACAATGTCGCCCGGCATTCAGCTTGTGTGTACTAGGCTTAAATAGGAAAGCTAAGGGATTCCAGACAGGTAGCAGCACTAGTACAAGCTACAAGTTGTTTTTAAGGGGTGTGCACTATGTCAGTAAGAGTTTAGCTTCATTGGATGTGAGGGCACATCTTGGCGGCACTTTGGGTGACGTGCAGAGAAGAGATCACAGGATTTACTGATTGGTTATGTTTTTTTACGCTCCCTGCATGGAATTTTTCGTTTTATCCACATAGAGTGCGGGACTTTGTGAACTGACACATTATTTTTCACTGAGCAATTTATATAAGTCACGCTGTGTTAATGAATTTTTTTCGGTACTTGTGCACATTCAAGTAATATGTGATTAACGGTCTGTGATTTATGCACATATGAGGTATTAATTGAAGCGCTTCACTACTTTTCTTTCATATATAATTTTGTGTTCTGACTGCACAATTTTAAAGTGATACTAAAGGACGTTTTTTTATTTTTTTTAAATAACAAACATGTCAACTTACCTCCACTGTGCAGCTCAGTTTCCACAGAGTGGCCCCAAACATCCATTTCTGGGGTCCCTCGGTGGCTCTCGGTTACCTTGTGGGCGAGCTCCCGAGTCCAGCATTCGGCATCCATAGAGGCCTCTGGACTCTGGGCAATTCTATTGCAACGGGCAAAAAAACATGCTTGTTTTTTCTTTTTTTTTTCCCCCCCTTTACAACCCCCTGCCGACCAGCGCACGATATACATCGGCACAATGGCATGGCTGGGCACATGGGCGTACAGGTAGGTCCCCTTTAAGATGCGGTATTGTGGGCACCATGTGCTTTGTGACCATGACCGCGGGTCCAGCGGACTCAATGTCCGCCGGGTGCCCGCGATTGTGTCACGGAGCGGAAGAACGGGGAGATGCAAACAAGGCATTTTCCCGTTCTGCCTAGTGATATGACAGAGATCACTGCTCTCTGTCATCAGAAGCAGTGATCGCTGTCATGTGAGTTGTAGCCCACCCCCTCACAGTTAGAATCACTCCCTAGGACACACTTAACCCCTTGATCGTCCCGTAGTGTTTTAGCCCTTCCCTGCCAGTGTCATTTACACAGTAATCAGTGCATTTTTATAGCACTGATCGCTGTATAAATGACAATGGTCCCAAAATAGTGTCCGATGTGTCCGCCATAATGTCGCAGTCACAATAAAAATCGCAGATCGCAGCCATTGCTGATAAAAAAAAAATAATAATAAAAATGGCATAAATCTATCCCCTATTTTGTAGACGCTATAACTTTTGCGCAAACCAATCAATATACGCTTATTGTGATTTTTTTTTACCAAAAATATGTAGAATACATATCGGCCTAAACTGAGGAAAAAATTGGGAGTTTTTTTATATATTTTTGGGGGATATTTATTATAGCAAAAAGTAAAAAAATATTGCTTTTTTTTTGCAAAATTATCACTCTTTTTTTTTGGTTTATAGTGCAAAAAATAAAAACCGCAGAGGTGATCAAATACCACCAAAAGAAAGCTCTATTTGCGGGGGAAAAAAGTATGTCAATTTTGTTTGGGTGCAGTGTCGCACGACCGCGCAATTGTCAGTTAAAGTGACGCAGTGCCGAATCGCAAAAAGTGCTCTGGTCAGGAAAGGGGTAAATCCTTCCGGGGCTGGAGTGGTTAAGTTTGCTTAGCCATTATGTCTCCCGACTGAATCTAAAAAAAATGTAAGCTTTAGCTGGCAAAATTGTACTGTTTGTCTGGAGTGGTCCTCTAATCAACTGACTTAAAAAAAAACAAAAAAACTTTTATATAGGACACCAACGACAGGTACAATATATTTTTTTTTTAAAATAGTGTACCCCTTGCCCTTACCTTCTTCCTGTTCATCAGAAAAGCTTTGGAGGATGGGAGGTTAAGTATGCATTATTAATTCGAATTTTCACTGTTCTGGCTCGCTACTGAGCTAGTCTGACTTGTGAAATATTATAAGCACAGTTCTGGTGTAACATTATTTTTTCTGTCAATCACAGCCCCTGTTGATCTATGCATTCCTTTATCCTGAGAGATTTTCCTAGTGGAAACGCAGTGTCTGACAAACCACAAAAAGGATTTTCCAAATAAGCGGGGTAATAGAATCAAAAATGCATGAGTGCTTTTCGGACTTGTTTGTTTACTTTGGGCAGAGAGGTTAATCCTCAGCATTTTGGAAGAGGAGATGCAGAGTGAAGTTTATTCCTTTCCAAACGAGTCTGTATGGTTTCCACACAAGAAGCCATACTTCAAACTTCAAACCCAAACTTCAAAGAGCACGCTATAGACTTTTGAAAAGTACAGGATAAAATATGCACAATGGCTTCCCTTTTTCCCTAAAAAAAACGTGTTACGCTGCCATAAACTTAGTTTGCCTGCAACCTGATTATTATTTTTTTAAATGGGACTCTTCTGTCCCTACGGAATCCTGAACCATGGCGCACGCAATGACCTGTCATCAAGCCAAGTCAAGAGTACTTCACACCCTCTCACAAAGCTGCCCTAAAGCTCCTGTTCCCATTAGCCACAAGCACAAAGACACTTAAAGGAATCCTGTACCAAGGAAGTATGGACACTGACATTGCAGGGATATCCTTTTGAAAATACTGATTATCCAGCTAGCGTGCTGATACACTGTCTTTAGTACCCCTGAGCAAGTAGAGTTCTGACTTCACTTTGACTTTTCTGATTTGCTTGCTCTAAATACAATGATTTTAAGAAGAAGGAAGAAGATCCTGGACTGCCGCACTCCATAGAAAAGACATCTTTATTTGCAAAAATTAATAAAAATCCAAAATACATTCACATCAAAATGGATGGAATAGGGATGAAAGCCTTTGATCCCTGTTCCATCCATTTTGATCTGACTGTATTTTGGATTTTTATTCATTTTTGCAAATAAAGATGCCTTTTCTGTGGAGTGCGGCAGTCCAGGATCTTCTTCCTTCTTCTACACACTTGTGCAGAGCCAGCACCTGAGAGTTTGCAGTAGGGCGGGAGCACCTGTTCAGGTGTGGAGCGGCATTCCTTTCCTACAATGATTTTAAATATCTAAAGAATATCTAACCAAAAAAAGAATCGCAAAAGTAATACATTTAGAGTTGCCACCTCATCCCTTTAAACCCAAACACATGAATTACACAAGTTCTGAGGCTAATTTAATGCAGATAAGGCACCAAGTGAGTATAATTACCACCTTAACCACTAGAGGACCAGCCGCTGCAGTTGCACTGCGGGTGGTTGGCTCTCCTGGGCAAAATTGCCGTAGCTATACGTCGGCCGCTTTAAGACCACTAGGGGGCGCGACGACGGAGCCGATGCACGTGCCCGGCGGCCGCAATGTCCGCCAGGCACCCGCAAACGCTCCTGAGAGAGACAGAAAGAAGATCTGTCAATGTAAACAGACAGATCTCTGTTCTGTCAGGGGAGAGGAGAGTGATCTGTTGTTCATACTAAGTATGAACAACGATCCGTCTCCTCCCCCAGGCAGTCCCATCCCCCCACAGATAGACCCTGTACACACCATTAGATTTTCTGCAGCTTTTTGTCTTCAGATTTACCAAAACCATGTAGTGCAAGGGCCTGTCTGATTGCATACAAATTGAAACTCTTAAGCCCCATACACACTATCAGATTTTCTGCTGATTTTTTCCTTCAGATTTACCAAAACCATATAATAGGAGATCAAACCTTAGGAATTTCAATTTGTATGCAATCAGGCAGGCCCTCGCACTACATGATTTTGGTAAATCTGAAGACAAAAATCAGCAGAAAATCTGATAGTGTGTATGGGGCTTAAAGGTTTGACCTCATATCATATGGTTTTGGTAAATCTGAAGACAAAAAGCTGCAGAAAATCAAATAGTGTGTATGGGGCCTTAGGATCACTCCCTAGGACACACATTTAACCCCTTGATCGCCCCCTAGTGTTAACCCCTTCCCTGCCAGTGACATTTATATAGTGATCAGTAACTATTTTTAGCAGTGATCGCTGTATAAATGTTAATGGTCCCAAAAAAGGGTCAAAAGTGTCCGATCTGTACCCTGCAATGTCGCAGCCCCAATAAAAATCGCAGATCACCGCCATTACTAATATAAAAAAAATTTTTTTTAATAAAAATGTCAAATATATGCCCTATTTTGTAGACGCTATAACTTTTGCGTAAACCAATCAATATACGCTTAAAAGAAAATATGTAGAAGAATACATATCGGCCTAAAATGAGGAAGAAATTAATATATATAAGTATATTTATATTATGTATATATAGTATTTATATTTTTGGGGGGATATTTTATTTTTAGCAAAAGTAAAAAATATTGCTTTTTTTTTAAAATTGTCACTCTTTTTTTGTTTATAGCGCACAAAAAAAACGCAGAGGTGATCAAATACCACCAAAAAAAGCATGCCAATTTTGTTTGGGTACAACGTTGCACGATTGTCAATTAAAGCAACGCAGTGCCGTATCGCAAAAAATGGCCTGGTCATTAAGGGGGCAAATCCTTCCGGGGCTGAAGTGGTTAATCAGCCACAGAACCTGTGTAAATAACGTGTGTTTGGTTTTAAAGGGACGAGGTGGCAACCCTAAATACATTGTAGCTTAAAGTGGTTGTAAACCCTTACAACCTACTTTTTGCTACAGGTAAGCCTATAATAAGGCTCACCTGTAGCTACCCCGGATATCTGCACGGTTTAGGAGATATCCCCTGTATCTGCATGTGCCGATGTCATTGGGACATGCGCACTGAAGCAATGGCACGTACGTGCCGTTTGCTTCAGTGAGTGTGCCATTACCGGCGGCTCCCACGCGCATGCGCGCGAGTGACGTCATCGCGGCTCCGGCCAATCACAGCGCCGGCCGGTGCTGTGTACGGGCACCGCAGCAGGGGCTTCGATCTCAGGTGAGTATTACATAATGAGCTAGCATGCTATGCATACTAGCTCATTATGCCTTTGTCTTGCAAGTCTTTTTTTTTTTTTTTTCATGTGGGTTTACAACCACTTTAACATTTTTTAGTAGTAGTGGCTGCATTAGTTATTTATTCTATTTATTACAGGTACATACTGTATATAGCACCTTCAATTTATGCAGCGCTTTACACACACATATATATATATATATATATATATTTTATACATTCACATCAGTCCCTGCCCTCAAGAATTCGTTTTTCTCAGGATTTTTAGTACCTTTTATTTTCACCTAGGGATCCTGCCAGCAACACACTTCTTGTCCTAGGGAGAAAACGTTCACTCTTTGTACTTTATCTATGAAGAAGCAGTGTTGCCATACATGGACAGGAAGTATGGCAGAACACCTCCCCCTCTTATCATCTCCATAGCATAAGGAGGGTATTCTTTAGTCCAGAGAGAGAAATAGATATAGGCGATAACACTGCTTTAACCACTTGCCGACTAGCCGCCACAGTTGTACTGCGGCAGAATGGCATGGCTAGGCGAAACAACGTTATGTAATGTCGCTTTGCCCTGTGGCCACTAGGGGGCACGCGCCCCCCGTTCGCCCCCTTAGCCGATGCGAGTGCCCGGTGGTCTCGATCCCAGCTGGGCCCCCGCGATCGCCGCTGAGACACGGAGAACCCGGAACTGTGTGTGTAAACACAGTTTCCGGTTCTCTGAGGGGAGAAGAGACTGATTGTCTGTTCATACAGAGTATGAACAGCGATCTGTTATCTTCCCTACACAGTCCCCTCCCCCCTTCAGTTAGAACACACACTAGGACACACTTAACCCCTTCACTGCCCCCTAGTGTTAACCCCTTCCCTGCCAGTGACATTTTTACAGTAATCAATGAATTTTTAATCGCACTGATCGCTGTATTAATGCCAACGGTCCCAAAAATGTGTCAAAATTGTCCAACGTGTCCGCCATAATGTCGCAGTCACAATAGAAATCACAGATCGCCGCCATTACTAGTAAAAAAAAAAAATAACAATAAAAATTCCATAAAACTATCCCCTGTTTTGTAGATGCTATAACTTTTGCGCAAACCAATCAATATACGCTTATTGTGATTTTTTTTACCAAAAATATGTAGAAGAATACATATCGGCCGAAACTGAGGACAAAAATTGTTTTTTATATATATTTTTGGGGGATATTTATTATAGCAAAAAGTTAAAAATATTGCATTTTTTTCAAAATTGTCACTCTTTTTTTGTTTATAGCGCAAAAAATAAAAACCGCAGAGGTGATCAAATACCACCAAAAGAAAGCTCTATTTGTGGGGAAAAAAAGGACATAAATTTTGTTTGGGTGCAACGTCACACGACCACGCAATTGTCAGTTAAAGCAACGCAGTGCCGTATCGCAAAAAGTGCTCTGGTCAAGAAGGGGGTAAAATCTTCCGGGGCTGAAGCAGTTAAATAACACTGCCGAACGTATAGGAAGTTATCAGCTTACTGGTTTTCTGGCAGGATCAACAGGTACAGCATTTTGTTGCACTTATTAGATAGATAGTTTCCTCGGGAGCTGTCATGTCTGACTTGTCCCCAAAAAATGCAGACACCAGGGTTAATATTCTGCTATTGGGGTCAATACCTAGTGGGGCACTTCCCTGAAGCAAGCATGCAGGATGGCAGTTCAGAGTTTTCAGAATTCACTGGCTGCATGCTTGTCCCAGGTCAGTGAATATCTAGGTAGTGAAGACAGAATCCGCATGACAGCTTTAGAGCTTGCAGATTAAAAACTTCTAACCTCTCTAGTTTCCTTTATTAAAGAGGTCCATGTGACTAATAAACCTATTCTGCCACTACTATCCATGTTACATTGCAGTAGGTTTGCCACCTTTTCTTCAAGTCAAACCCCAACACTTTAGCGCCGCACAGAATTTTATTTTTTATTTTTTTTATAGTAAACACTATACATATATTTTGCAATTAAGTAACATTTCTAATCATATGAAGTTAATCACAAGAGTCCCCCTTTACATCAGAGTCCACAGAGTTCCCCTTTTACATTTGAATCCACTTGCAGAGTTATCTTTCACTGTAAGGGGGGACTCTGCAGACTCTGATGTAAGGGAGAACTCTGGGGACTCTGACATAAGGGAGGCTTTGGGAACCCTGATTTAAGGTGAAAAACTGAGAACTCTGATGCATGGAGAGGAATCTGATGTAAGGGGGAACACTGGCTTCTGGTGTAAAGGGGAACTCTGCTGTAAGGGGTGCTCTGAGAACCCTGATTTTCTTTAGTGTACTCATTCAGAGGCAGGAGAGAGAAGGGGGGAGACTTCAGTCACAGACAGGGATGGATGGTGAGCTCACTCATCCCTTGGCAGTCAGCACTGCTCATCTAGATGTATCGGAGGCTGCTGGACTTCAAACTTCTGGCCCCAAATTTCCTATTCTGAGGCACAGTGCTGGAGATTGGAGTGTGAGCAGACACAGAGGGGTGGGGGGGAAGAAGAGGTGCAGATCGAGCCCTCTCTCCTCTCCCGTCTGTGTGTGTGTGTGGGGGGGGGGGGGACTGTTAGTTCCGGCTTTGGGCAGTGTGAAAGAGTGTAACAGACACTCTCGGCTTCGATAACTGCCAGCAACCCCGCTGGAAAGCCATAGCCCAGTCTGAATAATGTGTCCGGGTTTCAGGCAGTTTGAAACCCGGACACACAATTTCATACCCGAACTGTCCGGGTGAATCCTGGACAGTAATAAGGAGAGCCGGCAAAACTGTAATCCTTGAAGTGACGTTTATTGGTACATCAGAGTGACAATAAAACAATAAAGCTGACGCGTTTCGGCAATAGCCTTAGTCAGCTACAACTAAGGCTATTGCCGAAACGCGTCAGCTTTATTGTTTTATTGTCACTCTGATGTACCAATAAACATCACTTCAAGGATTACAGTTTTGCCGGCTCTCCTTATTACTGTTGCATTGGAGTGTGTTGGGACACATCGAGCCTCGGCACCTGTAAGTGGACCTGGTGTATTGATTAAGTTGTCTCTGCAGAGAGCGCTGTTACCTTTCTTCTTTTCCATGCTGAATCCTGGACAGGCGGCAACCCTACATTGCAGCTGTACTTTTCTGCATATTTCAGATGCTCACCCACCCAGTGGATCCATCATTGTCCAGCTGAGAGCCTCTTCTGGCAGCGCTCGGTCCCACGCCATCATTTTTAGGTGTGACATTGAGAGGGTGCCGGCTGTTCCGGGTTCAGCCTATGCAGTGCTAAGCCTGCCTGCCTCCTCCTTGCCTGAGTGAAAGGCAAAGGAGGACAGTGCAGGACATTTACCTATGGAAATGACATGCATGGGGGGATGGGGCAAGACAATTTAGTAAAAAAAAATATATATATATTGTATTTGTAAAAGGTAAATAAAGAAAAAAAAAAGGAACCCAGGATGAAGGAAGGTGAAATCCGCTTTAAGACCCCTTTAAAAATTGTGCAACTTCAAAGTCGCGCGATTTTACCGTGCTTTCGCGGCCTTGATTTTGCTGTGATTTTACCGCGATTTTGCCATGATTTGGGATCAGTACTACTTTGTATGACTTTACAGGGTTGGGGTATACAAATGCTTTGACCCTCAGCTTGTGATTACAAAGTCGTACTGAAATCGTGTCTATATTATTCAGGTACGATTTGCATGCTACTTGAGGGTTTAACATTGAGGTCTATGGACATCAACTCGCATGGAAGTTGGACCAAAGAAGTGCAGGGACTACTTTGAAGTCGCCACGACTTAAAGAGGAGTTCCCATTTAAAAAAAAAATAAAATAAAAGTCAGCAGCTACAAATACTGCAGCTGCTGACTTTTAATCGGACACTTACCTGTCTCAGGTTTCAGCGATGCGGGGGATTGAAGCCCCGCTCGTCCCCCCCCCTCCGCTCGGCGGGGCCGGCATTTTAACTGTGGGCGCCCGGCTGTGGCTTCACAGCCGGGCACCCACTGCGCATGCGCGAGCCGTGCCACGCGCAGTCACTGGCCCCGTAATCATCTGGGACCGGTCACATGTCCCAGATGATTGACAAGAGGGAGGGTGGAGAGGCGATCTCCCTTCCTGCGCCGAGGGAAGTGATGTCACCAGCCTAGGCACCGAAGGAGGCAGACAACGAGGGACCCCCTAGCAACAGGCATTTAGAGGTGAATAAAAAAAAAAAATCCCCAAATGTTTTTTTTTTAATTTTTTTTTTTAAGCACATTACTAATTTTTTTTTTTTTGGGGGGTGGAACTCCACTTTAAAGTCGTGCCAATATGAATGGTAGTCATTGAAAATCATGGAGAATGACTTGTCATACGATTTTGCAGTACAAAATCGTGGGGGGACAAGTCGTATAAGTGTGAAAGGGGCCTTAGTCTGTATTGCAGGAAAAATCTTCAGAATTTTCAGACTGATTTGAGATAGAATTTATAGTTCTTTTGTCACATTAAGCTACGATTTTGTTGCAACATGTTGGGCTGCAGGAGCACTTTGCCAGGATTTAAGAGGAACTGCAGTCTGCTCACATAATTTGTAATAAAAACATCTTTGCCATTCTGAAGCTTCCCTCCAACCACTTTGCTTATTATTTTATATATACTGTGATTCTGTACTTGCCAAATATGCTGCAGAAATCTCCCTCCACTGAGTCTGGCTTCAACCATTTTAACTGTGGGCAGCTGAAGCTGCTTCCTGTTCACTTCCTGGATTTACACAAACATACAGAGGCACACCTCCAACTCTGCAGCCATGTAGCTCTCATTGGCCCTCTTATGACTCATCCCTTCCTGGCAAACTCTCACCAGAGTGCATGATGTCATAGGCCTAGGCTAATAACCAGACAACAAACAGGAAGTGGTCTGTATAAGGTATTTACTGGCAGAAAAAAAAAAGTTTTACTATCCAAAGTTAAAACAACAAGGGCAGAAGATTTAATAGATGGAAAGATGAAAAAATTACTGAAGGTGAAGGTTTCAAATTTTAGGAAAACGTGAAAACACGAAAAAATGCATAGGGTGTACACACAGACCTCCTCCGAAGAGGAAGGACCCTTACCCTGATCCCCCATGGCGCAAGACTCCTGACAGGGACTGGGGTACTCACTGGCCCACCTAGCCAAAACCAGGCAGACCCCAGTCTCTGGGAGGGTTGCCAAAACAGAGGTCAAACCAAGCCAGAAGGCCATGTCCACCCCCCTCCCAAGACTTTTAGGGCAGGCCCAAGGACCCACACCTTATTAATCATGCAGCGAAAGTATACAATGCAAAAAAAAAGACAAATGTGACAAAACACACAAATGAAAGTGGGGAAAGGGAAGTAGAGAAGTGCAGTAGTGCCATAGTGCAATACATCGGCAGGCCCTTTGGCCAGGAATCAAAAATTCCTCTAGTCCCAGCCAAAAGGCCTGGCCCTAGAGGCAGGTGCAAAAAAGTGAGAAATGGTGCAGTGACCTCGGTGCCAATAAACTCAAAGGGAAGCCAATACACAGCGAGTATTACGGCACCCCGGAACTGCCACCCCAGGGGCATATACACCATGGGCTTCCTTCCCTCGGCCAGACCAATGCAACCCTGACCCAACCAGGAAGGCACCAGAACTTAGAGATCTAGGGAGAGCCTTACCTACAACTAGGGACAAGCCTTGTGCACAAGGCCAGAATCAACCCAGGAGGAAAAAGGCCCTCCCACCTAATTACATCAAGGAAGTACTAATTGGTCCCCCAAATTCATAGCTTCCAACTGTCCCTTTCGAGGGACTGTCCCTGATTTGGAGCAATGTCCCTCTGTCCCTCGTTCCTCATTCCCCCTCATTTTGGTCTGATTTCTATAGATGTATATAAAAATGCACTTTTTATCTATCAAAAAGTGTTTCCCAGTGCTAAAACTTTCATCTTATTTCTAAATTGCTGCATTTGTAAATTCCAAAAGTCAATATAAAGGAATAGTAGTGGTAAAAAAAAGCACTTGTGGGTTTAACCAATCCTATTTTTTTGTACAATTCTCCTTTAAGGGGGCGTGGTAAGGGGTGTGTCCTAAGCCTGTATGCTTTTGCCAATAGGTGTCCCTCATTCCCATCTCAAAAAGTTGGGAGGTATGCAAATTGGCGAAGGGGTGTCAGAGTTCTTTCTTTAATAACTGATAAGAACAGATACTACACAAAGTCATCCCATTCCCAAAATCATCCTGTTGCCAGTAATGTGGTCCTTTGGGAGCACCCGCTGCTAAGATATGTTAAATAGCATGCCAGTTATTACTGCTTTCATTATCTACAAGCGCTTTACTATCTTTTAGATAGAAAGTTACACAACACAGAAGCATGTGATCTCTGAAGACACAGACCCACCCAAAAACACTTTTGAGGAGCTGTGAATCGTTGCAGCCTTTCTACTCCTCTCTCTCAGCATACATGCTGTATATAAAATATTATATTAGCCCCTTAATCAATTTATTATAAAAAGCAACATAGCAATTTTCATAACAAAGGTCTACTTATATTTGAATATAATGAAAAGATGCAAGTAAATACACACTTTTTAGCTTTTGCTTTGTTCAACATAATTATAGAGAAAAGATTAGTCTGACTCGTCTACTTCACTGTCTTCATGGATAACTTTACTTTAAAAAATATATATATTTTCATACATCCGGGTACAACAAGCACATTTGCAGTTATCACCTTCAGCCTAGGTTCACATTGATGTGATTTGGCATGCGATTTGACATGTCAAATCGCATGCCGAATCGGCGGCTATTGCCGGCAATGGCGCTGTCCGAATCGGGTGCGATTTGTATAGACATCTGTGCACAAACCCGCACAGATGTCTCTGAAATCGCTCCCGAAGTCGGACTGACATGCGGGTATAAAATCGCGCAAGTTCGTCTGAACTCGCACGATTTCAATCCCGCAGTTCGTGTGAACCTGGGCTCAATCTCTGTCTAGCAGGGTGCAGAAAGCAATGCACAGAAATTGTGTATTAAAAGTACAGTTGTCTTTTAAATGCTTAAATCAAATGCAATTTTTTTTGGAACCTGAGCACTGAACACACGTCAAGTGTTTGAGTCCCCGCACAAGAAATAAAAAAAGTTGTATAGCAATTATTGAGTGCTTGGCTGTAACTGATACACAAGGCATGCCTTGAGGCAACACACATAGTGGTGTATACGCAGGTTCAGACTTCTCCTGCTGCAGGGCTCACGGTGAAGCTTAGGGGTTCAATAGCGTCGCTAGATTTAAAAAAAAAAAAAAAAGACCAGGATTAAGGTAGTTCCTGCAGCTATGTCCATATAAAAGAAGCTAACAGAAATAAAATACATTTAAAAAGGTGTTTCTGTTTAAAATTAATAAAACATAATCATAACCTTTTATAGGTAAAACAGCAGTTTACACTCAAGAGAAATATAATCTGCAATATCGTTCAAAAGGATTAAAAAAAAAAAAAATTGGGGAGATACCAGTTTTCACAACGGTAAAGGCTCCTGGCCTTTTTTACCTGGGGGCTGAACAAGAGAAAAATCGAGTCATGTATGGCTAGCTACACACTGCTAATTTGAATTACTAGACAGATTAGAAAACCTTTTCCAATGGCTATTGTACCCTTAAACTTAAGGCAAAACTTTTTTTTTAGTTTTAGGAATTAGAATGCTTGTCAGGTTTTTATTGCTGTCTGTGCCCCTGTTAAAGTGGAGTTCCACTCCTTTTTGCAACTCTTCAGCATCCCTCACTAAACTGTGCACTGTAAACGAATTGGATATTTAAAAAAAAAAATTCTCAGCACCTACTGTATATCTGCTGTATTTATTTTTCACTTCCTCCTCCCTGGCCGCGGCCCATCGCATAATTTCCTGTCTGCAATGCCTTCTGGGAAGGGGCGGCAACTTCCTCTGACACTGCCGTTGCTATGGAGACCTGACCTGAAACCTATTACACTGCTTGTGCTGCACTGAGCATGTGCGAGATCTGCAAGGATGAGATCCAGGAAGAAATACAGTCTGGCTTCAGATGCCCACACTTAAGATGGCCACGGCCTGCTGTAAGTTTATAAAATAATAAACTACTGCTATAGACTAACAAAACAGACCTTAGTTTACAGACTAACTTTACTAGAATACATTAAGCTTGTGTATTATAGGGGTGTTTTTATTTAAAAAGTATAATTTCAGCCACTTTAAGGAGATTCATCCTCTCTATTTGTTCTGTTAATGAAGTGAAAGTAAAAGAAAATCCCAAATTTTGGGTTGTCCCTAGAAAAGTTATAGAGGGGAAATCTAGTTCAGATGACCTGGTGGTCCTCAAGGAATTCCCTTAATTTGCAAGGATTTCCTCTCACTTCCTGTTTGGCTTTGGGACAGGAAGTGAATGGATATCTCCGCAATGGGACACAAATGCCAAAAAAAAAATCTGACAGAGGTTATAACCCTACTTTATCCTAAATGAAAAAAAGTTTTGCCTATAGTTCTACTTTAACTCTATTGTTGCCTCCACTGTGAGCGGTGGCATTTAATCTATACCAACTGGAAGTGTGTTACCATTGATTCAGGTAGCCCAATCACATCTACAATATGAAGGTGCTGCTCCCCCCCAGTCTGAGCCACCCACACCAAGGGTCCCAGGCTTACCTCTCCACCCTGGGTGCCCCAGGAAATCCATGGCAGGTGTCAGAATTGAGAGCGGTAGGAGACCAGCAAAGGTAGTTTGCTAATCTCACATTTTTCTCATCTCACCAATGAACTCCGAAGCACTCAGCCCTAAATACTTCCAGGTCTAAAGTTGTCAAATAGTAGACTGAGCACAGTTTCTGTTCAAACTGCAGGGATGACATTAGATGTGGAAAAGACCCCTGATGTCTCCTTAAAGAGAACTTATCACCTGCAATATGCTATTACATGTAGCATTTGTCAGCCTCCTTGTCATAGCAATAAAGTAAAAGAAAAAAAAAAAAAAGATAATAATTTTAAAAATGTAATTAAATTAACTGGTTCCTGCCCAGCCTATCGTACAATGACGGGCCGGGCAGGTCTGCTCTTGCTCTGGGAGGATGTCATATGACGTCCCTCCATTCTTGCCATGCATGGGGGGCACACAGCGATTGGTGGTGTGCTGTGTCCTTTGGCGCATCACAGCGAATCATCAATCAGGCTAAAGAGCCAATAACGTTGGCTCTTCACCATATGATCAGCTGTGTCCAATCGCAGCTGTTAACACGTAAACGAATGCCGGTTATCGGCATTTCCTTTCCTCATCGCTGTAACTGTTTGAGGAAAGGAAATACGATAACCGGATTTCCTGTGACAGAAGACATTTACTCTGACAATCAGGGCACTGATTATTAGTGCCCTGAGTATTAGTGCAGCTCCATCAGTGCCAATCAGTGTCCATCAGTGCAGCTTATCAGTGCCCATCAGTGTAGCTTATCAATGCCACCTTATCAGTGCACATCAGTGAAGAAGAAAAATTACTTATTTGCAAATAACAGAAACCAGAGGGGTGCAGGGGCACGGCCCCCCTAGTTTGCATGCAGGGCACCAGACTAATGACTGTCTATAAGGTCTGACATTTTTTTACAAGCACATGATTATTTTATGACACTAACTTGAATATAAGCCTTTAAAATGAGCATGTTCGTGTCCCATAGACTTTAACAGTGTTTGCGTGTTCGTCTGAATTTTTTGCCTGTTCGAATGTTCTGGTGCGAACCGAACCGGGGGTTGTTTGGCTCATCCTTACTTAGAATGTACCAAACTGTTGATTTGGCCACTCCTAATGTTGCTGCTATCTCTCTGATGGATTTGTTTTTGAAGCCTTATGCCCTGTACACACGGTCGGATTTTCCGATGGAAAATGTCCGATCGGAGCGTGCTGTCAGAAATTCCTACCATGTGTGGGCTCCATCGGACATTTTCCATCGGATTTTCCGACACACAAAGTTTGAGAGCAGGAGATAAAATTTTCCGACAACAAAATCCGTTGTCGGAAATTCCAATCGTGTGTACACAAATCCGACGCACAAAGTGCCACGCATGCTCAAAATAAATAAAGAGATGAAAGCTATTGGCCACTGCCCCGTTTATAGTCCCGACGTACATGTTTTACGTCACCGCGTTCAGAATGATCAGATTTTTTTCGGATTTTCCGACAACTTTGTGTGACCGTGTGTATGCAAGACAAGTTTGAGCAAACATCCGTCGGAAAAAAAACATGGATTTTGTTGTCGGAATGTCCGATCAATGTCCGACCGTGTGTACGGGGCATTACAATGGCCTGTTTCACTTGCATGGACGGCTCCTTTGAACGCATGATGTAGGTTCACAGCAATAGATTCCAAATGCAAATACCACATTTATGCTGGCCATACACTATACAGAAAATCGGCCGAACCCCTTTTCGAAAAACGAACGTTCGACCGTGACCGCAAACGATCGTGCCATTATATAATGACCGATAATCTGTTCAGTGGACATGAATAAATAATTTTGTGTTCGTTTTTTTACATATACCTAGTGCAGGCAGTTCGGACGGGAAACACATTAACCTTGCAATTTATCGTACGTTCGGCAGAAATTTTCCAAACATGCCGTTCGTTTTTTTTCCACAAAAACGTCACAAACGATTATCGATTTGTACCCACTAACTTGCCGAAAAACGAAAGTGTCCATACGAACGATTTTTCGGCCGATTTTTCGTATAGTGTATGGCCAGCATTAGAATCAACTCCAGACCTTTTACTTGCTTAATTGACGATGAAATAACTAAAGAGTAGCCCACACCTGGCCATCAAACAGCTTTTGATTCAATTGACCAATTACTTTTGGTCCCTTGAAAAGAGGGGATGGCTATTCTTAAGTGCTGTAATGGCTAAACCCTTCCTCCGACTTGGATGTACATACCCTCAAATTAAACCAGAGAGTGTGCACTTTCAGCCCGTATCCATTTTATTACTATAGCTTGAATATGTTTTGGTAAATATCTAAAACAATCTAAAACTGTGCCTGTGTCCAAATATATATGGACCTAACTGTACATTAATACCATTTTTTTAATTGAGTGTATTTTTAACTGCAAATATAGATTTAATAAACAGTTGTGAAAACATTGTGCAACATAACATTGCAATTAACATAATTTTATTCTATAGGTCCTCTGCTTTCAGAGAGTAATTCCCTGGCCAAAATTGGCATTTAAACTTGTGTGAAAAAAACGGCTCTGACAGAAGAAGATTTTCAGCAAATACACAAATTACCTATTGAACTGAAAGCACAAAACAGTGTTATCTTCCTCTTGTAAACTAAATGGAGACAAAGAGAAAAATACTTGTTTGAAGTCCAGCCTAGGTGATAAGCATGACTCTTTCCATGGATAGTGAGTGTCCTAAAGGAGCATAGCCACCCAGGGACAGGAAGTGTGTTATTTACAGGATTAACAGGTGAAAATAAAGGAAAATAGCATGCAAAAGAAACCCAATTCAGCCACGCCATCTAAGGTTGGGTAAGCTGCAAAATGTTTCATTTTTTGGTTCTGGGTTTAGATCTACTTTAAAGTATGTCAGAAGATAAAAACCATTCAGTGCATCTCTGCCATACATACCCATCATTATCACTTATCCCTCTAAAAATGCTGCAATTACAGAAAACTACCTACTGATCTGCCAGAAATCCAGCATTTCCCCAACTTCCTGTTTGAGCATCCTTTGCTGCCTTGAAACCCCAACCAATGTTGTCAGCCCTGCCTGCCAAACTGCAAAGACTACCCCTCTCTGTCCCACTTCACATGCATACATTCATTTTTTTTCCCAGCAAAACAATGCTGCTACTTCGATTCCCAGGAGTCTATCCACGCTCTGTGGTTCTGGGGCATAGAAACTGAGCTCCCAGTAGCTGAGCCTGCAAGAATTTTACAAGCCTGGTGATGGTGGTGCAGGGAGTAATAAAAGCTGATTCTCCCCAAAGGAACAAGAAAAAAAAAAAAAAAATTGGGACTTGATCCAGATGAGGGAGAAGGAAGTGTGGGGGGATTTTGCTAATGCCTGGATACATACTTTAAGATAAACTTTGCCTTGGATTATTTGCACCAATGAAAAAAATAACATTTATATCACCTAGACCTGTGGTCTCCAAACTGCAGCCTGGGGCTGGATGTGGCCCTTTGCTTGCTTTTATTCAGCCCTTGGTGCAATATTTCATCCTCTAATACCAACAATGGGGCATAATTCTTCCCCATAACACCAATGATGGGGCACAGTTCCTCCCAATGACACCAACGATGGGGCACAGTTCCACCCAGTAACACCAATGACAGGGCATGATTCTTCCCAATGACACCAACTATGGGAAACAATTGTTTTCACTGACACAAAAGATTGAATTTACTCCCACTGATGCAGGGACACTGTCTCTGTTCATTTGCCACAGCAGCCCCCCTAAAGTCTTAAGGGCAGTAAACTGGCCCTTTGCTTAGAAAGTTTGGAGACCCCTGTCCTAGACAAAAATGTCTTCCCTACTAATGTATTTACACCTTAACCACTTGCCGCCCACCCACCGTCAGATGACGGTGGGGCGGTGTGGCTCTCGTTCTGGGTGGACATCAATGCCACCCATCAATGCCTATCAGTGCCGCCTATCCGTGTTGCCTATCCTTGTCGCCTATCTGTGCCCACCAGTGCCACCCACCAGTGCCCATCAGTGCCACCCATCAGTGCCCACCAGTGCCGCCTATCAGTGCTCATCTGTGCCACATATCAGTGCCACCTATCAATGACCTTAAGTGTGGCATATTCGTGCCTCCTCATCAGTGCCACCTAATCTGTGCCCATAAGTTCCGCAGCATCAGTGCAGCCTACCGCTGAAGGAGAAAAATTACGTATTTACAAAATTTACTGACAGAAAGAAAAACTTATTTTTTCAAAATTTTCACTCTTTTTTAATTTTTTTAGGAAAGAATAAAGAACCCAGAAGTGAATAAATACCAAAAAAAGAAAGCTCTATTTGTGTGAAGAAAAATGATAAAAATTTCACATGGTTACAGTGTAGCATGACCGCGCAATTGTCATTCAAAGTGTGAGAGCGCTGAAAGCTGAAAAATGGCCTGGGCACGTAGGGGGTGTAAGTGCCCAGTATTGAAGTAGTTAAAGACGTGGACATGCATATAGGAAAAAAAGATTTAGATGTGTGCATATCCTTTTGGTAGACACATTCTGACATCATGAACAATAACCATTTTTTTTTTTAACAATCCATCAATTGTGTCAGGACACCAGACATGCACACACTTGTCCCTGGTCAGTGACTCACCAAGCAGTTAAGCAACAGCAAAGGTGCCCTAGAACATGTAAACTGAAACAAGTCAGCGATGGCAGCGGCTTCATGTTTGTAATGGGTTCTTTCTTTTTAACCCTTAACCTCACCTCTAATACTAACCTAAAATGTATTTTATCACATCCAATAATACTATATTATCAGTGGTAAATACTATAGCAGTAAAAACTGCAGTGGCAGTACCCTTGGTCTCCTCAGCTTTATTTGGAAGAAACCATAGTAATCATCCTGAAAAAAAACATTTAGCATATCCAGTTTGATAATTAATTCTTCCCTGAGACCAGTTGACCTGAGGATATCCCAAAAAAATACAATGGTTCCCCAATCTGACTTTTAATGGATGGATTAGGTGGTGATCATCTTTTACCTATATGCACATTTACTTTTGTGTTGGCCACCTTACTGAAAACCTCTTTTTCATGGCTGCAGAAAATTAAAATGTCGCTGTTGCTGTATCCAAATGTTCTACATTTTAAATAAAATTATATATTTTTACTTCAGCAGTACTGAAAGAGCAAGTCACATTTTCTCAGCCTACTATGTTTACACACATATGTCAAGAAAGGCTCATATAAGAGGCCAAGCCATGCCAAGTCGTGAAGGTAGAACTATGGTAAAATTTTCATATTGTTTATGTCATGCAAACTTCACATATTAATAACACCGGGCTCTCTTTTTCAAAGTAGCCCTGGAAAATTTTTTTGTAAATACCTGTTGATCCTGCCAGTAGGACCATGAGATAGGCACTTCCTTTGATAGGGTGACTATGCTCCTTCCTCTCCAGTGAAATCACTGCAGTGCTTTCACCCGTTTTGCCGCTGTAGCTGCTTAGATGTTGGCAGCGGTGATAGCGCTATCAGTAAAAAGCCATGCCTTTGCACATTTTTCTGTATGCAGGAGCTTGGGGAGCCCATGTAAAATCCTTGCTTCAGTCTTTCTAAAGCCCCGTACACATAGGCCGATTACCGGGCAGTATCAACCAGCTCTATAAAAACTGGCCGACGTTTGGCCCATGTGTATGGCAGCCGGTTCGGCTTCTGTCGAAGGGCATGACCGAAAAAGGTCTGCCGATCAGCGCTCTCAGACAAACATATACCTATAAACACAGCCCATTGTACTTATTGGATTTATAAAAAGTTTATTGTATCAAAAGCATAGAAAAGCCAATATTACAATCCAAAAACATTCAATGGTGACATTCGTGCAAATAAAACACCATGTCCACCAAACATGCCCACATCCAATGACCATACATGTATCTATAAGAATATTAGTGTACAATAGTAGAACAACTGACGCCCTCAAAAGTGCCAATTCAGAGGGATATAAATATATAAACATATGCCAAGGTCAACGCTTAGCTGCATTCCTGCAAGGGAATATATCGTTAGTCCTGGACTGGTGGAAAACTGGAATCCTGGGAAAAAAGCGCACAAACAGTACTAGTCCTTGGTGTTATCCAATGAAATGTTAGGAGGTAGCTAAAAAACAGTGGTCCAGAGGAGGTATATTGATCAGAGTTGCTTTCACAATGTGTATATCATAGATTGCCATGTACCTGTGAAGGCTATAATGGAACCATGTCCCATGTCACCTCCCTCACACTGTCCTGAAGATCACAAGAGAATAAAACAAATCAAGCTACCGATCCCGGTCCCTCATGGACCATTTGTAATCCAAGGGGTATAGTCCCAAACAAACATGCAGTTCCAAGGATATGTGTGGTGAATGATACTTATTGTATCCTTCGAAGCATCTCTGTCCTTGGCACAGGTAGGGTACCAGTTCCTTGGAGGATTTGTCAAGCCAAAAGCAATGGAGAAGGGTCCTCTGGTCACAAGGGCAAGCTGGACAGTGAGATTTCCCTTTACTTCCTGTCCCATAGCCAAACAGGAAAAGAGAAAATCCGTGTAAATTAAGGTAATTCCTTGGGTCCCCATTGGACGATTTCTCCTCTATTACTTTTCTGGGGACAACCCAAAATTTAAGATGCACGCGGGAGCCGCCAGTCACGGCACACGCTGAGGAAGAAACGGCACGGAAGTCCGTTTCTTCACAGCGCATTCGCCGATGACAACATCGGCGCACTACAATTGAAATATCTCCTAAATGGCGCACGTTTAGGAGATATTTCCACTACCTATAGATAAGCCTTATTCTAGGCTTACCTATAGATAGAAGTCAAACAAAACAGTTTACAACCACTTTAAAGGACATTTATCTTCAAATGTTTTTTTTACCCACATAAAGAAAAGGCAATTTAGGCTCAATCATTTAGAATAACTGGAGCATAAAAACAGTGCTAGTTTTCATTCTCTAGTCTATACAAAAAAATAAATTAAAAAAAATGAAACAAAAGACAAAAGTGTCTAATTGGCTGCCATGGGTCATGGTTCCAATGTGAATGGCTCTTGTCCTCATAAACTGGTGCCACTGTGTACATCAGAAACGTTGCCTGGCATAGTTTTGTCCAAACTTCAACATGTTGCCTCTGTGGGAAACATTTGCCTTGTTCAGTGCTGGTGTGTATTGAACAGCTCATGACTCAATCTTCTACATGTATAAGGCCACCTATAGTCCGACATACAGCCATACTCTTTTGCCCTCTGACCAAAATCACTTCTGGTGGAGTTTTGTATTTTATTCTGCCATGTGCTGGTGAAGTATATTTTAAGAATCCGAAATGCAGATGTCAAATATATACAGTATCTCACAAAAGTGAGTACACCCCTCATATTTTTGTAAAAAAATGTTATTATATCTTTTCATGTGACAACTCGAAGAAATGACACTTTGCTACAATGTAAAGTAGTGAGTGTACAGTTTGTATAACAGTGTAAATTTGATTTCCCCTCAAAATAACTCAACACACAGCCATTAAAGTATAAACCGCTGGCAACAAAAGTGTGTACACCCCTAAGTGAAAATGTCCAAATTGGGCCCAATTAGCACAATGTCATGTGACTCGTTAGTGTTACAAGGCCTCAGGTGTTAATGGGGAGCAGGTGTGTTAAAGTTGGTGTTATCACTCTCTCATGCTGGTCACTGGAAGTTCAATAAGGCACTTCATGGCAAAGAACTCTCTGAGGATCTGAAAAAAATTATTGTTGCTCTACATAAAGATGGCCTAGGCTATAAGAAGATTGCCAAGACCCTAAAACTGAGCTGCAGTACGGTGGCAAAGACCATACAGGTCAGGTTCCACTCAGAACAGGCCTCGCCATGGTCGACCAAAGAAGTTGAGTGTGCCTGCTTAGTATCATATCCAGAGGTTGTCTTTGGGGAATAGACGTATAAGTGCTGCCAGCATTGATGCAGAGGTTGAAGGGGTGGGGGGTTGGCCTGTCAGTGCTCAGACCATACGCTGCACACTGCATCAAATTAATCTGCATGGCTGTTGTTCCAGTAGGAAGCCTCTTCTAAAGATGATGAACAAGAAAGCCTACACACAGTTTGCTGAAGAAAAGCAGACAAAGGACATGGATTACTGGAACCATGTCCTGTGGTCTAATGAGACCAAGATAAACTTATTGGGTTCAAGCATGTGTGGTGTCAACCAGGTGAGGAGTACAAAGACAAGTGTTTTTTGCCTACAGTCAAGCTTGGTGGTGGGAGTGTCATGGTCTGGGGCTGCATGAGTGCTGCCAGCACTGGGAGCTACAGTTTATTGAGGGAACTATGAATTCCAACATGTACTGGAACATACTGAAGCAGAACATGATCCTCTCTCTTTGGAGACTGGGCCGCAGGGCAGTATTCCAACATCATGACGACCCCAAACATACCTCTAAGACAACCACTGCCTTGCTAAAGAAGCTGAGGGTAAAGGTGATGGACTGGCCAAGCATGTCTCCAGACCTAAACCCTATTGAGCATTTGTGGGTCATCCTCAAACGGTAAGGTGGATGAGCGCAAGGTTTCTAACATCCACCAGCTCCATGATGTCATCATGGAGGAGTGGAAGAGGACTCCAGTGGCAACCTGTGAAGCTCTGGTCACCCCCATGCCCAAGAGGGTTAAGGCAGTGCTGGAAAATAATGGTGGCCGCAAAAAATATTGACACTTTGGGCCCAATTTGGACATTTTCACTTAGGGGTATACTCACTTTTGTTGCCTGTGGTTTAGACATTAATGGCTGTGTGTCGAGTTATTTTGAGGGGACAGCAAATTTATACTGTTATACAAGCTGTACACTCACTACTTTACATTGTAGCAAAGTGTCATTTCTTCAGTGTTATCACATGAAAACATTCAATAAAATATTTCAAAAAACGTGAGGGGTGTACTCACTTTTGAGAAATACTGTAAACAAGAAAAGAAATTGACGTTTTTCTCATATGCGTTCTATTTAGCGATATCTCTAGCTGTTTATTTGTGACAACAATACATGTGTAGTTTTAACTTGCCTTGACAAGTCAAGGGGAATGCAGTGTGAAAGCATAGTAAACTTATCTTAAACATCTCTATTTCAATATATTTTCACAAAAAGAAACAAAACACATGCTTTGTCATGACTGCATTTGTTTTACAGCAACTGGATATAAATGTGCAACAAAGAAAGGTTATAGACAAATCTTGACCTGAGAAGGATGGGAAGTGAGTATCTGCCTGGCCTTGCACATATGGACCATGTAGTAGGATCCATTAAAATTCACCCCCAAACACATGGAAAAAACTCTCCACATGATAGCAAGAGCACCACAGACATTATCACCCTCTACTACAGGGTTTCTCAAACAGGGTTCCATGGAATGCTATGGTTCTTTCAGAGGTTGCTAGGGGTTCCTTTTGCAATTTCTGACTCTGTGATAAGTTCCCACTGACACCAATGTTCTTTTTAGCGATCTGTAGGGGAATAATTCTTCCCAATGTTCACAAGTATAAGGTGCTTTCTTCCCACCAGGAGCGGCCGGTCCATAAGGGGCGCAAGGGTGCCACCCTCCTAGTTTGCATGCGGGGTGCCGGACTCATAAGTTTCTATGAGTTTATTTTTTTTTCAAGCCACATGATTAAAGCCTGAGGTTGAGCCCCAGGCACAGAACATTGCACTCTGAACCCACCCACATGTGACACTAGTGAATCAATATACGCTATTGTCTTCTGGCTTCTCCTTCCGGCCAATCAGGACAGGAGGCGGATCGGGATGGCCAGGAGGAGAATCAGAGGCGCCACCACCTGGGACTTGGGTGAGTGTGGACCTGGGGGGGTTTGTTTGCCACCCCCACAAAAAGTTTAGCACCAGCCGCCACTGCTTCCCACTGACCATCACACTAAATGAGTTATAGATATACCGTAGTAATTATTAGCAGGGGTTCCCTGAGACCAGAAAGTTATTTCAAGGGTTCCTCTGTGCTGAAAAGGTTGGGAAAGGCCACTCTACAAGGTCAGAATGGTTTCCTGACTGTACCAAAGAGCTTCAGGTATCGGGATCATCATCTGATTTTATCCATCTGTTTATGGCCACCCGGACTCCTACTTCCCAAGCAAACAGAGACTCGAGATAGAAGAAACCAAAAATGACACCTGGTAATAAATTATTGAAATTCACCCAGCAATTTTGTAAATGTAAAAGACATGCAGTCCTAATGGAAGCACAAATCAGATATTTTTTTCTATGACTAGAGATCTTATTGAAGAAAAAAAAAGTGAGAGGCTGTATTTTTTGTGCAGCTCAACAAATGCATGCGCATGTAACATTGATGTGCTAAAGAGTAATTGTACATAAGGTGCCTGCGTCCCAAAATATTAGATACAAAAAGATTTGATTGAGGCAAGATGGACTTTCATGGTAGCCCCATAGACATCATAAAAAACTCAACCAAAAGCAGAGTCCTGGGAGTGCAAATACCCGCTCAGTGCCACACCCCTATTAGGGGAAGTGCATCCAAAAAGCCATGCATATAAAAATACCCCACTAGTATAAAATATAATTTATTGAACATCAAAAGTACAAAAAACAGCACAAACCTATTGACCGAGTCAGTCAGCCAACCCATGAAGGGGGAACCCCAGCCCCCAAACATCCCCCTGACCCCTCCAAGCAACTTTCCCACCCAGAGAACCCTCCCCCACTCCAGTGCCCCAAAAGATGACCCTAACACCTAACCTTCCCTTAAAGAAAACCCGTCCTCCCCTCCACCTGCCGGCGGTAGGGTTGCCAACCGCCAGTAAATTTACTGACAGTTTGTAAAAATCTGTTATTATTTTTTTTACAACTGCCAGTAAATATTAGTGGCTGATAATTTCATGCTGTGTTGACTTTTTAAGTGTAAATCAAGCAAATTACTTTGCTATAGCTATTGTCAGTGTTTCTATATCATGTTTATACTGTTAAAATTTTCCCTGTATTAGTTTTCAAAAGGAGTTTTGTAATTTGTCAGGTTTCCAGTTAAAATGGTGCTCCGCCAGTAATTTTCCCATATTTTGTCAGTAAAAAATGCTGTGGGATGTTGGCAACCCTGGCCGGCGGAAACCTCCAAAAAGCACTCAAAGAGGGCAATTAGCCCAGAAAAAAAAAACAAAAAAAAAAACATAGGCATAGCAACATATATATATATTAAAACCAACATATTTTATTTACAAATGTTATAAAAACTTGTGGCAAAGACAAAGATGTTTAAAAAATAAGAAGAAAATGCATTGCAATGCAATATCAATGCATATGCCATGGTGTGAATGAGCTCTTTTCCATACTGCGAAAATTTTGAACGATGACCACATTCATGTGCAGTGTGTGACTTACTTTTTTTATATAATATGGCTCTCCATACAAAAAAGAAATGTACAGAAAGAGTTAACTTCTGCAAGAGATTTTCCCCTAGCTGCGCTGCATGCAATGCCAAACTGCTAACAGTGCCATCTACTGGAATGCAGAAGGGTTGAAAACTGTCAGTTGGTGAAAATTCCTCAACATTCGCAAGTCCCAGTACTGAGCACTAGGGATGGTTTCTGCTGAAGAGATGTTTAATCCTTGTTAGCTGACTATAGCAGATCTCTGCGGCCATTAAACCAGCCCTATGTAAGGCCACTCTCCACTGATAAAAAAAGAGAGACTTCTATTCCACCTCCTTTAGCACAGGGCTGGGCTTGACTCCAAGACAAGATACCTAAAAAAAAAAAGATCTAATCAGCAGAAAGCACATGTAAGTTTTCTTGGGTAATCTTGCATGAAGAATGCAACAATGCATATATAACGCCTGACAACAGCTATCTGTAGTTGTCCTAAAATATCCTGAAAGCCTATGAAAATTAAAAGGAAAAATGCTAATTAAAACCCCCATTATTCTAATTGTTTGAATGGACAGTTTATAGACAGAAGACTGCATTGTCAACTGTGCAAAGAAGTCAAACAGTAAAAAAGCGTATAACTGGATATTAGGTAGTAATATTCCTATTTAGGAGATCATGAAAGATTACAAAAAAAAAAGCATGTTTTCCCTGCGCTTGCGTTGGTTTCCTTCAGATACTCCGGTTTCCTCCCACACTCCAAATACATGCTGGTAGGTTAATTGACTCCTGTCTAAATTAGCCCTACTATGTGTATGTATGAATGTGAGCTATGGACCTTAGATTGTAAGTTTCTTTGAGGGCAGGGATTGATGTAAATGTACAATATACCCTGTTTCCCCGAAAATAAGACCTAGCGTGATTGTCGGTGATGGCTGCAATATAAGCCCATCCCCCCAAATAAGCCCTACCCTGAAAATAGGACCTACAAGGACTTTAACTGGGGCTTATTTGGAGGGTAGGGCTTATATTGCAGCCATCACCGACAATCACGCTAGGTCTTATTTTCGGGGAAACAGGGTACATATGAAAAAGCACTGCGTGAAATGATGGCGCTATACAATCACTGGCCACTTTATTAGGTACACCTTGCTAGTACCGGGTTGGACCCCCTCTTGCCTTCAGAACTGCCTTAATTCTTCATGGCTAGGGATGGGCCGAACACCCCCCCGGTTTGGTTCGCACTAGAACATGCGAACAGGCGAACCCTATTAAAGTCTATGGGACACGAACATGAAAAATCAAAAGTGCCAATTTTAAAGAGGAAGTAAACCCTGATGGGTTTTACTTCCTCTTTATTTCCCTAAAGTAAAGCATCGCATAGTAGCCCATTATGTGTCACTTACCTGAAAACGGAGCCTGCGCTGTCGCCGTTGTCCCTGCTAGCAGCGAGCGTCCATCTTCACCCCTCTTCCTTCCGGGGCCACGAACTCCGGCTCTGTGACTGGCCGGAGTCGCGTGACGTCACTCCCTGCGCTTGAGCGCGGGAGCCGTCAGTCATGGCATGACCCCCTTTAGAAACGGCTCGATCTGCCCTTTCTAAAGTGCGCATGCGCCGTAGACATCAGCGCACGGCTTTATTGTAAATATCTCCTAAACCGTGGAGGTTTAGGAGATATTTCCTGCACCTACAGGTAAGCCTTAGTATAGGCTTACCTGTAGGTAAAAGTGGTTGTACAGGGTGTACAACCACTTTAAAGGCTTATATGCAAGTTATTGCCATAAAACGTTTTTGGGGACCCGGGTCCTGCCCCAGGGGACATGTATTAATGCAAAAAAAAGTTTTTAAAAGGACTGTTTTTTTTCAGGAGCAGTGATTTTAATAATGCTTAAAGTGAAACAATGAAATATTCCTTTTAATATCGTGCCTGGGGGTCCTCTTAGTCTGTCTGTAAAGTGGCGCATCTGTCTGATGCATTTTACAGTCCCACAGCAAAATGACATTTCTAAAGGAAAAAAATGTAATTTAAACTTGCTCGCGGCTGTAATAAAAATCAAGGAAAAAAATGGTGTGGGTCCCCCCCCCCCAGTCCTTTGCATCTGGTATTGTATCTGGTATCACGGCAAAATATAAAAAAAAACAAAAAAAACCCAGCATGGAGCCCCCCCTTTTGGGTCTGGTATGCATTTTAAGGGGAGTTCCACACCAAAATTTATTTTAAAAAATTGGCGTGGGGTCCCCCCCAAAATCCATACCAAACCCTTATCCGAGCAAGCGTCCCGGAGGACAAGATGGAGGGGCGAGCGAGTGCTCAACATAGGGAGGGTGCCTTGGGGCCGAAAAAATCCCGCCTCCATAGAAGGAGTCCTCCCGACAACTGTTGTCATTTGGCTGTGACAGCTATTATAAAGGCAAGGGTGGGGCCACACGCTGATGTAACCGGATGACCCCACCCCCCTCTGATGGTACATGACGTCAGAAGGGGCAGGGTCACTCAGTTACATCAGCGGGTGGCCCCACCCTTGCCTTTATAACAGCTGTCACAGCCAAGAGAAGGAGGCCTCCCATCGAGGTGGAGCTTTTTTTCTATTTTTTAGGTCCGTCGGGCGACGTGATTGAAGATGGATGGACATAGCGGGACAAATTTTTTTTCTTTTTTAATAAAGGAATTGTCAAGAACTGTCTTTTGTGGTTTTTGCTTTTTGAGGTAAATGGGTAGGGGTACGATGTACCCGAAACCCATTCACATAGGGGGGATTCTGATAAGCTCTCCTGCTTGGAGACCCCTACAACCACTGGACAAGGGTTGTGGGGATCAGGCCCTTGTCAACACACACGTCCCTGTTCTGCCTCTCGTGCCCGCGATTGCCGGTCACGAGCATCGGCACCCCCGCAGTGCAGTGGGCGCGCGCCTGCTATCCCGCTTAAAGGAGTCAACGTACAGCTACGACGGTTCGCGGGATCGTGCCGACCTGCCGCAGTATAATGTGTCTTACCTGACAGAAAATGTGTAATGCTGTACAGCCAGGTACCTAATCCCACACACCATTGCCAAACACAATATTAGGTTCAGGACAGTCACTTTTCTCCACCTTAGCCAAAGCAATACAACTTGGCCAAGATTTTGACTAAAATAATAAAAGAACAGCATCTTCCTGATGAAGGCAACTGTGCTGCCTCCTTCAATTTTAAAGCTCTATTTTTAAATGTATTCTATTTTGCCTGACTTGTTAAGAATGGTGCCCCTTTCTCAGTGGCGTGGTGTGTGTGTGTGTGGGGGGGGGGGGCGGGGCAGCCGGTGCGGTCACCCCACGCCCAACATTTACAGGGGCGCAGACAGGGCTGGCGCAGACGGGGCCGGCGCCACCATAAGGCAGCCCAGACTGCAGGCAAACTAAAACCTCCACCAGCGGCGGCCCTTTCATAGGGGGCACACGGGCGCCGCCCCCCATTCATGCGCCCAGCCCCCTTATCTACATGCGGGGCGCCGGACGCATGGATTTCAATGGGATTTTTTTTCAAGCACATGATTAGAGCCTGAGACTATAATTGGCTTCAGAGCACTGTGCCCCGACCCCACCCACTTGTGTGACAATAACGAATTAGTATTCGCTATTGTCTTTCTCATACCAGATTGGCCAGGGAGTCTTAGGACTCCCAGCCATTTGGTTCTCACTCAGGAGCCACTCAGTCAGGGTGTGATCATAATGCAGGGATATGGTGGGGGATCTGGGGGTGTGATCAGAGTGAAGGGAAACTGGGGGTGTAATCAGAGTGGAGGAATCTGGGGGGATATCTGGGGGGGGTGATCAGAGTAGAGGGAATCTAGGGGTGTGATCAGAGTGGAGGAATGAGGAGAGGATCTGGGGGTGTGATCAGAGTGGGGGGATCTGGTGTGTGATCTGGGGCTGTGATCAGAGTGGAGGGAATCTGGGGGTGTAATCGGAGTGGAGGAATCTGGGGGGGGGCGTATCTGGAGGGGGGTGATCAGAGTAGAGGGAATCTAGGGGTGTGATCAGATTGGAGGAATGAGGAGAGGATCTGGGGGTGTGATCAGAGTGGGGGATCTGGTGTGCGATCTGGGGCTGTGATCAGAGTGGAGGGATAAAGGGAGGATCTGGGGGTGTGATCAGAGTGGAGGGATCTGGGGGTGTGATCAGAGTGGAGGGATGGGGGGGTCTGGGGGTGTGATCAGAGTGGAGGGATGGGGGAGGGGGGAGTCTGGGGGTGTGATCAGAGTGGAGGGATCTGGGGGTGTGATCAGAGTGGAGGGATCTGGGGGTGTGATCAGAGTGGGAGGATCTGGTGGGGGATCTGGAGGTGTGATCAGAGTGGAGGGATAAGGGGAGGATCTAGGGTTGTGATCAGAGTGGAGGGATCTGGGGGTGTGATCAGAGTGAAGGGATCTGGAGGTGTGATCAGAGTGGAGGGATGGGGGGGTCTGGGGGTGTGATCAGAGTGGAGGGATGGGGGGGGGGGGAGTCTGGGGGTGTGATCAGAGTGGAGGGATCTGGGGGTGTGATCAGAGTGGAGGGATCTGGGGGTGTGATCAGAGTGGGAGGACCTGGTGGGGGATCTGGAGGTGTGATCAGAGTGGAGGGATAAGGGGAGGATCTAGGGTTGTGATCAGAGTGGAGGGATCTGGGGGTGTGATCAGAGTGGAGGGATCTGGAGGTGTGATCAGAGTGGAGGGATGGGGGGGGTCTGGGGGTGTGATCAGAGTGGAGGGATGGGGGAGGGGGGGAGTCTGGGGGTGTGATCAGAGTGGAGGGATCTGGGGGTGTGATCAGAGTGGGAGGATCTGGTGGGGGATCTGGAGGTGTTATCAGAGTGGAGGGATAAGGGGAGGATCTGGGGGTGTGATCAGAGTGGAGGGATCTGGGGGTCTAATCAGAGTGGAGGGATCTGGAGGTGTTATCAGAGTGGAGGGATAAGGGGAGGATCTGGGGGTGTGATCAGAGTGGAGGGATCTGGGGGTGTAATCAGAGTGAAGGGATGGGGGGGGGGTCTGGGGGTGTGGGAGTGGGAGGATCTTGTGGGTTATCTGGAGGTGTGATCAGAGTGGAGTGTTGGGGGGGAGTCTGGGGGTGTGATCAGAGTGGAGTGTTGGGGGGGAGTCTGGGGGTGTGATCAGAGTGGAGAGATCTGGAGGTGTGATCAGAGTGCAGTGTTGGGGGGGAGTCTGGGGGGTGTGATCAGAGTGGAGTGTTGGGGGGGAGTCTGGGGGCGTGATCAGAGTGGAGTGTTGGGGGGGGAGTCTGGGGGCGTGATCAGAGTGGGGTGTTGTGGGGGGGAGTCTGGGGGTGTGATCAGAGTGGAGGGATCTGGAGGTGTGATCAGAGTGGAGGTATGGGGGGGGTCTGGGGGTGTTATCATAGTGGAGGGATCTGGAGGTGTGATCAGAGTGGGAGGATCTGGTGGGTTATCTGGAGGTGTGATCAGAGTGGAGGGATGGGGGGGGTCTGGGAGTGTGATCAGAGTGGAGTGTGGGGCGGGGGGTCTGGGGGTGTGATCAGAGTGGAGTGTTGGGGGGGGGAGTCTGGGGGTGTGATCAGAGTGGAGTGTTGGGGGGGAGTCTGGGGGCGTGATCAGAGTGGAGTGTTGTGGGGGGGGAGTCTGGGGGTGTGATCAGAGTGGAGTGTTGGGGGGAGAGGGGGTGTGATCAGAGTGGAGGGATCTGGAGGTGTGATCAGAGTGGAGGGATGGGGGGGGTCTGGGGGTGTGATCAGAGTGGAGGGATGGGGGGGGTCTGGGGGTGTGATCAGAGTGGAGTGTTGGGGGGAGAGGGGGTGTGATCAGAGTGGAGGGATCTGGAGGTGTGATCAGAGTGGGGGGATGGGGGGGTCTGGGGGTGTGATCAGAGTGGAGGGATGGGGGGGGGTCTGGGGGTGTGATCAGAGTGGAGCAGTGGTTGGGGGGAGTCCGGGGGTGTGATCAGAGTGGAGAGATCTGGAGGTGTGATCAGAGTGGAGGGATGGGGGAGGGGGGAGTCTGGAGGTGTGATCAGAGTGGAGGGAATCTGGGGGTGTGATAAGAGTAGAGAAATTTAAGGGGGGGAAATTTGGGGGGCTGTGATCAGGGTGGAAGTGGTAGGGATGGAGTAGAGGGATCTGGAGGTGTGATCAGAGTGGAGGGATCTGGAGTTGTGATCAGAGTGGAGGGATGGGGGGGGTCTGGGGGTGTGATCAGAGTGGAGTGTTGGGGGGGGGGTCCGGGGGTGTGATCAGAGTGGAGGGATCTGGAGGTGTGATCAGAGTGGAGGGATGGGGCGGGGAGTCTTGAGGTGTGATCAGAGTTAAGGGATTTGGTGGGGAATCTGGGGGTGTGATAAGAGTAGAGAAATTTAAGGGGGGGAATTTGGGGGGCGGTATCTGAGGGTGTGATCAGGGTGGGGTATCTGGGGGGTCTGATTATTATCTGGGGGTGTGATCAGGGTGGGGGTATCTAAAAGTCCATGGGTTAGGGGGGGTGCAAATTACTTGCCTTGCCCTGGGCGCTGACAACCCACGCTATGCCACTGCCCTTCCTCTCCAAGTCTGAATTCTGGTGAGCAGGGAATTAGAAGAGACTAGTACAAAGACAGATCAAGTTATTTCATTTTATATGATGGGAAATGCATTGTGCAATGCACCTAAGGAACTGTTTATACATATCCTGCCCTATGAAGACCGATCCGCAGGGGATCACTGTTTGTACAGTGTTTGACAGACAGTGTGGAGACAGTTTGTCATCTCCTCATCACCTGTTTTGATCTCCAAAATCTCGCACTTGAATAGATCCTATTTGGTGGGCAGCACTGCTTGCTGAATGCAAAGCATTGCGGCATGTGTATATCTCTTAAAGTGCTTGTATGCCCAAAAATAAAATAAAAAAAAACCTGTAAGGCAAAGTCATAATGAGCTAATATGCACCGCATACTAGCTCATTATGAAATACTTCATCATGAAATACTTACCTTAGAATGAAGCTCCAACAGGGCCGCCCGGTCACCACTGAGGCAGCTGACCTGTACCCTCGGCATTTCTTCTGGGTTCGCGGCTCCGGCGCTGTGAGTGGCCGCAGCCTCGATGACGTCACTCCCGCGCATGCACGTGGCAGACCTTCGTTCCAGAAAGTTCTGGCACGATACGCCAGACGTTTGCCGGACCTTTAATGCGCATGCGCCGCTGACGTGAGCGGCTGTGTGCAAGGTGAATATCTCCTAAATCGGACAGGTTTAGGAGATATTAATTTTCCCTATAGGTAAGCCTTATTATAGTTAATTATGGTTTACTGACCTAAATACAAATCGATTATTAGAGGTCAATAGAGCAGCCATTCTCAACCAGGGTTCCTCCAAAGGTTGCTAGGGGTTCCTTGAGCTGTGGCTGATGAACCACCTATTTGATGATGCCTACAGAGTTCAAGGTTCAGCATCACTTAGCAAAGCCAGCAGCATGACACCAAATATATTTTTAGCTGTCTTTAAGGGTGGCAATCTGAGCACCAATTTAAGGGGGACATTCTTCCTATTGGCCACCAGTATCAGGGGCATTGTTCCTATTGACCCCTGATAAATTGGTTTTAGTAAGGGTTCCTCAAGACCTGAAAATTATTTTTGTGGTTCCTCTAGGATTAAAAGGATGAGAAAGCCTGCTATAAAGTATTGACTATAACTTTCAGCCAACATTCTATGGTGGTGAATCAATCCCTGTTATTTTAAACATATGGGCCTGGTAGATTCACCTGCAGGGAATGTTTGCTGAATGTCAGATTCCCTTCTTCATGAATTTGCCCTTTAGGCTGGGTTCACACCATCCAATTTGCAATAGCAGGAGATTTTTAGGCATGTGCGAATCAGTTCGTAATGAATAGATTTTCGCACAAATTTGTTAGTATTCGTACATTCGGATCAATTCAAACATCTGAATAGCTGAAAGAACCAAAATACGAAAATTACGAATAAGCTAAATAACGGACGCGCGAAAATATGAACTTACGAACGGACAAACTTAGGAAAATACTAAACTCCGAAACAAGAAAAAGAAAGAAAATGACATCTATAACGAATGATTTACATTTCGTATTTTCAATCCTTTGTCTGTTCGTAATTTCGTATGTTCGTATTTTCATTCGTCTGTTCATAATTTTGTTTGTTCGTGTTCTCGAATCGTTCTTTTGAATGGACAGTGTTAGTGTATCTTAATATGTATGTTCGTAATTTCGTTTGTTCGTAATTTCGTGTTCTCGAATCGTTCCTTCGAATGGACAGTGTATTAGTGAGTGATGTATCTTACTTAATATCTTTAGCCAATCAGCTTATCCCTTTTGTGTCCGAGTCACACTGCATTCCTGAATCTTCTTAGAATCAGTTGAGAAGGAGACGGAGTCAGGTCTCGTGACTGAGGGAGTGGACTGGAGTAAATACAGGACTTATTAGAAAAGCAAGCATAGGATTATTATTCTTTATTTCCTACGAAAGTACGAATCAACGAAAAAGGCAATCTCACAAAAGTAACAATTACTAAATTACGAGTAGTGTACCAAATAAACGAAAATTACTATTTAACAAAATTACAAATTTCGAACTAAAGAAAATTAGGAATTACGGATCATTTCGTATCAATGAAAATATATCTGTTACGAAAATAAGAACGAGTCCGAATATGAAAACTCGCGTCTTGCGAAATTACGAATCAACGGAAACGCAAAGAAACAAAACAATTTTTTTTGTTGTGCACATGTCTAAAGATTTTGATCGGCTCCGGTGTGAATTTGCACAGGAGTCCTGTGCGTCTTTTGGTCCGTTTCAGGTCCGAATTCAGCCAAAAATTCAGACCTGTAACGGTGAAGGAGGACGCACCGGACCCCTGCTGGGAGCCGCATGCGACAATAGTGTGAACCCAGCCTTAGCATCCTGGCTATGACTGGTTACAAAAACTGCACTGATATTTATGTACAATCATTGATCTTTGAGGATTACATTCAACGGGAGATTCATGGCATCTTAAAAATGTAAATTTGGTTATTTGAAATGAGATATTATTGTATGAAGTGGATGATTCATTGACCATCTCTGCTTTCTGTAACTGTGCCAGCTAAAGCACAATGTTAGCATAAGTGTGTTTGTTTAACACTGATCCAAAGGCTTCATTAACTATTGAGCAAGCATGACGACTGTATATTTTTTTTGTTCTATATAAATTGCTGAGTTACTGAAGAGTCCAGTTTTATTCTCCCAGTACCTGTGTTTTACCTTAACTCACCTGAAAGCAGGTTGTAATTGCTGGTTGTTCTACAAATGTTACAACAATTTAGTGACCTGCCTAGTTTTCTACATGCAGTACCTAGTAATGTGCATTTAGACCTGATTCACACTGCTGGGACTTCTTATGCGACTTGCTGCAAAGTGGAACACAAAGTCGCATGACAAGTCAAAACCCATTCATTTCAATGGGCGATGTCTTAATTGCTGCGACTCAAGACACAGCAACAACAGAATAGTTCCTGCACTACTTTTCTGCGTCTTCCCTGTAACATGAGTGCCACAGAATTTGCAAGGGAGTAAAATTCTTTGTCTTTGCAAGGTTGGCTGTAACTTCAGAGGGTTTTAAGGTCAATAATATTGTCACACTCTGCATTGTTATGATTTGCCAAAGTCGCAAAACATCAAAGTCGCAATTGAAGTTGCATCAAGTCACATTGCAAAGTCGCACAAATTTGGGGTCACAGCAGTGTGGCAAGCAAGCTAAATTGGCAGAAATTAGCACCACTAAGCTTGACAAAAGTCGATTTAAGGCCTCATTCACACAGGGCGTACATAAGTGTACAACCAGTGATGGCCACGGGGATGCACAGGTGTTCCAAACATCCCCATGCAGGCAGTCCCATTGATGTCAATTGGGTTGCAGCTGCTGCAGGGATACAGACACTGTTGCCAATCTGATACCTGTGTGGGTGCATGGCCCTGAAGCGCACCGATTGTTGCCATATTGCACTGTAGATTAAAAAAAAAAGGTCATTTTTTAAATATTCAGGTACAACATGGCTCATGTAGCGATTGTATATGCTATATTTTTTTATCTGCTGTTTTTGTTCTCTCCACAAAAGTAAAGTTACTTATTACTGGGACTGGAAAGCTCCTGAGAGCTCCAAGGTATGCCACAAATTTGCAAGGGGAGCTCTACCAACCAGGCCGAATCATACCAATTTGGTAGCATGGCAGCTAACTGGCTGCCTTGCAGCTCCGCGTATGGGCCCACATTCCACCTGTGAAACACTGTGTGTATCTTCCAAATTTTCCCTACACGTATGGATCTTCCACACTTTCCCTACACGTATGGATCCTCCACACTTTCTCTACACGTATGGGTCTTCCACACTTTCCCTACACGTATGGGTCTTTCACACTTTCCCTACACGTATGGATCTTCCACACTTTCCCTACACGTATGGGTCTTCCACACTTTCCCTACACGTATGGGTCTTCCACATTTTCCCTACACGTATGGGTCTTCCACATTTTCCCTACATATAGATTGTCCACATTTTCTCTACACGTATGAATCATCCACATTTTCCCTACACCTATGGATCCTCCACATTTTCCTTACACATATGGATCCTTCACATTTTCCCTACACGTATGGATTGTCTACATTTTTCCTACACGTATGGATTGTCCACATTTTCCCTACACATATGGATCCTCCACATTTTCCCTATACGAATGGAACCTCCACATTTTCCCTACATGTACGATCCTCCACATTTTCCCTACACGTATGGATTGTCCACATTTTCCCTACACATATGGATCCTCCACATTTTTCCTACATGTACGATCCTCCACATTTTCCCTACACATATGGATTGTCCACAGATCCTCCACATTTTCCCTACATGTATGGATCTTCCACACTTTCCCTACACGTATGGGTCTTCCACATTTTCCCTACACATATGAATCATCCACATTTTCCCCACACCTATGGATCCTCCACATTTTTCCTACACATATAGATCCTCTACATTTTCCCTACACATATAGATCCTCCACATTTTCCCTACACATATGGATTGTCCACATTTTCCCTACACATATGGATCCTCCACATTTTCCCTACATGTACGATCCTCCACATTTTCCCTACATGTATGGATCTTCCACACTTTCCCTACACGTATGGGTCTTCCACATTTTCCCTACGTATGGATTGTCCACATTTTCCCTACATGTATGAATCATCCACATTTTCCCCACACCTATGGATCCTCCACATTTTTCCTACACATATAGATCCTCCACATTTTCCCTACACGTATGATCCTCCACATTTTCCCTACACGTATGGATCATCCACATTTTCCCTACACGTATGATCCTCCGCATTTTCCCTACAGGTATGGACCGTCCACATTTTCCCTACACGTATGGATCCGCCACATTTTCCCTACACGTATAGATCTTCCACATTTTCCCTACACGTATGGAACCTCCACATTTTCCCTACACGTATAGATCTTCCACATTTTCCCTACACGTATAGAACCTCCACAATTTCCCTACACGTATGGACCTTTCACATTTTTCCTACACTTGTGTGGGTTTCCTCCCACCATCTAAAAATATTTAGGTAGGATGTTTTTCCACCCCAAAATTGTTTGTATATGTGTGTGGTAGGAACAATAGATTGTGAGCTCCCTTTGGGGACAAGGACTGAAGTGTATGGTTCTATCTATTCTGTAATAGCACAATGTAAAATGTCAGCAGTATAAAACTATGAGAAATAAATGTCAATGTAGAGGGGGTGAGGAATGATGGGAGAGGGGTAAGCACAACAGCGATCAATACTAGTTTGCTAACCATCCCAATTCTTGTTCCCCTCAAAGTTCTTGGCTGGCAGAAAGAGAACAGCTGGACTGATAACTATCATCCAATTGTCTATGTAAACAGCCTTTAGCAGATAAACTTAGCATATTGTCAGAAAGTGGCGACGGATGGAGAAAGCAGCAGGGGTGTGAAAATGATTCCAGCCTCTCTTCAGAAAAATGGTTTTCCTTTATGTGCGGGGCCGTCAAACACATAAGGGAAGCATTCAAGTGGATTTTCCTATAAAACACTGAGTATAAAAGAAAGTTAGTTTATACAAAAGAGCAGGACCGTTCCTCCCACAGGACAAGGTGAGTCATGTGTTACAAAAAGCACTCCCTATGGTGACAAAAGGCAATATTACCGCCAGTCTCCTACACACATTGGAGAAAGACTACAGTGACACAGGATATGAATCATTTCACAGATGTCTAGTGGAGCAGATATGACCACGCTGATGAGGAGACAGGACCTTGAAAGTGAAGCACACGAAGAAGTGTACAGCGTGTATCACATGATCTTCCCCCAAAGAGAAAGGACAATAAAGCCGGCCATAGATGGATCGAATCTCGGCCGGTTCAGCAGGGATCGACCGAGATACGGTCCATCTATGGGAAGGCTGGTTGTACTCGTTCCATCCTGCATGCAATTACTGCCAGCTGCTATAGGAGCCAGCAGTGATCATTGTGTTCTGTCAGAAGAGAAGGCTCCCCGGGCTGCGGGAGGGATTCCCCCATCAACACTGACTGAACATTTATGAGGGAAACAAGCGATTTTCTTTCCTGCAAACCTACACAGAGCTTCAGGTGTCCGCACAGGCTTCTGCAGCTATGTCCAATGGACTCACTGTGGGTGCAGGCTAGGTTAAGAATCCATCCAGACTGTGAGCAGAGAGGATATCGCAGGTGCTGCACCCGTACAGACCCGTCCATCACAAAAGTAATAGCAGCCTCATCTTAATTCAGTCAAAGTCACATCTCAAATGCATTTTGCCCTGCCCACAGGCCTTAGTCATAGAGGTCCTGCTCCATGACTAAGCCATGTGGGCGTGACGAAACGCATCAGAGAAATGGCTTTGATGGAAATAAGCTGAGGCTGCTGCTTTTGTGACGGACGGGTCTGTACGAGTGCAGCGTCTGGGATATCCTCTCTGCTCAATCTCTTTCCTGCAATCCGTGGTTCCTTCAAAGCAGGACCCAATAGATGGGGGAGAATCTGACCAAAAGGCCCTGTGCTCCCCCCTCCCCAACCAAGATTTTAAGGGCAAGTCTGAGAACCTAAACCCTACAAATCGAGTAAAAAGCACTGTGCAGGTGCAAAAAGTGCAAAAAAATAAATAAGGTCTATGTGTTAAAATGCAAGACAATGGTTGGCTTTCGGCCAGTACAAAATTTCTTCCAGCCTTAGCCAAAAGGAGAATGGTGTATAAAAAAGCACGTAAGTGTGCTGTGACCTAGGTGCTCTTCTAAAAACACCAGTAAACTCAAATCTAAAGTGAATCTTTCTGGACACTCTAGAGGTGCCCAACACCAGCCCAGTCCATTTCCCCAATGTGATGTCCTATCTTATTATGTGAACAGCTCTATTGATATTATTAAGAAACATTTTAAGGAAAACTAAAGCTGGCCACACATGGATAGGACTTTTTTTTATCTCAAAGGATGTTGGGTAGGTGGGTGCCGAAAGGGCCACCCGCAAAGTTATTTTGTCAGGAACAGACCAAAGTTTGCTGAGTGTATGGCTAGCTTTAGAGGAATGGCTTGCCTCCCCATATAAAAAGGCTAGTCCTCTATAGTGTTGTCTATAATGCTGATTCAGCGGCTTCAATACCTTAACCCAGACATGACCTGGAAGAAGAATCTAAAGCATGCCTCCCAACTTTTTGAGATGAGAACTATAGGAACACCTATTAGCAAAAGTATGTAGGCATAGGACACACACCCTACCACGACCACTTAAAGATAATTAAGGAGAATTATACAAAAAAAAAGATTAGTTAACCCCCTTTCCTATATTCCTATTACCTTTATTCAACTTTACCTACTATGTAACTATGACACCCCCAGCAGAACGCAAACACAGTGCGATTGCAATGCGGTGCAGTTAATGCATAGAGATTGCTGAGTTTCCCGCACAACGTAGGGATTGCTACGTTTCACGCACATGTGTGAACCTAGGCTAAAGGAAACCTATAGTCACAGCATACTCTTTCATGTACTTTTTTTTTGTCACATCTCCCAGGAGGCTCTAGGAGTTGAACCTTTCCCATTTATGTAAACAGACCCCGCGCAGGCGCACATGGGATGATAGAGATCGGTCACCCTGACTCTTTACATACTATTCTATAGGCATTACTATAGAATAGTACATACTACATACTATTCTGTAGGCATTAGTATCCTTCATTCATAGAACAGTATGTAATCAGTCATGGCCCCAGATCTCTGTCTGCGGATGCAAGAAATCTGACGCTCTGTGTTGTTGGGGGCCAGGTGAAGAAGCAGGAAGAGACAGCTGGCTTTCCATGATGTAAATAAAGAAGATGGCGGCACGGGACAAGACCTGTGTGAGGAAAGTGGGGCAAGAAAGGAGGACAGCTCTAAATCAACTGGACTTGTAAATATGCAATTACAGCAGAAAACAAGCACCAAAAGAAAGTAGGGGAGAAAAAATTATTTGGGAGGGTTAAAGTCCTTTTAATCTTTCTTGTATTTGCCCATGTATTATAATAATAAAAATTAAAAAAAACATACACTTGCTAGTCAATGGAGTTCAAAGTTGTCTTCCTTGAAGCTATTGTTCTCCTGGTCCCATGGCATGTTGCCTTCACTATGATGGTGATGATAATCATGCAACCTAGTAAATTACAGCTAATCAGCAGAAATCTGCACATACGATAACATCACTCTTACTTGCAGGGCCATGATTGTAGATCATGGGGCCCCATACAGCCTATATGGCAGGGCCCTGGAAGGGTTTACTGAATTAACTGGAGGGAAAGGAGGCAGGGGTGGGCATAGGGTTGCCACCTCATCTCTTTAAACACGAACACATATGAATTACACAGGTTCTGAGGCTAATTAAATGCAGATAAGGCAACAAGTGAGTTTAATTACCACCTAATCAGCCACAGAACAGTGTAATTAATATGTGTTCGGGTTTAAAGAGATGATGTGGCAAATCTCGGTGGGCAAATGGCTGCACAGCACATTTCTGCTGGGCCATGGTGTGTGTGCAATAGACACCTGCAGGATTACTCCTTGGACTAAAGTAGGGTTGCCACATGTCCAGGATTCACCCAGACAGTCTGGGTTTTAAATTATGTGTCCAGGTTGCAGGCCACCTGAAACCCTGACAAATTATTCAGACCAGGCTATTGCTCCCCAAGTAAGTAAGCTAGCCACACACAAATCTGTTGCCGTCCGGGAGCTGTGGATGGCTGTCGAGTGGCAGGTTGCAGCATCACTGGGAGGCTGGGTGTTGATGTCAGCAAAAGGATTTTGACCACACCCACTGTTTGATACCGCGCTCTATGCACGCCACATTACTACTTTCCTTGGGGCACCCAAAGCTGTCCCAGGTCTTTTATAATCCTATAGCGTATACTACAAAAAAAAAAATTTCCCTGCACCGCTAAAGTGTTCGGGTTTGGCTTAAAGAAAACGTGGCAACCCTAGACTGAAGATTAGGAAAAAGATCTCTTTGCTATATGCCAATGCACCTAAAACACAACCCTGGCACTCCCACTGCCAGCTCACCTGCTGAGCTGATGGGCCTGAACCCAGTATGGGAGGGCTGCTTGTACCCTTCTTTCATCAGCCTTGCAGGTACGTACAGGTCAGCATGAGCTCTTCGTATAATCACCCTCCCAGGGTGAAATATTAGTATTATGTATAAGTATTAGCAATATTTTTGCAATTTATTTTTGGAGTCCCTGTCCTGAGTGCATGCTCTTTACACAGGCCTGGGTTTACTTTATTAAAACTGGTCAGCACAGGAATAGTGAAATAACTGCTGAGTGGATTGCCTACTCCAGGGGTCTACAAACTACAGCCCGCAGGCAATGTCCGGCCCACAGCAAGATTTTTCCTGGCCCTCTGGTGTAAGAGAGATTCTGATGGGGACTCTAATGTGGGGTGGGAACTCTGATGTAGGGGGGGCTTTGATGGGCTTAAATTTATTTGGAATTTCTTTCCTTAGTTTTGTTTTACTGAAGTTTTATTCTGTTGTTCTAAATCATATCATGCTGATTACAAAGAAATCAAATAAAACTTGTTTACATTTAAACAAATTGTTTACATTTAATTTTTTCAATTAACTAATTTGTATGGTCTGCAAATATTTGTAAAAGATATACAATGTGGCCTCCACATTGAAAAATTTGGAGACCCCTGGCCAATACCTTAGATGCCAAGCTAAAATGTAACAAATTAAGCTTCTTAATTCCTTGCAGTAAGGTAAAAAATGTTTAGGCATCAGTATCCCCCCTTGCCCCCCATCCTTTTACCTACCTTTGCCCTTCATTTGATCCAGCACTGTGTACGTCTGCAGCTCTACTCTCCCCACACTTCCGGGTCTCATTGGCTTTGCTGGGAGCCATTGGCTCCCACTGCTGTCAATCAAAACCAGTGAGAAGGGAGTGGGGCTTGCACAAGTATCAATGAATGAAGCAGTGGGGCTTGGGAGCGAGCATGTACAAGTGCCGCTTCCCATGGGGGGCACTGGACAAAGAGGAGGAGCCAGGAGCTCCAGCGGGGGACCCGAGAAGAGGAGGTTCGGGGCTGCTCTGCGTAATTCCATCGCACAGAACAGGTAAGTATAGAGATATTTGTTATGTTAAAAAATAAATAAAAATACCTTTACAACCACTTTAAGCCTGGTACACACAAATATCAGATGATCATCTTTTTTTTTTTGTAGGTAGTCTCATTTGGTAAACGAATAGTTTACTAGAGTTCTGAAAATTCTCGTAAGACAGAATACAACTTCCCTCGATGATGTAATGTATTGTATTGTAATGTATTCTTTTATTTTTCGTGCATGCGCAGTCTTAGTCACTTGATTTTTTATGGATGAATACTGTACTGATTAAACAAAAATTGTTTGTTCTCTTATCTTAAGAGGAAAAATTTCATGCTTGTTCCTTTGGATAATTTAGCATGAACTGTCACGATTAACTAGCGAAAGCTGTGTACTAGCAATCAGATTATCAGACAAATGTTTTTTTTTTTCGTACGATTTTCTCTGTGGTGGTTGTTCACCTGGATAGCTGCGGGCACCGATTGATTTTTTGGATAGATACAGCTCCTGTGGAGTATATATGTGACCGGAAGGGAAGGCATCTGCTTGATGGAAATTCCATAATATAGAGTTTTCCATATAACCACTATAATGTGAACTTAAATTTGGATGTCCCCTTTATGAACTTATTTCTATAGGGTCTGACCTCTTATATGTTATCCTGCTCTCTACCATCTTATATTTGAACATATAATACGCTACCTGGAAAATAGTATCAAGAATCATCACTGTTGCGGTGCCCTGTTTGGGCTTTCCCCTGTTGCTCCGGTGCCCGCCCGGCAGTGGTGTATTTAGGTTTTGTGCTGCCCTAGGCCTGACTAAACTCATGCATCCCCTAATTTAAATATGACCCACCCCTTCCTGTCAGGGCCACACCCCTTCCTGTTTAAGACCTGCCCTGAACTGTAGCTGAGAACTAGAAGCGGAAGGCCCCCCCCCCCCACACAGTTGTGGAACACTGGCAACCCGCTTAATGGGGGCACCAGAACCAGAATTTGTGTCCCGGCCCAGTCCGCCCCGTAAGACTGGAGCTACACTAAAAGTGTAATGCAAGCCGACAGGGACCCTTTTCGTGCCCCCCCCCTGCAAAGTGCTGCCCTAGGCCTGGTCCTTGTCAGCCTAGGCCAAGATACAGCGTTGCCGCCCAGGGATCATATGCATTTGGTGCTGAGTTGCTAAGAGGATCATTATACTGTGTCCTGATGAAGCTATATCTCAGCAAAATGCATTGACACACATAATCTATTGGATATAACAAGCAGGAGTATAACCATTGCTCTATGTATATACAGTTGATCCACCTGTTTTTAATGACATCTTTCTGTTTTTAAAGCGGAGTTCCGCTTAAAAAAAACAAAAAAATTAAAAATCTGCAGCTACAAATACTGCAGCTGCTGACTTTTAATAAATCGAACACTTACCTGTCCTGGAGTCCAGCGATGCGGGGGAACGAAGCCCCACTCCTCTCCCCCTCCTCTCTGCGGCGCCGGCATTGTCACTGTGGGCGCCCGGCTGTGGCTTCACAGCCGGGCACGCACTGCGCATGCACGAACCGCGCAGCGCGCTGTGACTGGCCGGGCAATCTTCTGGGACCTGTGACATGTCCCAGATGATTGCCGAGAGGGAGGGGGGAGAGGTGAACTTAATTCTGGCGCAGCGGTGCCCCGGGAGGGTGCCCCCCCCCCCAAAAAATGACATGCCAAATGTGACATGTCGAGGGGGTCACCACTCTTAAAGAGGAAGTTCCATTTTTGGGTAGAACTCCGCTTTAACACCATGTATAATAAAATGTATGATTTTATACAAGACTCCATGTTATGGCCTATATTTTCTTTTGTCACTTTTTGATCCTGAAATGCATTTAATTTTTGTCAAAGAAAAGTTTTTGTTTTTTGCTGAGATTTCTACAAAGCATTGTAAGAAGAGCCAAACCAACATTATAGTGGCAGTGTATTATAAATCATAAACAATCACACAAAGTCATTCAAGGCTGAGTTACTGTGCAGACCTCACTGTAAACACCCCAATACATTAGTATTTAATGCTTTAAATGGACATTTAATTCATGCATTCTTAAAATAGTTTTTTTTTTCTTCTTTACATTTATTTTTAAAATCTGTTTTCATTTTTGTCTTTTATAATTCACTGCGTAGCTGGACTGGGGGAAAAAGGAAAAAAGGAGCAGAATTGTAAAACCATGAGCCTGGATTCACACCGTTGCAGCTCATTCCTGTGCGAATTACATGCGGTATCCTGGGGTGCGATTTGAGCCGTGGATTTGTATGGCTCAAATCGCACCAAACTGGTACAGGACACTTTTTTTGTCCGCACCAAAACACCCATGCGATCCGATTGTGCAAATTGTGCTGCATTTTGCAAACCGATTGTGGGGTTTTGTTAACTTAACATACACCCCGCAAACGGTTCGCATGGATGGGTTGCGATTTAGATGCGGTTCCGAATCCGCAACCAATTTGTTGTAAATTTGCACTGCATCCAGTGTGAACCCAGGCTGAAGCTGCACTGCATTGCACAATGCTCTTTTGCTCTTAGGCCCCTTTCCCACGGGCGCCTCCCTTGGAAGGATTCCACTTGCTTAGCGGGTGCCCAGTATCCAATCAGAAGTGCAGAGCGCAGATGGACCCAGTCCTGCTCTCCTCTATGGGAAGATCGGGTGAAAATGGACTGCCTGTCCATTTTCATCCGATCTACCAGATGGATGGAAAATAGGACCACCATCCGTCTGGATTTTGCAGATCGATCACAGCTGACATTCTCCGCTCCATAGGGGTGAATGGAGGGTCCGATCAGGACCTGATCGGACAGCCCATGTGAAAGGACTCTTAGGCCGGGTTCACACTTGTACGGCAAACGCTCCGACATTGGGAGCTCATGTCACATGACGTGTGAAAATCAATGTTCCCCTATGAGAGCCGCCCTAACTGGTCCGACACAAGTCGGTCCGACTTTGAAAATGCTCCCTGCACTACTTTGGTCCGACTTTAATCCTACTTCAGTAGCAAATGCAGTAGCAAATGAGGCGGTGAATGTGTGAAACACATGCACCAGAATGTTTCACCTGCAGTGAATGTTTGGTGAATGTCAAATTAGCAGCTTTATAAACATGCCCCTGGTATTCTGTCATGTACAAGGCAGACATAATGGCCCTGATTACCGATAGCTTAGGCGCATACTCTCCACATTGATTGCACATGGACAACCATATCATGTCTTCACGACATTGTCTATGAGCGCGCAATGTGCGTTGTTACATGCACACAGGCTATAGTGTACATTTGGTGTGTTTAGTCCAGCATCTGAACATACGATAGCTAGGTGGCATGCGTAAAAAAATAAATTTAGGGTTGCCACCTCATCCTTTTAAACCCGAACACATATGAATTACACGGGTTCTGAGGCTAATTTATTGCAGATAAGGCAACAAGTGAGTTTAATTACCACCTTAATCAGCCACAGAACCTGTATACTTCATATGTATTCGGTTTTAAAGGGATGAGGTGGCAACCCTAGTTAGGACCTCTCTCTCCCCACTGTTATGCCCTGTACACACAACCGGACTTTCCTTCGGAATGAACTCTGACGGTTTTTCCGACGAAGTTCCGCTGAAACGGACTTGCTTACAGACGATCACACCAAAGCCTGATTGTTTAGAACGCGATGACGTAAGACGGGACTAGAAAAGGGAAGTTCACTAGCCAGTAGCCAATAGCTGCCCTAGAGTCGTTTTTGGTCCATCGGAATAGCATACAGACGAACGGTTTTCCCGATAGGAATTGAGTCCGTCGGAAAGATTTGAAACATGTTCTATTTCTAGGTCCGTCAGAAATTTAGAAAGAAAAAGTCCGATGAAGCCCACACACGATCGGAATGTCCGACGGAATGATTCCGTCTGACCTTTTCTGCCGGAAAGTCCGGTTGTGTGTACGCAGCATGAGTGTACAGATATTGTAAAAAGGAAAAGGAAAAACCCAAGCACATGCATACTTACTAGCTGTCCTAGATTCGAAGAGTCCCACTGACCAGCAGTAAAGGGCACAACATTACTGACCACTGTACTGTGCACAGTGCTGTATCTTACATAGTCCTGACTCTGATTTCATTATTTTGTACATTATACTCCTGACCCCTGCACTGCATATGCTATGTTGTATGTTATACTCCTGACTCCTGCATGGTATACGCCATGTTGCACATTATACTCCTGCCTCTTACACTGTATAAGCTATATTATACATTACACTCCTGACCCCTGTACTGCATTATATTGTATATTATACTCCTTAGCACTGCACTGTATACACTATGTTCTACATTATATTCCTGATCCCTGTATTGCATTTAGTATGTTTTCAATTATACTCCTGACCCATACACTGTAGTAAATATGTTATACAATATACTCTTGACCCCTACACTATATCCTACAGTCTGCTGGCTGACCGAAAAAAAAAAAAAACCTGACAGTGTAATGAGTGATAGAGTAATTGATAGGACCTGTCCTGCAATCCTCTAGACACACTGTAATGAGCATTTAACCCAATGCACTGCAAGGGTGAGTTTTTTCATTGTAATAGAGTTGGGCTTTATACGCTCTTTTTATTTTTTTACAAGAGGTTATAAGCCTCAGACACAAAATATGAACAAAGCATATATCTCCATAGTGTGGACTTATCTCAACCCAAAGCACCAAGTGTCACTTCCTCTCTTATGCCTTGCTTCTCTGCTATCAGCATAAGTTACTTATGACAGGTTTTCCTGACACCAAGAGAAGATAAGGTGACAGGGGATGGAGCTCAGCACACAGCCTGTGATTGAAAGTCTCAGCTCTGTTCCTGTGTGCTGTTTGATGGGGGCTGTGTCACTTCCCTCCAATCAGCTCTCGGATCTCCTCACTGAGCTCTGCAGAGTGTAACTTCAGCTCTCCGCCCCCTGCTTTCTGAGTGCGCAAACAAGCTGTAAAAATTCTGCACTTTAGACTGCAGGTAAACATTTGTTCCTTGTGCCCCAGTTATGCCTTAGTCTTTTTACTCTGGCTTCTTTTTTTGCTTTCTAGAGAACTAAAAGAATGAGAGATCGCTGAACTATCTACCATAGCAAACCTGTTGCAGCTGCCTACCAAAGACAACAAAGGGCAAAATAAATGCATCCAGTCAGCTTCTTCAGAACCATTATTGATTGATTGATGACCAAGATTGCATCCAGTCCATTACTGCATAGAGATCAATAAATTCTGAACCCCCTGGGCCACAAGTCTCCTCACAGCAGCATTGTACGTTGGTCCACCTAGGCTGAAACCAGGAGGACCATGCTCCTTAGGGACCTGCCAAAGCCAGTCCTCCAAGTATTTGGTGAGGGTTCTCCCAAAGAGAGACCCTCGATGAGAAGAGGAAAAAGCCCCCAAAAACCTGTACTGTCTCTGAGTTAAAAAAAAGACCAAGCTTCAAAGAGAACTAAAAAGAATAATAAACTGACGAGCGGGACAACCTTGTGGACCATACCTCTACCTTTCAACCCTTTTTCTTCTTTCTCTTTCCTTTTCTCCACCTTACGATTAAAGCTCATTATCAGAATTTATTTGACCTATATACACTCTACCTGTAAACAATATGTATAGTAGGTATAAATCATTTAAATACCTACAAAAGTAACTAAGGAAATGATATATATCTTTAATTTAGGTTTACGTGAACCCAATGTTTAATATTTGAAATTTCATGATATTTACCTATATAAACCCTACTGTAAAACAATGAGCTTACTTTATAGATCCTTGTAAACTTACTTTATGTATCTTTATAACATTGTATACTCAATAAACTTCTTTTGACAAGGAAAAAAAAGACCAAAAAAAAACCCCACATGTACAGCAAAATATATAAGTATTTCAAAAGTTGTTCAAGCCCTACTTGCCCAACCCCTTATGTGTAATAGAGTTGTGACTAGTAAATCAGTTTTTCCTCAATCACAGAGAATATCTCCACACTGGCAGAACGATTTTTTCTCACTTTCTTGTGATAACACAAAGTACATTTCTGATATATTTCATACCCATTTAAGGGAAATGAAAGTAAAAGTAGTCATGCATCTTCCCAGATATAACCTGTCTCAGTAGGCTGCGTGTTGTAATTTGCATTGAGTTAAACATGGTAATTGCTGCATGTTGATGAGTGAATCGAGGACATCTGCCTAAAGTCTGCTCACAGGTTATAAATTGCTGGGAAACTGAAGATGACCCACTCTCTGTACTAATTTGCATTCACACAGCCAAAAATCCTCTGAGGCTGCCTCAACCACAAACATTTCACAAGACTATGGGGGTTATTTACTAAAGGCAAATCCACTTTGCACTACAAGTGCACTTGGCAGTGCAGTCGCTGTAGATCTGAGGGGGACATGCAAGGAAAATAAAACACAGCATTTTTGCTTGCACATGATTGGATGATAAAATCAGCAGAGCTTCCCCTCATTTCAGATCTACCCCTTAGATTTACAGCGACTGCAGTAAGCTTTCAGTGCAATTTCAAGTGCACTTTGCACTTGTAGTGCAAAGTGGATTTGCCTTTCGTAAAAAACCCCCAATGCCTTCTAGATAACGCTGTGTATATAGGGTTGCCACCTTTTCTTCAAGTCAAACCTGAAACACTTTAGCGGCGAACAGCAATTTTGTTTTTATACATATATTTTGCTAATTAATAACATATCTAATCATATGAAGTTAATAACAAGAGTCCCCCTTTACATCAGAGTCCACAGAGTTCCCCTTTTACATTTGAACTCGCAGAGTTCCCTTTCACTGTAAGGGGGGACTCTGCAGACTCTGATGTAGGGGGGACTCTGGGGACTCTGACATAAGGGATGCTCTGGGAACCCTGATTTAAGGGGAATACTGAGAACTCTGATGTACGGAGAGGACTCTGATGTAAGGGGCAACACTGTGGCCTCTGGTGTAAATGGGAACTCTGATGTAAGGGGTGCTCTGAGAACCCTTATTTACCTTAGTGTCACTCAGAGGCAGGAGATAGAAGGGGTGAGACTTCAGTCACAGACAGGGATGGATGGTGAGCTCACTCACCCCTTGGCAGTCAGCACCACTTATCCAGATGTATCTGAGGCTGCTGGACTTCATATTTCCAGCCCCCACTTCCCTTTTCTGAGGCACAGCGCCGGGGATTGGAGTGTGGGCAGACACAGAGGGGTAGGGAGGGAGGAAGAGGAGTAGATCGAGCCCTCTCTCCTCTCCTGTCTGTGTGTGGGGGGGAGGAGGATTTTTAGTGCTGGCTTTGGGCAGCATGAAAGAGAGTGTAACAGACACTCTAAGCTTAGACAACTGCAGCCAGCAACCCTGCTGGGAAGCCAAAGTCCAGTCTGAATAATGTGTCCGGGTTTCAAGCAGTCTGAAACCCGGACGCATGATTCCAAACCTGAACTGTCTGGGTGAATCCCGGACAGGTAGCAACCCTATGCGTATATGTTTTGTTTGTACTATGTTCAATCTGAGAAAAATCTGTGCTTTTATATATAATTCCAATCAATAAGTAAAACTATTAAAAGTAGACTCTCAGGTTTAATTTTACTTTAAATAATTAGTTTGGGCCAAGCTGGCCAAAAAGAAATGATTTCCATTACAGTACAGAACAAGTCAGCCGCTGTGTGCACTGGAATATATTTTTTCTGAAAAGGTGAACTAACACTTTAACTGAAAAAGTGGATAGCTAGGACTCTTCTCCAAGGACAGGGTTTAGCCACAAATTTAAAGTATAAGTAAACCCCCCCCCCCCTATCGTGTTCAGCCAAGGAAGCTGCCATCTTTGCGCCTGCTTAATCTACAACTGCCATGATGCTACACATGTCATCAATTATGACACCAGCCATTGGATGGTTTGATAGTTTGGTTGAGAGCACAACCAATGGGAGTGTTAGATTTCCGGCATGTGCCGGAAATGAAACTGCTTTATGGATGTGTTTACTTCCGCTTTAAGGAAGGTAATCCATAATTAAAGGGGCGCTAAGAAGCTTCTCCTGTAGTCACTAGGAGTGTGTGTGCACCAGTTTGTAAGCATGACTTTTGGGTTTTATAACTGGCATCTGAAGTCTATTGGCACGTTTAGGGCCTTGGTTGACAAGCCTTTGGCTTCTGTAGAAGACATCAGTATGAGATGCTTCTAAGGTCATTCAGAGCTTGTTCACACCAGATGCTTTCAGGTGTGGTTTTTAAACGCACTCTGAACGCATGCACAATAAAATCAATGTTTTTCAATCACCCTTAGTTTCGGTGCTTTTAAAAAAGTACAGCAGAATGCATTTTCACTGTATAATTGTCAATGGCTCCAAAAATGTGTCAAAAGTGTCCAATTTGTCCGCCGCAATATCGCAGTCCCAATAAAAATTGCAGATTGCCGCCATTACTAGTTAAAAAAAAATGCCAAAAATCTATCCCCTATTTTGTAGACGCTACAACTTTTGTGCAAACCAATTAATATACACTTATTGCGATTTTTTTTTTTTACCAAAAATATGTAGAAGAATACATATCGGCCTAAACTGAGGAAAAATGTTTTTTTTAAAAAAAAAAACGTGGGATATTTATTATAGCAAAAAGTAAAAGATATTGTGTTTTTTTTCAAAATTGCCACTGTTCTTTTGTTTATAGCGCAAAAAATAAAAGCCACCGCTCTGTTCGCACATAGTGTCAGAGGCACTCCTGAATGAATGGACGCAAGCAAACATTCATTGATGGGCACTGGTAGGCTGCATTTGATGGGCGCTGGTGAGGCTGCATTTGATGGGCGCTGGTGAGGCTGCATTTGATGGGCTCTGGTGAGGCTGAATTTGATGGGCTCTGGTGAGACTGCATTTGATGGGCGCTGGTGAGGCTGCATTTGATGGGCGCTGGTGAGGCTGCATTTGCTGGGCTCTGGTGAGACTGCATTTGATGGGCGCTGGTGAGGCTGCATTTGATGGGCGCTGGTGAGGCTGCATTTTATGGGCGCTGGTGAGGCTGCATTTGATGGGCTCTGGTGAAGCTGCATTTGATGGGCACTGGTGAGGCTGCATTTGATGGGCGCTGGTGAGGCTGCATTTGATGGGCGCTGCTGAGGCCGCATTTGATGGGCACGGGTGAGGCTGCATTTGATAGACGCTGGTGAGGCTGCATTTGATGGACGTTGGTAAGGCTGCATTTGATGGACACTGGTGAGGCTGCATTTGATGGGCGCTAGTGAGGCTGCATTTGATGGGCACTGGTAAAACTGCATTTGATGGGCACTGGTGAGGCTGCATTTGATGGGCGCTGGTGAGGCTGCATTTGTTGGGGGCTGCTGAGGCCGTATTTGATGGGCGCGGTTGAGGCTGCATTTGATGGGCGCTGGTAAAACTGCATTTGATGGGCACTGGTGAGGCTGCATTTGATGGGCGCTGGTGAGGCTGCATTTGATGGGGGCTGCTGAGGCCGTATTTGATGGGCGCGGGTGAGGCTGCATTTGATGGGCGCTGGTAAAACTGCATTTGATGGGCACTGGTGAGGCTGCATTTGATGGGCGCTGGTGAGGCTGCATTTGATGGACACTGGTGAGGCTGCATTTGATGAGCGCTGGTGAGGCTGCATTTGATGGGCACTGGTGAGGCTGCATTTGATGGGTGCTGGTAAAACTGCATTTGATGGGCGCTGGTGAGGCTGCCTTGGATGGGTGCTGGTGAGGCTGCATTTCATGGGTGCTGGTGAGGCTGCATTTGATGGGCGCTGGTGAGGCTGCATTTGATGGGCACTGGTGAGGCTGCATTTGATGGGCACTTCATCAAAAAGGTGGGGTATACATGGGCAGGGCAAAGGAGGTGAAGTCAGGAGTGGAGCCAAAATTAGGTTTCGCCTAGGGTGGTAAAAATCCTTGCACCAGCCCTGGCTTTGTTTACACATGTGTGGTGTGAATTGAAGCTCCATTTTCAAAGCTAATTAACAAAGTAGTTGTTCAGTGTTTCACGTGAGTTTTTGATCAGGATCAGGTCAGGATTGCATCAGTATCAAGTTTACATCAGGATCAGGTTTACATCAGGATCAGGTTTACATCAGGATCAGGTCAGGATTTTTTCCTGTTCACAACGGAATGCATCTGAGAATCAGATGCGTTCCCATAGAAGATAATGTGCTTGCAATTTGCACCGCAATGCACAGAAAACGCACACGTTCTTTGGGCAATGCGGAGTGCGAATACAACGCACATATGTGAACCAGCCTCATTCAAATGAATGTATTTTCGCATAGGTGTGAACCCAGCCTTAAACAGATGGGTGTCCAGATGCGGTGAGTCCAGTAAGTGGTAGGGTTGGTTGCACCTGGAGTACTGAGTGATACACATCGGTGGATGTATTTACTGTGAAAACATGCACATATATGTACATATTATTATGTGGGTTAACATACAATTATTTGCTGTAACTTGAATATCTTTAGTTAAGGTTTGCAGCACATATAGAAGGTATTTATGTATGATGAAGTTACATCGTAGAACAGTGTTACTATATTTATATTTGTGAGTTTATTTACCAAACTAACAAAGAAATCCTGTTTCATGGACTGCCACAAACTGAAAAATTCTCTGTTATCCACTCTTATAAAAGAGAATTTGTCAGTCTGTGGCCGTCCAAAAAACAGGATTTATTTTAGTAGAATGGGATTTGTCGGTACCAGGGACTCTGGACTGAAGTTTTGGGGAGGTTGAATAACTATATATATATATACATACACACAGTGGGGATGCAAAGTATTCAGACCCCCTTAAATTTTTCACTCTTTGTTATATTGCATCCTCATTAATGTACACACAGCACCCCATATTGACAGAAAAACACAGAATTGTTGGCATTTTTGCAGATTTATTAAAAAAGAAAAACTGAAATATCACATGGTCCTAAGTATTCAGACCCTTTGCTGTGACACTCATATATTTAACTCAGGTGCTGTCCATTTCTTCTGATAATCCTTGAGATGGTTCTACACCTTCATTTGAGTCCAGCTGTGTTTGATTATACTGATTGGACTTGATTAGGAAAGCCACACACCTGTCTATATACGACCTTACAGCTCACAGTGCATGCCAGAGCAAAAGAGAGGTCAAAGGAACTGCCTGAAGAGCTCAGAGACAGAATTGTGGCAAGGCACAGATCTGGCCAAGGTTACAAAAAAATTTCTGCTGCACTTAAGGTTCCTAAGAGCACAGTGGCCTCCATAATCCTTAAATGGAAGACTTTGGGATGACCAGAACCCTTCCCGTACGGCCAAAACTGAGCTATCGGGGGAGAAGAGCTTTGGGGAGAGAGGTAAAGAAGAACCCAAAGATCACTGTGGCTGAGCCCCAGAGATGCAGTCGGGAGATGGGAAAAAGTTGTAGAAAGTCAACCATCACTGCAGCCCTCCAACAGTCGGGCTTTATGGCAGATTGGCCCAACGGAAGCCTCTCCTCAGTGCAAGACACATGAAAGCCCGCATGGAGTTTGCTAAAAAAACACTTGATGTACTCCAAGATGGTGAGAAATAAGATTCTTTGGTCTGATGAGACCAAGATAGAACTTTTTGGCCTTAATTCTAAGTGGTATGTGTGGAGAAAACCAGGTACTGCTCATCACCTGTCTAATACAGTCCCAACCGTGAAGCATGGTGGTGGCAGAATCATGCTGTGGGGGTGTTTTTCAACTGCAGGGACAGGACAACTGGTTGCAATCAAGGGAAAGATGAATGCGGCCAAGTACAGGGATATCCTGAACGAAAACCTTCTCCAGAGTGCTCAGGACCTCAGACTGGGCCGAAGGTTTACCTTCCAACAAGACAATGACCCTAAGCACACAGATAAAATAATGGAGTGGCTTCACAACAACTCTGTGACTGTTCTTGAATGGCCCAGCCAGAGCCCTGACTTAAACCCAATTGAGCATCTCTGGAGAGACCTAAAAATGGCCGTCCACCAACGTTTACCATCCAACCTGACAGAACTGGAGAGGATCTGCAAGGAGAAATGGCAGAGGATCCCCAAATCCAGGTGTGAAAAACTTGTTGTATCTTTCCCAAAAAGACTCATGGATCTATTAGATCAAAAGGGTGCTTCTACTAAATACTGAGCAAAGGGTCTGAATATTTAGGACCATGTGATATTTCAGTTTTTCTTTTTTAATAAATCTGCAAAAATGTCAACAAGTGTCAAGTGTTTTTCTGTCAATATGGGGTGCTGTGTGTACATTAATGAGGGAAAAAAAAATGAACGATTTTAGCAAATGGCTGCAATATAACAAAGAGTGAAAAATTTAAGGGGGTCTGAATACTTTCCATCCCCACAGTATATAGATTTTATATATTATATATATTGATTGATTGATTGATTGAGTTTAAAGTATAACTAAAGGCAAAACTTTTTTTTAAATTTTGGATAGAAGGGAGAGGGAATAGAACCCCTGTCAGTTTTTATTGCTGTCTGTGTCCTCATTAGGGAGATTCTTCCAATGGGGACACTAGTTCTGGTGACCTGGGCATCCCCAAGAGATTCCCTTAATTTGCAGGGATTTCCTCTCATTTCCTGTTTGGGCTATGAGACAGGAAGTGAAGGTAAATCTCCCCGATGTGACGGAGTATCCATCGCTTACTCTATCCAAAATGAAAAAAAAAAATTTGCCTATAGTTCTACTTTAAATAGTTAATATTTTCAGAAAATATGAAAAAGTGAACTAACATCCCACATCCTCCCCAACCCCCCAATCCCCACTAAACTTATCTTTGTGGGTGATGAGCTGTCAGTGCCCATACAGCCGATGCAGCAGTACGGGGGGTTTAAAATCCCCACCACTCTTTCTGCAGTGCTCCCAGTATGGATCAGAGCAATGCTCTTTGCTGGCGCTGACCAATCAGAATCTCTCTGATCCATCTTGGAAGCATTGCAGAGAAGAACAGGAATTTCAAATCTGCTACACCGGCTGCATGGGCACTTACAGCTCATCACTAGGGATGGGCTAAGGCATGTAGGGATCGTAGTCCCAACCCACCTGAGCAATCCTGCCCGGAAGCCCTTATTGCACACTGCCAATCATAGGCAGTGAGGCATCTCCCGGCCCGCAGCTGCACATACACACGCTGCCTATGATTGGCGGTGTGCAGTGAGGGCTTCCTGTCAGGATTGCTCAGGTCGGTTGGGACTACAATATGAACACACCTGAGCCCATCCCTACTCATCACCCACAGAGGTAAGTACAGTGGACAGACAAATATACAAACAAATGGCAACCACCCCAACCTATAACTGGCCTTTACAGCAAGGAGCACATGGAAGGGCAACACATGTCAAAAAACAAACAAAAATTCCCAGCTCACTTAGCAGCTAGCCTGCAAACAACCCCAATTGACCTTGTCTAACAGTTCACATTTAAAACAAGGGGTTACGTTTTCACACATTTGCAAATGAATGCATAAGCTGCAGAGGCCATGTCACGGCACCCCAGTGTACTGCAGTCCTAACTCTATAATTTGAGAGTCTCCCTAAAGTTGGAGCACTGTCAGGGCTGGCTCAGCCCTTCCTTCTCTGAGCTGGCCGCTCAGCTGTCAACTAATTGCCAGCTCCCATCTCTCTCCACAGTTAACCAGCTGTTGTGGACCTGCTCGTCAGTCCCGCCTACTTAAAGATCTCCAGCTCACTTCATTCCTGCCTTCGCCCTGGTCACATAACAAGAAACCATCTCCTGCGTTCCTGTTTAAAGACTGGCTTTGCTAACATCCCTTCTGGCTCCTTATCCTGCTTGCTGTTCCTCTACTTGGATCCCTGACTTCTGGCCTGGCTGATTACCCGATCTGGTTACTGAACTCTGGCCTGGCTGATTACCCGATCTGGTTACTGAACTCTGGCTTGGCTGACTACCCAATGCGGTTACTGGACTTGGCTATGCTTTGACTATGCTTACTCTATTTACCTTTTTATTTTTATTAATAAACAAGTGTGATTTTACTGTACTTCTGTCTCGGTCTGGTTCATGGTTTCTGGTTTCTGTCAAGCACATACAGTACAGTGGAACCTTGGATTACTCATTGCTCATCTTTCAAAACGCTTGTTAACCGCGTTACTTGTAAACCAAGGTTCCACTGTATAAAATTATAGATAGATTATGGGAAGGTGTGCCTGTATGGATCCCACCCATCTGTAACGATAAAGAACGCACTGGACACCCAGCAATAGCACAATGGCAGCGAAGGTATCCAGTGCGCCCCCCGCAAGTAAGTACACAGTGGAGACCAGGGGGGAAATGGGGAGGGTGTATAGTATTAGTTCACCTTTTTTTGTTTTCTCAGAAAAGTTGAACATAGACTTTAAATTTTTAAAAGTGAATTTTCACCTTGTTCACTAAACAAATTATGTACCTCCTTTCAAAGTGAAAAAAAAAATCCTTGCAAAGTGAGCATGCTCTACTCCTTTGATAAATCAACCCTATAGTCTTCTCCAATACTACTGTATATGTGCACATTAGAATATACAATTTCAGCACTATTCTAATAATTTACATACATTGCTTGTTAGGAAAAAATAAATTAAATATTTCTGCACAGCAGAACAGGAGTATTGTTCTGAATATGAAAGAAGCAAATAAATATTTTCTCCAGTGGAAAACCCCTGAGAGAGTCGAAGAGGCAAATGGAATTGCGTCTGGGAAGTACTATAGTGAATAAACAGAGGGATTAGTAACTTAGGTTGTCTGTGTTCTGTAAATGGTACATAGTGCATGAGGCATCCCCTATTGTCCTCAACCCAGGATGTCATGCATTTTTTATTGCAATAAAACAGAATGCTTGATGAGCTTCTTATTTACATGAAAGCAAAAAGGAAGGAAAGTGAATTTAGCCTGGGAACCTGTTCTTATACTCTGTGTAGACAAGTGAACATTACAGATATGAAAAACACACCTCATGTAAAGACAGGCTTCACATATCATTGGAGGTCTAAAACTCGTGTATGCCTCTGAAAAAAATATCAATCGTGGTGAGGATTTGCTTTTCCAAGTAATACAACAGTCAAGAAAAGTCACTTGTTCCATTCAGGCAATAGTGTCACCAGGTATAACTGATAATGGATGACTCCAGAAAAGAAAACTAGAAGCCCAAACACTGCCACTGGGTGAAGAAATAGAGAAATTTCAAGCGTATCTAAACCCAAGAACAAACACTGATAGCCTTGCAGGTTACTGGTCCTTAGATGTGGTGGCTGCATTCATTTTCTTTTTTTATCAGACTTTTTTCTTTATTTGAATCTGGTAATCCTGCCATTAACACACTTCCTGTCCTTCATTGACAACCGTTCCTAGCAGTGTTGTCACCCTAAGAACGAGAGTGCGTTAGGATTACATAACATCTCCCTCTCTTCTCCATAATAGGCAGAGATGTTTTGCAGTCCATGGAGATAGCAGGGAGCAGTGCTATCTGGGCAGAGAACACATGAAGCTATCAGTTCACAAGATTCCTGGATGGATGAACAATTTTTTTTTGCATTTGTAAACAAATAATAAAATTCTTTCAATGGTATAGTTACAAACCAAAAGGGAGCAAATAAGAAGAATTAATTGTTGAAGTTTACATACACTTTAAATATTACCTTTTATGTTAAAATGGGCTCTAAAAAGGTGCAATATGCGACGATTACACATATCGTCATGCCCACGTGGCTTCATCCCCTGATGAAGTCACGTAGGAGTGACGCTACGGGTCGGGATTGAGCGACAGGCAAACCAGAAGTGACGCGGGAGTACGAGCTCGCTGTTCATGGAGTATTTGTTTATTTTTATGCTGTAAAAAGTGAGTAAAACTAGCTGTTTTTATTAATAAATCTTGGAAAAACACTATCACACTATTGGCAACTTCTTCCTTACACATCATCACTATGGAGAATATGGAGAATGACCCCCCAGGATCACCATAAAGGAGGCATTACTTACCATAGAGCTCCCTAAGCTGGGTTACCCAAACTAGGACCCCTAGAGGCAGGTGGAAACACACGGACCCCAAGAGAAATCCATCTATTCACTGCTGTTACCTTACAGCAGTAAGGTGAGAGGCTTGAGAGCACTGAGGTGTCACGGCAAGAGAAGTCTCCAGTCATTTAAAATCACTGCCAGGACTTAGAGAGGGATAGATCACCTAGTTGTATATATCACATCACATTAAGCATTGTTTGCACCTGGAAATTTATGCATTTATTATTCACACCAGTCACTTTTATGTAGTTCACTGGCACTTATAGTTGTTGTCACATTGTATACAGGCCCTGTTTAGTTTATCAGTTATCATCTACTGTGTGAATTGATCTGTTTACTACTTACTGTGTACATTGATACAGATATTCATATATTTCATTAATTATTTGTTTATTTCATTCACATTTGGATTCATTGATTTGTAGTGGCACACAGCAACATTTGTTTTATTTCTCAGGCTCAGGCGTGTTCGCAACTCAACATACCCGCGCCCGCCAGGAAGCTGACACTCTGCACCGCTAATCACAGAAAGTGAGACATTTCACAATCCGCAGCTGCACAGATCAGGAAATATCTCACTACCTGTGATTAGCGCTGCGGAGTGTCAGCTTCCTGGCGGGCGTGGGCACAGGCACGTGGAGTTGCGTACACGCCTGAGCTCATTCTTATAAATGACTGCACATATTAGTATTGGCACTTGACAGCACAGCACCATCACCTTATAAGTTATCACAGCCTTAGAGTATAGCCATGCCCTATCTTACACTGGAATAACGCTGCGATTTAGGTGATCATTGGGTATTCCAACTTAAATTGTACCCATTCTGTGGTTCTTGGCAGAGGGGCACCTTAGAGACAGTTTTAAAAGCACTTGTGGGACCCCTTAAAAAAATAGGAAGCATAGGTGATTTATTCTTGGCTTTGTGAGAGGAGGGTGCTAGACTGACCTACGCAGATGCCAATAGCAGAGCAGATCTCAGCAATCCCAACTAAAACATAGGGGTTGATTTACTAAAACTGGAGAGTAAAAAACCTGATGCAGCTGTGCATGGTAGCCATTCAGCTTCTAACTTCAGCTTGGAGACTGGAAGCTGATTGGTTTCTATGCAGAGCTGGACAAGATTTTGTACTCTCCAGTTTTAGTAAATCAACCCCATGGTGTCACAATTTATTTAGGCAGCTCTGCCCTGAGCGTAATATACTCAAGCAAGATGCAGTATTGCTTTACAGCTGTGCTAATCGTCTTTTTAGTTGGCTTGTACACTTGAATACAATAGTAAGCAGTTCTATCTGCCTATCCACAGTGTCAGAGTACTTCCAAAGAATCCTGAACACATGAAGCTCTGTTATGCCCCGTACACATGGTCGGACTTTGTTCGGACATTCCCACAACGAAATCCTAGGATTTTTTCCAACGGATGTTGGCTCAAACTTGTCTTGCATACACACGGTCACACAAAGTTGTTGGAAAATCCGATCGTTCTAAACGCGGTGACGTAAAACACGTACGTCGGGACTATAAACGGCGCAGTGGCCAATAGCTTTCATCTCTTTATTTATTCTGAGCATGCGTGGCACTTTGTCCGTCGGATTTGTGTACACACGATCGGAGTTTCCGACAACGGATTTTGTTGTCGGAAAATTTTATATCCTGCCCTCAAACTTTGTGTGTCGGAAAATCCGATGGAAAATGTGTGATGGAGCCCACACACGGTCAGAATTTCCGACAACAAGGTCCTATCACACATTTTCCGTCGGACCGTGTGTACAGGGCATTATACGTATAACAACTTCACCCCTCCTCCAGTCACACTCTACTAATCAGAGCCAGTGATGGGACACCTTGGTGACCAACATGAAGGTGTAGGACAGGGCTGGGTCAAATACTAGCTTCCCTGGGTAACTCGTCACTATTTGTATATAGGAAGGCTCTGGGTTTCAGGATTACCAGTGTGCCCTGAAAACAGGAGGAAGCTAAATTATACTCGCAGCCTGAAATTTCTACTATTCTCACCAGAGCTAGGTTCACTCAGAACCTCATCACATATACACTTCAAAGACCACCTTTTATGGCAGAATTCTTTTGGCTGGAATTACTTGTAGGCAGGTGAAGGATGACCTCCCTACATAGGTGGCACGTGGCACCCACCTTGCAGGGAGAGTAGGGAAGAAGAGAAATTTTTATTCCTCTTAGGGCTCCGCATGGTCATTGGGTGGGGTTTGTCCAATTAGATGTCATCACCCAGGTGACCCCTCAGCCACTGCTGTCCCACTGTGGGTTCTGTATACTGCTGTGAATGTTGCTGCCCAGTTCTTATTGTTGGAAAGACTCTATACTATGCATTCTCAAACACTGTGTGAGCCATGTCTTCCCTCCGGGTGCCTACCGCTTGGGTCTTCCCCTACCCCTTGCCCTACATTCTGACATCACGTTTTGAGAATCACAGTTGCCTATGCTTTGGTTTATATGCTATAATTTTTTTTTTTCTGCATAAAAACTTCAATGAAATCTTACGAGAAATACAGAGAATAAACTCCAAATACATTACATCATGTGAATGGATAAAGACAAATACAAAGTGAATGAAGCCAGAATTCAACAATTCCCATCAAACTATCAGGCTGTTAAACTGTAAAACAACCAAACAACTGTTATAATAATTGACCCATACTACTTGAATATTTCCTGAGATAATCAGGTTAGTAACCAACAAATGAGAAGTATTAGGTCACTTATGGTAAGGTCGGTCAGCATGTCATGAAGAATGTGAGGATAGAAAATAGCTGTCTCAGTCAACTTCCAGCCCTACTATCTGCATTTATATGCGTTGTACTGACCTGGAAGAATTATGCGATAAGACATTCCAACATTTTTGTGTGGTTTGAGCTGAGGAGTAGAAATCAAGAAACTAGCATTTTCAGAAAGAGACCAACAATGACAACCTCTATATTTCCCTCATGACAGTTGTACTCAGACATTGACCAATGTCACTTTATAAGGCAATTAGATATAAATGAGCCAAAATATATGAACGCAATTAGTAAAAAGGAACCCGATTTGAGAAAATGAGTTAGGCAAGAAGAATTTTGTCTACCTGGGCTCATTTACATGGCCATCCAGAATCCTACACCCCCTAGATTAGTGTATTTCTGCAGTGGATACAGTCGGATGTTTGCAATCATCTGCGGGTGGTACAAACCAATGACAGGCTGACGTTGACAGTGGCCCTGTACACAGACAGTTTGCGTCTAGGGCTACCCATCTGTCCCTCCATGTGCAATTACATGTGAACAACCATGAAGCCTGTTAGACCCCATACACACTATTCGATTTTCTGCAGATTTTTGTCTTCATATTTACCAAAAACTTATAATATGAGGTCAAACCTTAAGAGTTTAAATTTGTATGCAATCAGGCCCTTGCAGTACAAGGTTTTGGTAAGTCTGAAGACGAAAATCCGCAGAAAATCTAATAGTGTGCAAGCACCTGGCCGTATCTGCCTCAGAAATATGTTGATCAAGCTGTGTAATGCTGGCCATACACTATACGAAAAATAGGCCGAAGTCATTTTCGAAAAACGATAGTGCCATCATGTAATGACCGATAAATCGTTCAGTGGACATAAATGAATGCATTTTTTGTTTGTTTTTTACATATACCTAATGCAGACAGTTCGGACGGGAAACACATTAACCTCTCAATTTATCGTTCGTTCGGCAGAAAATTTCCAAACTTGTCCTTCGTTTTTTTCGGCTCAAATACGTCCCAACGATTATCGATTTTGTGCCCATTAACTGTCCGAAAAATGGACGAACTGTCTAAATGACCGAATTTCAGCCGATTTTTGTATAGTGTATGGCCAGCATTAGGCCATGTGAATGAGCCCTGTGCATCCTACAATTTTCTACTCTCTTAACCCTTGCACGGTGTGCAATCATTTCTGTTTAGGAGACCAACAAAAGCTGAGTGCAAAGTTTAATTTCTTGTTTGTATATTATTTTACGATCGACAATCTGCTTAAGTTTAAAGTAAATAATGATAGCCCCTTGACACAGTTACATAACCAGGCCCTGCACACTACACAGAGATTACACTTTGATCTGTCAGGGTTCTGTTACCACTTAATTACTTTTGAATCAGATTTATTAGTTTGTTATTAGCGGACGTATCTAGGTTTCTTAGCTGCTGGTAGTTGAAGATCAAATTCCAGTAAGTCTTTGCCAGGGAGACTGGGCGTCAGATATAGCTACTGTAGAGTGGGTAGATACAGTCATTATGAAAATAGAATAAGCCCTTTAAATATTGTGGTTAACAGTTTCTAAAACCAATTCTGAATATCTTTTACATCTGTTGCTCTCAAATCATAATCAAGCAAGCTTGCCGATAGTTCACTTGAATCTCTTTTAATTTTTGTATATATACTTCCCAGAAAAACACATCATTTTGACCAGTAAATGTTTTAATCCAGAGTCAGTGTTAGAGGGAAGCATTAGAGTACATAAATTATATATAACAATACGGTAAGCCCCACTCTGGGCAGGAGAAAGAAAAAAAATACCCTTGTAAAGAGGCCTTCCAGCACTTGATAAGTCTAGGGTAAAAGAAATAAGATACAATACTTACTTATTCCTCACTCTGGCCGCCTTCCTTCATGCAGCAGCTTTGGTCCCCCAAAGCCACTTTCCTTTGCTGCCATGTCGGTCGCAGGCTTTCTGGTATCATTACATGCAGTGCACAACTAGCAGTTTTGCATTGTATGTAAGAACGGTAAAGGCCTGCCTGCAACCCAGAGCATCGGAGACAAGAGAAGAGTGCTGGCTGCCAAGAGAGTCAGGACTGTGCAGAAGTGTAAGATAAGGCACGTACATTCTTTTTCAAATGGAGGTTAGATTGCAAAATGGAAATGCAGTTGATCATATGCTCTATTACAATCCCCTCTTAAGTCATTAAAAATGACTTTCTTTACTACAGAGTTTCTACTGTAATAAAGACTGAGGTAAGCTTTACTTTCAGCACCTGGGTCAGGGATTCTAGTGGCTCTAGTAAATAAACACATAATTTTACCTTAATCTCACCATCTCATCAACAGCATAAGACTCCTTCAGCCAATGGACTCCAGACACCGACTAATTACTCGCCATGGAGAGCAGAATAAGTAAGAATAACAGTTTCTTATCAGAACTACTTTTGCTTAGTTTCAGAAATGATCATTCTTACCTTTTTTACAAGGTTAAGAAGTTCTGTAAAGCGAACATGCATCTCTTCTTCCTGATATCAGGGGTGGGTTTACAGGACACCGTGCAGACACACGGGGCGTCTGTATTCCTTAGTCTGTTCAGACTGAGGCAAGATGCAGGCTATGCTTGAGCAGAGGGTGTGTTCAAGAGGCAGGCTGTGATTGGGAGGGGGGGTACATGCCAGAGGCAGGCTGTGATTGGGAGAGGGGGTGTATGCCAGAGGCAGGCTGTGATTGGGAGGGGGGGTGTATGCCAGAGGCAGGCTGTGATTGGGGGGGGTGCATGCCAGAGGCAGGCTGTGGTTGGTTAGGGGGCGAAGTGGTGGAAATGTGCTATTACCTTTTTGTTATAACGTGTCGGGATGTTACGCACAGATTCAAATCTCTGCACAGGAGGTAATGGGCATTTGTTGGGACATGAGTTTTATAATACATCTATTTCTTCTAAAACATTTCACAATGGGCCATGTTACATGCCCAAATTCCATTTGAAAACAGAAACTGAATACAAACACTAGGGGTTATTATTGTGCAGTCCAGGGGGTTATTATTTTACAGTGCAGAAGGTAATTATTGGGCAGTGCTGAGAGATATTACTGTGCATTGCTGGGGGTTATTACTGAGCAGTGCTGAGGGTATTTTTTGTGCAGTGTTCCAGTTATTATTGTGAAGTGCTGTTTTTGTGTGTGTGTGTGTGTGTATTTGTAGGGGGGGTTGATATTGTGCAGGAGGGTTTATTATGGTGCTGGGGATTATTGCTTTCCCTGCCATTTGCTGGAGGCTATTGCTGGCCCTAACACATGCTGGAGGTGATCATTTCTGGCACTGACACTAGTGCTGAGGGTTTTTATTGTTACAACTAACACCAACAATGGGGCTTATTTTATTCTGATAGTCCCTTCAATGTACTCCAGGCCCTATTTTGTCTAACAAAAACAAAAAACAAACCCTTACAATCACTTTAAGGAACAAACTGGGAAAGACCACTGACATCAACCCAATGCCACACCTAAAACTTTTAGTGCACTTATTCCTTTCTGCTCCTCTTCTACCCCCCAGCATATTCAAAATAGGTGAAACTGGCCTAAAACCCTGATCCTCTGAGATCTTCACTGTGCAGCCTGCGGGACGTCGTCTGGAAATGTGGTCAAGTGCTCAATAAAGCCTCGTGCACACTGGGTGTTTAGCCCCAATGCAAAAGGCTCTGGTGTTTAGGTGTAAGTAGATGGTTCAGGTGTACTGTCCGGCCCCGCAGCCCGCAGCCTGTCAAACTCTATGAGGGCCAGTTCACACCACATGCAGTCCAGTCTGTTTTTGTTCTGCATCGAAAACGGATGGAAAGTAGGTCATATGGTTTCCAATGACATAGTTCACACTAGTGTGGTCAGTTCCAGGGCTTTTCAGTTCCAGAAAAAAAGTAGAACATGCTGTATTTTTACTGTACTGGAACGCAGTAAAACGCATACAAATGCACTGAAATGCATCAAAAATGCACTGGACCCTAGTATAGTGAAAAAAAAAAACAACAGGAAAATAGAAGAAAAAAAGCACCTGGAATGCATCTGAGGACACATCAAAAACGCACTGGAACACATTAAAAAAGCGTTAAAAACGCACATGCAGAAACGCATCTGGAATGGACCTGGAGTGCTTTTTTATGGTGTGAACTAGCCCTGAGAGGCTGACAGCTGCTGCAGCTTGATGGTGCACTGAGCAGTACACCTTGTGCAATATGCACACAGGGAGAAAGAGTAGAAAAAATACCGCGCTGTATGAAAATATTGAAAATTAAAAAAATTATGTGCAAATTATGATGCAAGAATTTACCATCATCAATTGTTGAAAATATGTGAAAAAATATAAGTGCGGTATATAAAAAAAAATCAAAGCAGCCGCTATACGTGGGATACACACAAAAACATAAGGAATAAGAAGTAGCAGCGCTAACAACAGTGATATCGAATAATATATTGTTGTGAACACTAAATTAATACAACAAAAAATAACACATTTAGTAAAAAATGTCCATTTATAGAAATTGTGAAAAGCCTTAAGCCCATAAATATATCTTTATTGTGATGATTAGATACGATGATTATATAGACAAATCCTCCACCGCACCGCAGTGATGACACCATATAAAGTGCACGCTTACCCCAAGGCAAGCTTTAAAAGCTTGCAACCTTTTACCCGGTCAGGGCCTTTATCCAAGAGGAAAACGGGGGGGGGGCAATATTCCACCAAGCCCCACGGAAGGGGTCAGTCCCAGCACAAATCTCGTCAGGTATACAAATCCAAGGTACCGAGATAGGTGACACTCAAAGGTTCCCCAGGAAAAGAAAAGGAATCGACATAGCGTAATCCTGATAACTTTTATTTATTGGTAATTAAAAAGACACTTACAATATCGTAGAGATAAAACAGCATATAGCAAATCAGCCGGCCGGCTAAAGCGAACACCAGTCCTGCAGACGGTACACGTGGAATATCAGCACGTCAGCTCCTCCCGACGCGCGTTTCGTCACACAATGACGTCGTCTGGGGCACGGGCGACGCACTGACGTGTCGCATGTAAATACACATTGGTTTGAACCAAGCCTCGATGTGGGTCAAAACAGGAAATCACCTTGCGCTTCACCAGTAAACCTGGCAACGTTAAAAAACACCATCTTGGATATTGGAAGAAGCACTAAGATAGAAAAATGAACTTAAAATTAATGTGAATGCAATAAGAGTTTGGAGAGAAGATCGTAAGCCAAAAAGTAAAAGGCTCCACCGATCTAAATTAACCCCTAACCAAACTACTTGCACCTTTATATAAAAATATATTTTTTTTTATATATATATTAGTTTATTGCATCTCCGGGAATAGAGAAAAAGAAAATTAATGAAAAAAGAAAACTCAATATAAATATTATTAGTTTTGTTTATAAAATTAATCTCTATTCCCATTGGTGGGTACATTGATCGGATATTGAAAGGAACTATAAATAAAAAATAATAATAAAAATAAAAAATGAGATGAATAATAAAAACTAAGCCATAACAGGATTTATTAAGGCTAAAAAAGGGGGACTAAAACAGGATATGGATAAAGAACAAGAAAAACAGATAGGGGTTTGTAAATAACAAATCACCCTTTCCTAATGTTAGGTTAACTGGGACCAAAATTAAGCCCAGTTAACAAGGGCAAACCCCCTAAACAATAATTATTACTCAAATTTACAATGTTTACATGAATAGTATATAAGAGAAAAAAATAAAGTGAAATATTGATAAAAAATGCAATGAAAGATGATTTCCATTAACTTCACATGGAGGGTCGTTACTTAACATATATTCAAATATGAAGGCATCTAATATACAGGCCCCATCTATTACTGATGTAAAACAAAAGTTTAAAAACTGATAATCTAAAAAAATTACGTAAAATCATTATAGTTTCGTTTTCCCTTAACCCCCTTGCGCCTAAGGGTAAAACAAATCTTAATGCCCAAGCCCAATTTCGCAACTTTGACATGTGTTAGTAAAACCGTACATATCATCACTACTTTGTGCATCCAGGTAGATTATACCTTTTGTTTTTCCAGGACAAATTGGGCTTTCAGTTGATGGTAAATGGTAATGGATATCTCTAGATTTCTTTTTATTATCTAAGGAAAACTGGCCCAAGATAGTAAAAAAAACTATTCTTTTTTAAATATAACTGTATATTTCTTGCTACTACCATAACCTACGACCAAAGAACAACCCAAAATAAATTATTCTGCTCCTGATGATCGCAGCAATACCACATGTGTGTGTTAGCTGTTGCTTGTACCTGTAGTACAGCCCAGAAACAATAGTGCGTATTTTGCTTTTTTTTTTTGTTTTAACATACCTAAAACACACTAACAATAACTGACACTAATTTTTAAAAAAAATCCTGTCCAAAAAATATTGACCCTGACCTTTGACTTTGACCCTGACCCAAACACTAACTCTGGGGCTGACCTAGATCAAACCTTGATCTAGGTATTTTTACATTTTTTTATTTATTTATTTATTTTATTTATTGTTTTTTTTTTTTCCTACACACACTTTTTTTTTACTATCTCTGTAAGGACAGAGAAAGATGAAATGTATCTGTCTCGTTCATTCACAGAGACAGAAAAAAGCGGGACGGGTTTCAGAGGCTATCACAGCGATCAGGTGACTGGGAATTGGAAGTTCCGGGTCCTGACCGTTAGAACGGGGTCCAGGGCTCTCGGTGAGAAACTGATCTGTGTGCTAGGAGCACACAGATGAACCAGATTACTGGTTCATTTCCTGGGAGGGGAATCCCCTCTGCTCTCAAAGGCCCTGTCCTGGTTGGAGACACTACCAACTTTATTATTAAACCCACTCTTCTACTTTGCAAAGGTTCTGGTTCTCTTTTTTTACCTACAGTTTTAGCACATAACCTGTTTGGGAAGAGTTGTTTCTCATAACCCCCACCTCCCAAAAGAAGGCTACACAATTGTGGCTCCATAGAACACTGCAGGAGAAAGGAGCCCCACTGAAACAGGAAACCCTAGGCAGCAGCTTAAGGCTGCTTTCACACTGAAAGCGCCGGCCATTAACAGTAAAGCATTGCTTGTTTTAGCGTCGCTTTAACGCTGTTTAAGTGATGCTTTTGTGGCGCTTTTCGCCCGCTAGTGGGGTGCTTTTAACCCCCAAGAACAGGTTAAAAACGCCCATGTTGCGGCACTTTCGAAGAGATTTTCAGGTGCTTTGGAAGCGCTGCCTATCCACTTGCCGACCGCTGCACACCGATATACGTCGGCACAATGGCAGCAGTGGGCAAATGGGTGTACCTGTATGTCCCCTTTAAGAGCCGGTGCTAGCAGGCTAGGAGGCGTGTGTGCCCGCCACGTACAGCGTGACCGTGCCCGCGGGTCCGGCGGACTCAATGTCCACTGGTCTCCCGGCGATTGTGTCACGGAGCCGCAGAACGGGGAAGTGCCTATGTAATCAAGGCATTTCCCCGTTCTGCCTAGTGTCATGACAGAGATCACTTCTCCCTGTCATCAGGAGCAGTGATCGCTGTCATGTGAGTTGAAGCCCATCCCCCCACAGTTAGAATCACTCCCTAGGACACACTTGACCCCTTCATCGCCCCCTAGTGGTTAACCCCTTCCCTGTCAGTGTCATTTACACAGTAATCAGTGCATTTTTATAGCACTGATCGCTGTATAAATGACAATGGTCCCAAAATAGTGTCAAAAGTGTCTGATGTATCCGCCATAATGTCGCAGTCTTGATAAAAATCACAGATCGCTGCCATTACTAATAAAAAAAATAAAATAAAAATGCCATAAAACTATCCCCTATTTTGTAGACGCTATAACTTGTGCGCAAACCAATCAATATACGCTTATTGCGATTTTTTTTTTTTTTACCAAAAATATGTATATGAATACAAATCGGCCTAAACTGAGGAAAAAAATAGTTTTTTTTATATATATTTTTGGGGGATATTTATTATAGCAAAAAGTAAAAAATATTGTGTCTTTTTCAAAAAAAAATTTTTCTATAGCGCAAAAAATAAAAACCACAGAGGTGATCAAATACCACCAAAAGAAAGCTCTATTTGTGGGAAAAAAAGAACGTCTATTTTGTTTGGGTGCAACGTCGCACGACCGCAAAATTGTCAGTTAAAGCGACGCAGTGCCGAATCGCAAAAAGTGCTCTGGTCAGGAAGGGGGTAAAATCTTCCGGGGCTGAAAGGGCTATTCATTTCAATGGGCAGGGCGTTTTGGGAGCGCTGTATACAGCGCTCCCAAACCGCCCCAAAGATGCTGCTTGCAGGATTTTCCTAAGGTCCCGCAAGCGCACCGCCCCAGTGTGAAAAGACACACTAAAATGAATGGGAGGTGGTTTTCAGGCGCTATTTAGAGGCTATTTCTAGCGCTAAAACGCCTGAAAACGGCATCAGTGTGAAAGGAGTCTAAAGTGGAACACGGGAATGATCAAAAGGTAAAGAAGCTAGATACTCTGTAAATGATTAAATCAACTGCTGAAAGTGTTAAAAAAACAAAAAAAACAAACACCTAATTCAAACTTGCCTTGGATGTTTGAGTGGTGATATAGCAAGCGAAGGGAGAGGAAGCCATGCACACAGACTTCAGGAAGCAGATAAAACCTACCACACACGTGTAGTATGCTCTGGAATTTGGTTATAGTGGATTTCACAGAATTCACTTTAAGCAGATCAGCATAAACTCCCCACAACCCTTTGCAATTCTGATGAAGAATTTGGCAAAACATCCAAAAGCAGATTTTTTTTTCAGTAAAAAACGTATATCAGAAAGATAAATAGATCAGAGATATAGGCAGCTTATATCATGTATTACTATTCTTTGTAAAAGTTGAGCTTGGGTTGTTATGTACATACATCTACCTAAGCACACTATCGATTTGATATGATTTGGATAACAACTAACGCTCTCTGTTACAAAATTTGTAGATTTTTTCATTTGGATTTTTAAGTATTCTTGTGATTTTATAATTATGGAAACCATCTCAACATCTAAAGTGCTACCGTACAGCGGCTTTATGAGAAAATTGCCTTTCTTTTGCTCCAAAATAACTGGCCTTTAATCCATACTGTCCTCCAGTATAAAATGAACGTTGTGGAATCAAGTTGCATACAGTAACTGAAGATTGCGTGTCTGTAGGCTCCCTGAACCGGTGCAGACTCCCCTGAAATAAGTAATCTTGGAAGACTTGAGCACCCAATATGGATTTTACCCTATGATAATAGCAAATGTTACTGGTTAAAAGCTCAGAACTGAATACAGGAGGTGAAAAAGCCGACCATATCTATGCAAAAAGAATGACAATGAAAGAAGAATGGCCCCGATGAGTGTGTTTGAGAAGACATTTTTAATAACACCAATGACACATTTTGTGACAGCCTTCAGTTACTCAGGTAAATGGTGTAACTGTAACAGGTTCTAGAACAGGTTAAATATGACAGTATTTGCTATGTTTGGTGTACTTTGGAATTTCTCTACTTTTACAACACAGAGGAACCCTTGAAAGAACTTTCTGGTCTCAAGGAACCCCTGCTAAAAATGACAAGATCTCATGATACATTAGGGTGTTGGTCAGTGGCAGGGGTGTTGCTAGGTGGGAAAAAGACCAGGGGCTTTAGCCCGAAGGTAAATTTGATAACCCCTCCCACATTTTTAAGTAAGTCCAGACCAAGCCCGGCATCATGGGGGGGGGGGGGTAGGCTCATTTTCTAGTTGCTGCCTGGCTGGGCTGTGGATTTTTCCAGTACTGTCCTGCAGGCCTCAGTGACAGCACATTGAGTCTGGGCTGAGGGCTCTCTTGAGCTGGCTGATCAGTGACCATCAATGCAGCCTCACCAGTGTCCATCAATGCAGCCTCACCAGTGCCCATCAGTGTAGCCTGATCAGTGCCCATCAATGTAGCCTCACCAGTGCCCATCAGTACCCATCAATGCAGCCTCACCAGTGCCCATCAGTGCAGCCTGATCAGTGCCCATCAATGCAGCCTCATCAGTGCCCATCAGTGCCCATCAATGCAGCCTCACCAGTGCCCATCAGTTCAGCCTGATCAGTGCCCATCAATGCAGCATCACCAGTGCCCATCAGTGTAGCCTTATCAGTGCCCATCAATGCAGCCCCACCAGTGCCCATCAGTGCTCATCAATGCAGCCTCACCAGTGCCCATCAGTGCAGCCTGATCAGTGCCCATCAATGCAGCCTTCCCAATGACCATCAGTGCAGCCTGATCAGTGCCCATCAATGCAGCCTCACCAATGCCCATCAATGCAGCCTCATCAGTGCCCATCAATGAAGCCTCACCAATGCCCATTAATGAAGCCTCACCGATGCCCATCAATGAAGCCTCACCAATGCAGCCTCATCAATGCCCATCAATGAAGCCTCACCAGTGCCCATCAGTGCAGCATGATCAGTGCAGCCTTACCTGTGCCAATCAAAGCAGCCTGATCAGTGCCCATCAGCCTTGGTTGAGAAACCCTGATGTACTTGGGAGTATTATTAGCTATATACATTTGAATATTTTAAACTTTCATATATGTGACATTTTACATGTTATAGAAACCTGTGTTACACCTTTTACTTTGCCACAGGCACCTATGTGATGCTAGGCAGTATCTTGTTTTCCTTCATCCGTTTCTACTTTACTCCACCATTCTCATGAGCCCCTAAAGGACCTAGGATTGGGCTACCCCAAGCATGGAGAGCAACCATATCAACACCTGCAGAGAGGCAGATATATTCTCCACAAGCACTATTAGTGTAACAACCTCAATAGACTTGACAATGACAATTGCGCGGTCCTGTGACACTGTACCTAAACAAAATTGATGTCCTTTTTGTCCCACAAATAGAGCTTTCTTTTGGTGGTATTCGATGACCTATGCGAGAATTTTGAAAAAAAAACACAATATTTTGTGGTTTTCGCTATAATGAATATCCCTAATTAAAAAAAAATAAATATAAATATATATATATATATATATATATATACATATAGCGCTGGTAGATTTACAATCTACCGCAGATTAGGTAAATTGTGTGTTAGGAAGGTTAAAAGTTTGCCTCTGTTCCAGCTTGGCTGACGTTGTGTGTGTTTCTGTGCTGACCGGTGGGTGTCGCTGTTACCATTGGTCAGTGCTAGAAAGGCAACGTGTCGAAGTGTATAGATGCTCCTCTGTCTCAGAGACAAGCTCGGTGGAGGTGGTCCTCCGATTTGCATTCTGGGAAGAGGGTATTTATGGGACAGACGCCATGTTCTTGGGTTTTTTTACCGCCACCTGCTGGCCCTCCTGGCTGACAGGTATGCGTTAAGGAGCTACCTCCTGGTCCTCCGATCGCGAGGCCCACGATACAGTGGCACAGGGGTGGGCCCAGAGGCTTGTCTGGGGCCTACCACCGCGGCCGAGGAATGGTCCTGAGCTGTCGGTCCTGTGTGACGAAGCTGGACAGCCGAGGAGATCCCAGGGGAGGACCCGTCTTGGAGAGATCACGCAGCGTGCTGGTCTATAGAGGGGCCTGGTGACTCGGTTGTTGGACGTATCCAAGAGAAGTAACCATACAGCATAGTGTTGCCGGTTCGGCTTAAAGGTTCAGGTACTGTGACTGACTTTCACTGCAGAGAAAATCTGATACATCCTGTGGCAGAGGATCATACGGATTTACCCCCCAATTGAGTCTGTGGCAGAGACTTTTGATTCGTGCTGCGTACTGGCTGCTAGACCGGTGAGAGAGGCCTATCCAGATGAGCAAGGAAGTGTGTCCCACAAGGGGAGCGCATTCCACCTAGTTATCTGAGTTCTACCAGGACATTTGTCGCTAAGATTCTATAAGAAGATATTTGAGTTTCTCCTGAAAGTTTCCTTTTCTGCCTCTTTCCTGCTACTTCCTAAAGTTTGTTTGTTCAATAAAGCATTTAAAACGTACTCCAGTGTTGGTGCGTGTGTCTTCCAGAAGTAAACTCAACGGAACCCCTAGACCCGGTGCCAGTAAAACCAAGGGAAGCAAGGTGAAGGTAACAGACCCGCTTAAACCAGCAGCTCCACTGTGAGTTAGTGCTACATATATTTTTTTTTAAATATATATATATATATATATATATATATATATATATATATATATATATATATATAATCAGTTTAGGCCGATATGTATTCTTCTACATATTTTTGTTGAAAAAAAAAAAAAACCTCAATAAGCGTATATTGATTGGTTTGCGCAAAAGTTATAGTGTCTACAAAATAAGGGATTTATGTCATTTTTATTATTTTTTTTTTTTACTAGTAATGGAGGTGATCTGCGATTTTTATCATGACTGTGATATTGCGGCGGAAAGATCGCACACTTTTGACACTATTTTGGGACCATTGACATTTATACAGTGATCAGAGCTAAAAATAGCCACTGATTACTGTATAAATGTCACTGGCAGGGAAGGGGTTAAAACTAGGGGGCGATCAAGGGGTTAACTGTGTTCCCTAGGTGTGTTCTAACTGTAGGGGGGATGGGACTGACTAGAGGAGGAGGGAGATCGGTGTTCATACTTAGTGTCTCCTTAGACACAGGAGGGTGAATGACTGGACCGACACAGGAGCTTGCCTTGTTCCCATCCATTGAAAATTACGGACCAGACGGGGACAAGAGCAAAGCTCCCTGGGCCAAGACACAGCACTGGACACGACGCTGTCACTGAAACCGGCCCACTGAGCCATCGGCCCACCGGTAAACTCCCTGTAGTCCCGATGGCCAGTATATGCCTGTACCTGAGTTTAGCTTTAAGCTCTACATAACCTATAAACTTCTAACCCTAACTCATCCTAACCCTAAACCTAATCTCTAAACGCATTCTAACTAAAATCTAACCCCTAATCTCAATCTAACTTTGAAGCTAACTGCTAAACTTACCCAAGTCATTTATTTAAAGTGTTACTAAACCGGTAACAGAAAAATCAGTCTGTATATGCAGGTAAGCATGCTTGTTATACTCACTGTGGAACCTAAAGGGGTTAATTCTCTGCATTGTGTAAAAAGGCTGTTTGATCCTACCTTCTCTGATACTCCCCTTCTTTTACTGTCCACAATCCATTTTTCAGTTTTGTGTGTATTGCTGGAGAGTTGTTTTTTTTCCGGGATGGTGCATGTGATCAGTACAGGGCCAATCAGCACTGTCCAGACGTGTCCAGAGGGTCACGGGTCCTGCAGCCTCATAGGACAGTCATAGGAGAATGAAAACTCCTCCTACAAGCTTTAACAGACACTAATAGAAGTCACAAGACTGCTCTGAAAATGAGAAAAGGAATTTAGCAGTTTATATTTACTAAAATAATTGCATTTCATGTTCTGTGTACTGTGGGAGACCAGATATAGTGAATGCAGGGTCCTGGGTTTAGTAACAATTTAACTTTTGCATAATTCTTAAAGTACAACTAAAGGCAATTTTTTTTTGTTTTGTTTTGGAAAGAGTGGAGAGGGATTAGAACACCTGTCAGGTTTTTATTGCTTATGCATCCCTGTTAGTGAGATTCCTCTCTATTTGTCCTGTTTACCATTATCACTTATGCCCCGTACACACGATCGGACATTGATCAGACATTCGGACAACAAAATCCATGGATTTTTTCCGACGGATGTTGGCTCAAACTTGTCTTGCATACAGACGGTCGCACAAAGTTGTCGGAATTTCCGATCGCCAAGAACGTGGTGACGTACACCACGTACAACGAGACTAGAAAAGGCCGGTTCAGAACCAAACGTGGCACCCTTTGGGCTCCTTTTGCTAATCTCGTGTTAGTAAAAGTTTGGTGAGAGACGATTCGCGCTTTTTCAGACTCGTGGTTTTCAGATCATTTTCTGCTGTTCAGTTTGTGCTTGTGGGTTTGTATCTGCTCTTCAGTGCGTGCAGTCAGTTCGTATTAGATTATTCAGTGTGATCTTGTCCGCTACTTGCTGTTTTTCAGGTCGCTCTTCACAGGCCTTGCTGTTCTTCAGTGCGTTCTGTTACTTCGTTCTGAGCAGCCGACCGTTTTCTAGCCATGTTTCGTATGCGTACTCCTCGTAGAGTTCGTGCTGTGTGGGGGCTTGGTGTTGGGGTCCTTACCTTGACACAAGTCCAGTCCATGAACAGGGTGGGGAGGAGTTCATGGACCAAGAATTGGTTGCTCCAGCGTGACCAGTTCTGTCATATGCCTTTGCTCTGTGAGATCCTGATGATTTCAGGAACTTTCTCTGGATGACGGACCCCATATTTCACCGTTTGTTGGCTTTCCTGACCCCTTATATCAGAAGGCAGGATACCTGCATGAGGAAAGCCATCACTCCGGAGCAGAGGCTAGTCGCCACCCTGCGGTACTTGGCGACGGGGAGAAGCCTGCAGGACCTCAAGTTCTCAACAGGCATCTCCCCCCAGGCTCTGGGGATCATTATCCCGGAGACCTGTTCTGCCATAATACAGGTACTGCAGAAGGAGTATATTAAGGTAAGATTTTTATCCTTTAATATCACATTTTATTGTATTTAATGTTTGATACTATATTGTATTTCTTTCCTCATTCCCTAATTACCATGATTGTAATATGCTGTGAATGTCCCCTTTGTCCTCATGCATGCTGGATTTTTATGTAATTATTTTTTTTGTCCTTCATACATATTTGCCTTCACTTACCTCCCCAGCATGGTCTCCTGGCCCTATATTCACCTCATGTAGTCACTTAACAGTGTATTTTGTCAGCTCCATAGTAGTGCTTTACCCTAAATACCCCCTAAAATGTGTAAAAATGTGATTTGTGCTTTAAATTCAGGCAGAGTGCCAGAGGCTTTTTTTTTGGGTCCCCATTTTGAACCCTCCCTCCCCCCAACCCCCAAGTCAGCTGATACCAATTCTCTATCTATACTCAATCATCTATCTGCTAACTTTGCCAAACCCATACACACTATACCCACCTCTTTTGTGGTCAGATGTATGGATGAATTCCCCAAACCATGTAGTGCAAGGGCCTGCCTGTATACTTTCAAATGGTACTGTTTAAAGTTTTGTATACTATTATTATGTTGATAGGTAATAGCAGAATGTCCAAATGTGCTAAAATGTGTACAATGTGTATTTATATCTTTGTATTATGACACTTCTTACCTGTCCAGTGGGCTGTCAATAGTGTAAATAAGGAGGGGCTGGCCAAAGTAATACACATTATTTAGGCATTCATCCCTCAATGAAGTGGAGAGGGTTACCTGTCCAAAAGATCTCCCCCCCCCCTAAAATGTTAGAAATGGCCCATGAGAGGGGGGGGAGGGGGAATCTGATAGGTGGACCTTATACCTTGGTCTTTCAAAACTCCCTAAAATAAATGTTATACTGATGTTGGGCAAAAATGTTTGTGTCTAATCTGCTTTCTCTGTTTAGGTGCAAAATGATTATTTTTTTTTTCTTGTTTGACTCCACAGTTTCCTTCCAACCCACAGGAATGGCAGACTGTGGCCACCCAGATGGAGTTCTACAGGCGTCTCCAGAATGGCAGCTTGGACTTGCCACCTCCAGAAGACAATGTGGAAGGACTCCCATTCGTCTTTGTTGCAGGTGAAGCGTTTGTGCTGGGGGACCATCTTATGCGGCCATTCCCTATGAGTACCCTCACCCCGGACCAGAGGGCTTTTAATTACCGGCTGGCCAGAGCCAGAAGAGTGGTGGAGAACAGAATTGGAATCATGGCCAGCCGGTTCCGCCTATTTCTTACACCCATACACATGGTGGAGTACAAACTGAATCATATCATCCTGGCGTGCTGTGCTACACAACTTTTTTAAGGCAAAATTCTGCCAACTATGCTGCCTCAGTTGGGCCTGAGGCCAGAATTCTTAATGAACCAACCCTGACGGCGCTTGAAAGTGGCCGTCCTGGCTTGCCCCCCCTGAGTGCCCGTCAGGTTCGTCTTAGATACCTTGATTACTTTGCGGGTAGGGGAGCCATCAATATGCCAGACAATGTCTGAAACATTTTTAAAATAAAAAAAAATTTTAACTACTAAAATCTTTGGTGACATTTACTGCTTGTGTTTCGTTTAACTGACCCTGACAGAAATGTGGTGAGTCCTGAAAATGGCGTGATTGTGTAACATTACAAAGCACTGTTGGGTGTTATTTACTAAAGGCAAAGACACTTTGCACTACAAGTGCACTTGAAACTGCACTTGTAGTGCAAAGTGGATTTTCCCTTAGGAAATAACCCCCATTATCACAGAAAACACCAATTTGAGCACCACAAAAGTTTGGGAGCGTTGAAACAATAATCCACACATTCTTGATTATCAATCTTTTTAATACCAGCGCAATCACATGTGCATTTATAAAAGGTTTTTAAAACAAACCAACATTTTTGTTGTATAACAATTTTTTGGGTCACATTAATAAAAGTATAAATGTCCATTTAAGGTAAAACAGGCATGTTTAAAACCAACAAGAAAGACACAAATCTTGAACTTACAAAGTTCAACTTTTAAAGAAATTGAAGGCAATATCAGACATGAGTATTTAGAAACTGTGTTTGATATTGCGTTCAGATGGGGTGAAGTCACCCCTGGAAAAGCCAAATTTTGAAGATGCACACAAATTGCCGAATGTCAACATGTGCTACCTGCCATCACGGGGGATCAAGGGACGTGTTTTGGGGGTGCAACCCCTTCCTCCCATCTACTTTATTATTGAGGAAGGGGTTGCACCCCCAAAACGCATACATTGATCTCCCGTGATGGCAGATAGCACATGTTGACACACTGTGTGCATCTTGAAACTTTGGCTTTTCTCGAATATGTCAAAAAATGTTAGAAATTTTTAGATCCCAAAAAGCACAAAAAAGGGAAGGGATTGGGAGTGGTTTAAAACTCTCCCTAAAACATCAATGATGTTCTTAATTTTTTTTGAACATCATTGATGTTTTTCTGGATGTTTTTCAAGTCCCTATTACACCCCATGATCTCCCCGATCAGGATCTGTGCACTTTCAGAGGTGAAATGACCTGGATACACAACATCACGATCACCTAAAAAGATAGAAACAAAAACACACCATGTATTATAAATATGCCGACATCCATCTCTTACCTGAGCCTGTGGTCCCAGACACTCGCCTGTTGTGGTAACAATTTCCACCACCTCTTCCTCCTCCTCCTCCTGTTGTCTTTGGTGGGTCTCCACTTCTTCCTGAGTAGGGATGAGCTTCGTGTTCGAGTCGAACCCATGTTCGACTCGAACATCGGCTGTTCGACCGTCCGTCGAATTGCGAACGATATGGGCCGTTCGCGCCAAATTCGTGTGGCGCGTCACGGCCCATAATTCACTGCGGCATCGCAGTGCATTGCTGGCTGATGATTGGCCAAGCATGCACTATGACCCGCATGCTTGGCCAATCACAGCGCCGTCAGTAGAGAGAGCTGTAATTGGCCAAAGCCAGGGTGGCTTTGGCCAATTATGGCTCAGGGATTTAGTACACACCCCACACTATATAAGGCCGCCTGCACGGCGGCCCTGTGTAGTGTGTGTTCCGGTGTGCTGAGCGATAGAGAGAGAGAGAGACAGTGTCATTTGATTTGAGTTAGATAGATTAGGCAGAACAGTCAGTCAGTTAGCTGCACTTACAGTGTATTGTGTATATATATGCATCCCAGGTGTTGCATATATATATATACACTGTATTCAGTTTAGCTAGATCCGTTCCTTTTATCTTCTATCTAGACTATTTACATTCAGTGCAGTGTGTCCTGCTCACAGTGTTCAGCTAGATCCGTTCCTGCTATTTACATTCAGTACAGTGCTTCCTGCTCACAGTGTTCAGCTAGATCCGTTCCTGCTATTTACATTCAGTGCAGTGCGTGCTGCTCACAGTGTTCAGCTAGATCCGTTCCTGCTATTTACATTCAGTGCAGTGCGTCCTGCTCACAGTGTTCAGCTAGATCCGTTCCTGCTATTTACATTCAGTGCAGTGCGTCCTGCTCACAGTGTTCAGCTAGATCCGTTCCTGGTATTTACATTTAGCGCAGTGCGTCCTGCTCACAGTGTTCAGCTAGATCCGTTCCTGCTATTTACATTCAGTGCAGTGCGTCCTGCTCACAGTGTTCAGCTAGATCCGTTCCTGCTATTTACATTCAGTGCAGTGCGTGCTGCTCACAGTGTTCAGCTAGATCCGTTCCTGCTATTTACATTCAGTGCAGTGCGTCCTGCTCACAGTGTTCAGCTAGATCCGTTCCTGCTATTTACATTCAGTGCAGTGCGTCCTGCTCACAGTGTTTAGCTACATCCGTTCCTGCTGTTTACATTCAGTGCAGTGCGTCCTGCTCACAGTGTTCAGCTAGATCCGTTCCTGCTATTTACATTCAGTGCAGTGCGTCCTGCTCACAGTGTTCAGCTAGATCCGTTCCTGCTATATACATTTAGTGCAGTACGTCCTGCTCACAGTGTTCAGCTAGATCCGTTCCTGTTATCTTCCTACTGACAGGCAGGCTTGTCTGGTTACAGTATATAAAGCTACCTGAAGAAAATTACAGGTGTTCTTTTTGATCCTATTAGTACCACGGTCAGGCAGCTAGACTATTTACATTTAGTACAGTGTGTCCTGCTCACAGTGTTCAGCTAGATCCGTTCCTGTTATTTACATTCAGTGCAGTGCGTCCTGCTCACAGTGTTCAGCTAGATCCGTTCCTGCTATTTACATTCAGTACAGTGCTTCCTGCTCACAGTGTTCAGCTAGATCCGTTCCTGCTATTTACAATTAGTGCAGTGCGTGCTGCTCACAGTGTTCAGCTAGATCCGTTCCTGCTATTTACATTCAGTGCAGTGCGTCCTGCTCACAGTGTTCAGCTAGATCCGTTCCTGCTATTTACATTCAGTGCAGTGCGTCCTGCTCACAGTGTTCAGCTAGATCCGTTCCTGGTATTTACATTTAGCGCAGTGCGTCCTGCTCACAGTGTTCAGCTAGATCCGTTCCTGCTATTTACATTCAGTGCAGTGCGTCCTGCTCACAGTGTTCAGCTAGATCCGTTCCTGCTATTTACATTCAGTGCAGTGCGTGCTGCTCACAGTGTTCAGCTAGATCCGTTCCTGCTATTTACAATTAGTGCAGTGCGTGCTGCTCACAGTGTTCAGCTAGATCCGTTCCTGCTATTTACATTCAGTGCAGTGCGTCCTGCTCACAGTGTTCAGCTAGATCCGTTCCTGCTATTTACATTCAGTGCAGTGCGTCCTGCTCACAGTGTTCAGCTAGATCCGTTCCTGCTATTTACATTCAGTGCAGTGCGTCCTGCTCACAGTGTTCAGCTAGATCCGTTCCTGCTATATACATTTAGTGCAGTACGTCCTGCTCACAGTGTTCAGCTAGATCCGTTCCTGTTATCTTCCTACTGACAGGCAGGCTTGTCTGGTTACAGTATATAAAGCTACCTGAAGAAAATTACAGGTGTTCTATCCCAGCTTAGTGCAGCTACAGGCCATTAGTATGTCTGGAAGGCCAAGAAGGAGAGGCAGACAGTCACAAGCCAATAAGAGAGGGCAAGCAGGCTCTGTGTCTAGTGCTGGTCGTGGAGACGGTGCATCCTCATCAGCACGTGGCCATGGGACACGCTTGGCCTTTTTTTCGGCAGCTGGCCGTGTTGAGCCGCAACATGTGGAAGACTTGGTCGAGTGGATGACCAAGCCGTCCTCATCCTCCTCATCCTCTCTCACCCATGCCCAGGGTGCTTTGTCTGGCAAAGCAGCGGCCTCTTCCCTCAGCTCAATGTCATCAGTGACTCCTTCCCTAGCCCCACCATGTCCTCCTGAGGATTCCCTCGAACTGTTTGACCACAGTGTTGGGTACATGCTCCAGGAGGATGCCCAGCGTTTGGAAGGCTCTGATGATGATACTGAGCTCAATGAAGGCAGTAACATGAGCACGGACAGAGGGGGTGCCCAAGAAGGACAGCAATCTGGCAGTCATGCTCCCCCTGCTGCAGCATACTGCCAGGTTTGCTCCAGTGATGAGGAGGGAGGGGATGATGAGGTCACTGACTCAACGTGGGTGCCTGATAGGAGAGAGGAGGAGGAGGAGGAGGAGGAGGAGGAGGAGGTGGCACATCACCAACTAGGCAGGATGCCCTCCAGGGGCCAGCCTAAGGGCAGCACATTGACTGCATCACACCCCAAAGCTCCACATGTGCAGGGCGCTGCAGTCTCTGCGCGTTATTCAAAAAGTTCTTTGGTGTGGGCCTTTTTTGAGACGAGTGCATCAGATCGCACCGCTGCTATTTGCAATATATGTCTCAAGCGTATCTCGCGTGGCCAAAACATCTCCCGCTTGGGTACCACATGCTTGACCAGACATATGTTGACCTGCCATGCAGTTCGTTGGCAAGCGTATCTAAAAGACCCACACCAAAGAACAAAGACGATCTCTCCTTGCTCCTCATCAGCTGAGATTTCCAACCCCACTAGACCTTCAGTCCTCTCTGCGACCTGCAGTGAGAGGAATGAAGGTGTAGAATTAGGTGTGTCACAGCCAAGTACTTATGGGCAATCTGCTTTTGGTACACCGACGTCAGATTGTACCAGGCAAATTTCCCTGCCCCAGCTGCTGCACCGCCGAAAGAAGTTTGCTCCCAGCCATCCACATGCCCAGCGGTTGAATGCTAGCTTGGCAAAATTGCTAGCACTTCAACTGCTGCCTTTTCAGTTGGTAGACTCTGCCCCCTTCCGTGAGTTTGTGGAATGTGCGGTTCCTCAGTGGCAGGTACCCAAACGCCACTTTTTCTCACGGAAGGCGATTCCGGCTCTCTACCGGCATGTGGAAGGCAATGTCCATGCCTCGCTGGACAGGGCGGTCAGCGGTAAGGTGCATATTACCGCTGACTCATGGTCCAGCAGGCATGGACAGGGACGTTACTTAAGTTTCACGGCGCATTGGGTGACTCTGCTGGCAGCTGGGAAGGATGCAGGACAAGGTGCAGTAGTGTTGGAGGTTGTTCCGCCACCACGCCTCCAAAATGCTGATTGTGACACACCTCTCTCCTCCACCCCCTCCTCTTCTTCTTCCTCCATGGCCTCTTCCTCGGAACCAGCGGTGCTCCGTAGGCGTTCAAGGGGCTACGCAAGTACGCAGGCCAAAAGATGCCATGCGGTGCTTGAGCTGGTGTGCTTGGGGGACAGGAGCCACACTGGGGCAGAGGTTCTGTCAGCTCTGCAGGGGCAGGTTCAGAGGTGGTTGACGCCACGCCAACTTAAGGCAGGAATGGTGGTTTGCGACAATGGCACCAACCTCCTCTCTGCCCTCCGACAGGGACAACTGACCCATGTGCCCTGTTTGGCTCACGTCCTTAACTTGGTGGTGCAGCGGTTCTTGGGCAGGTACCCGGGCTTACAGGATGTCCTGAGGCAGGCCAGGAAAGTCTGTGTGCATTTCCGCCGGTCATATAATGCCAGTGCTCGGCTGACGGACCTCCAAAAGGAGTTTAACCTGCCCAAGAACCGCCTAATCTGTGACATGCCCACCAGGTGGAACTCGACGTTGGCCATGCTGCAGCGGCTGCACACGCAGCAGAGGGCCATCAATGAGTACCTGTGCGACTATGGCACCAGGACAGGGTCAGGGGACCTTGGTTTTTTTTCCCCACGCCAGTGGGCCATGATCAGGGATGCATGCACTGTCCTGTCACCATTCGAGGAGGCCACGAGGATGGTGAGCACTGACAGTGCATGCATCAGTGACACTGTCCCCCTTGTCCACCTGTTGGAGCACACGCTGCGTGGAATAATGGACAGGGCACTTGAGGCAGAACAGAGGCAGGAAGAGGAGGACTTCCTTAGCTCTCAAGGCCCCCTTTATCCAGACAGTGTTCCTGCGTGCCCGCCGATCACACAGGAAGAGGACGAGGAGGAGGAGGAGGAGGAGGAGGAAGATTGTGTCAGTATGGAGGTGGAGCCTGGCACTCAGCATCAGCAGTCTTTAAGGGATCAGTCCCAAGGAACACATGGACTTGTACGTGGCTGGGAGGAGGTGGCTGCGGACGTTGTTGTCCTTAGTGACCCAGAGGACTCCGGACCGAATGCCTCAGCAAACCTACGCTGCATGGCCTCCCTGATCCTGCAAAGCCTGCGTAAGGATCCTCGTATTCGTGGTATCAAGGAGAAGGACCAATACTGGCTGGCAACCCTCCTTGATCCACGTTACAAGGGTAAGGTTGCGGACCTTATCTTGCCATCGCAGAGGGAGCAGAGGATGAAACATCTTCGGGAGGCCTTGCAGAAAGGTCTGTGCAACGCGTTCCCAGAGACTGGGAGGTTACAAACTCCTGTTTCTGGACAACGTGTTGCTGAGGCTTCGGTCAGTCAAAGAAGGAGCGGTGGAGAAGGTGGCCGTCTGACCGATGCGTTCAGACAATTTTTTGGTCCGCAGCCCCAAGGTATGATCGGTTCCAGCAACCATCGCCAGCGTCTGTTTTACATGGTGCAGGAATACCTAGGGGCAAGATCAGACTTGGACACCTTTCCCACCGAAAATCCTCTGGGTTACTGGGTCTTGAGGATGGATCACTGGCCAGAGCTTGCACAGTATGCAATTGAGCTACTGGCCTGTCCTGCATCCAGCGTTCTTTCGGAACGCACATTCAGTGCTGCTGGAGGCGTGGTAACCGATCACAGGGTGCGTCTGTCCACCGACTCGGTCGATCGGCTGACCTTCATAAAAATGAATCAGTCTTGGATCACCACCAGCTACCAAGCACCTGATGCAGATGTAACCGAATAATTTTTTTTGAAATCTCAGATCCCTTCAAAGACTGCCTATGCTGATGCTGAGTGACTATCCCTGAGTAATTATCCTCTTCCTCCTCAATCATCACGCTGATAGCTTGTAAGAACATTTTTGGTTCTGGGCGCCACCACCAGTGCCTAAGGCACAATTTTTCAGCCCCTGTTTAACAGGGGCGTGTAATTACAATTTTTGATGCAATACTTTGCAGCAGGGCTTGTTCCTGCATTCCAACTAGAGTGTCTGTGAGGGGTTGCAGTGTTGTGGCACCAGCACCAGTGCCTAAGACCCAATTTTTCAGCCCCTGTCTAACAGGGGCGTGTAATTACAATTTTTGATGCAATACTTTGCAGCAGGGCTTGTTCCTGCGTTTCAACTAGAGTGTCTGTGAGGGGTTGCAGTGTTGTGGCACCAGCACCAGTGCCTAAGACCCAATTTTTCAGCCCCTGTCTAACAGGGGCGTGTAATTACAATTTTTGATGCAATACTTTGCAGCAGGGCTTGTTCCTGCGTTTCAACTAGAGTGTCTGTGAGGGGTTGCAGTGTTGTGGCACCAGCACCAGTGCCTAAGACCCAATTTTTCAGCCCCTGTCTAACAGGGGCGTGTAATTACAATTTTTGATGCAATACTTTGCAGCAGGGCTTGTTCCTGCGTTTCAACTAGAGTGTCTGTGAGGGGTTGCAGTGTTGTGGCACCAGCACCAGTGCCTAAGACCCAATTTTTCTGCCCCTGTCTAACAGGGGCGTGTAATTACAATTTTTGATGCAATACTTTGCAGCAGGGCTCGTTCCTGCGTTCCAACTAGAGTGTCTGTGAGGGGTTGCAGTGTTGTGGCACCAGCACCAGTGCCTAAGGCCTAATTTTTCAGCTCCTGTTCAACAGGGGCATGTAATTACAATTCTTGATCTAATATTTCACAGCAGGGCCCTGTGAGGGCTTACAGTGTTTTGGCCACAGCAACACCTAAGGCCCAAATTTCTGCTGAGTATATAGGGCAGGACCCTACTTTCAAACATCTAACTTACAAACGACTCCTACTTGCAAACGGAAGGAGACAACAGGAAGTGAGATGAAATCTACCCCTAAGGAAGGGAAATTCTCTCCTGTAAGAGTTAATATGGGAAAACAATTTTTCCTTTCCACTGATGCTTTCCAATCCTTGTTCCACAAAAAAACACAAATTTTCAAAAAACATTTTTCATTGGGACAAAAAAGTGAGGTGAAATCTTCTGAAGAGGAGGAAAGACGCAAAACAAATGTCACAGGGGTGATAACCCTTCCCTATGTTTTCCAAAAAGCTTAGAAAAGATTTTTTGGCTGGAGCTAAACACATTAAAAATGTTCAAAATTACAAACAGATTCTACTTAACAACAAACCTACAGTCCCTGTCTTGTTTGCACCGCCTGTATACTGCTGTTCAGAGTATATAGGGACCTTTCCTTATTTTAATTTGGGTGCGGGGTTCCCCTTAATATCCATACAAGACCCAAAGGGCCTGGTAATGGACTGGGGGGTACCCATGCCGTTTGTCTCACTGATTTTCATCCATATTGCCATGACCCGACATGACATTAAACCCGCAAGCAGTTTTAAATGAGATTTTTTCCTTTAAAAATGACATTTGGTGCAGGGACTGTTCTAAACATGGGAAACACGCGTCACTTTACAGGCATACTATAGACACCCCCCAGGTACGATATTTAAAGGAATATTTCACTTTTTTTTTTTTACTTTAAGCATCATTAAAATCACTGCTCCCGAAAAAACGGCCGTTTTTAAAAGTTTTTTTTGCATTGATACATGTCCCCTGGGGTAGGACCCGGGTCCCCAAACCCTTTTTAGGACAATACCATGCAAATTAGCCTTTAAAATGAGCACTTTTGATTTCGAACGTTCGAGTCCCATAGACGTCAATGGGGTTCTAACGTTCGTGCGAACTTGCGGTCCGTTCGCGGGTTCTGGTGCGAACCGAACCGGGGGGTGTTCGGCTCATCCCTATTCCTGAGGTGGGGGGTCTGTTGTCTCCTCGGATGAGGGGTGTCCTCCGAGTCTTTTATCCCCATGTAAAAAAAAAATAGGCATACTTAGCACACAGCTCACATATTTGATGGCAGAAATCGGAATATGAAACATTGCTTGGAAGTGAGGTACAAGTTCCAAGGTGAAGAAATATTTTTTTCCTTTGTCAAGCTTGAATACTTACCTGTTTTGTGCAAGCTTCACAGATGGAGTCACCCCTATAGTATCCACTGTAGCACCTGTGTGGGACCCCTAATAAAAAGGGTGTTCTTGTGTCCCACACTAGTGCTCCAGCACTCTCCTGATCCTTCTGTACTGATAGTGCTCCCTTAATTTGAGGTCCGACAGCTGATCTTTCGATCTTCATACCCCGAAATTATTCTGCAGACTTTTGACCACTTTCGCCATTATCTTGGCCTTTCGGACATTGGGGTTGGGGTAAGGTCCATACTTCCCGTCATAGTCGGTCCTTTTCAGTATGTCGACCATCTCCAACATCTCCCCAAAGGACATATTTGAGGCCTTAAATTGTTTCTTCCGGGATCGGGACGTTTCAGGCTCCGGGCTTTCCTCCTCCTCCTCCTTGTTGCAGTAATTAGCACGCCCCTGTTGTATCTCCGCCATGTGCTCTTCCCCCACTGCGCCGAACGAGAAGGGGTGGGGAATAGACTAGAAAGAACGTCAGGGGCGGGCGGAGTTTCACGCATGCGCAGTGTATATTAAGCGTATATAAAGCGTAACACGCGTGCGTAGTACGTACGATCTGTGAGCGGAGGAAGGAGTATCGGAGGCACAGATCGTGATAACGAAGGTAAGATCTAAACTTGGGCCTATACTGCTTCTAGATTGAGGCCTATATTAGAACAAGATTAGGAGAGTTTCGCCTGACATTAGGGTTTGTCTTGTGTCTTGCAGATAAAATGGATGGCTTCAATGACCACAACTTCCTCCCCCGTTCATAGACAAATATAGGGAGCTGCCCTGTCTGTGGCAGGTCAAACACCCGCAATATAATCATAAACAAAAGAGGCAGGCAGCGCTGGAGAAACTGCTGGAGTTGGTGAAGCCGGTGGTCCCCATAGCAACCATCCCCTATATAAAAGCCAACATTGGTGGCCTGAGGAGCACTTATCTAAGGGAGCGCAAGAAGGTCACAGATTCCCAGAGATCCGGAGCTGGAGCAGATGACGTTTATGTCCCCAGGCTGTGGTACTATGAGAGACTGTGATTTCTGTCAGACCAGACTGAAGTCAGGGAATCCCTCTCAGCCCTTCCTTCCACTCTTCCTTCCACCCCAGCTGAGGCTTCTGATGTCCAACTAGGGCTTCCAGCCAGGAAGAAATGGAGGAGCCCAGCTGGAGTCAGGTATAGCATTCTTCTACAGATTTCTGGTCAATAAATAAATGATGTTTACTAGATGTTATTATTGATCACTAATTGCTGATTTAATAGTGTTTTACATATCAATAGACAGTAGTGTTCAAAAATAATTGGGACAAGAATGAAAAATGCTGGGCTCAGAATGATAATCTGTTATATTTGTTAATATTCAATTTGCAACAATCATGAGGTAAAAATTGTGTGTGATTGATGAATAAAAAACTCAAACTATGTCCCTTTTTCATACACAGGAAGACCTCAGCCAGGAGGAGGCTGTGGAATGTGGTACACAGGAGGAGGCTGTGGAATGTGGCAGCCAGGAGGAGGCGGGGTTAGTGGCAGCCAGGAGGAGGAGGGGCTAAGTGGCAGCCAGGAGAAGGCCGGGCCCAGTAGGAGCCTGAGAGAAGCGCAGGTTTTGCCCCTCCGCCTTCCAACCAAATGATCCAGGAAGGGGAGTCACATGCCGGATTCAACACTCAGGCTGATTCAGGAGGCTTCAGCGTCCTTGAGAGCCACCCCCACTCCTGAAGAGGCCTTTGCCTGCATGGCTGCCACCGAACTGCAGGGCATGCAGGAGGGCCAACGCCTCCTGTGTGAGGACCTTCTTTATAAAGTCTTAACTAAGGGGGTGAGGGGCGAAATCACACACAAAACCCACCTGAGTGAGTTGGACCATCCTCCTCCTCCTCCTCCTGCTACAACTCCACCACCACAGCCACAGCGTGGAAGGAAGTGTGGAAGGCAGAGCAGAGAGTGATGGCCCTGGGTTCAGTCTGGTCTGGCAAAAGATGCAGTCTTTTGTATGACCACAGCCTGGGGACACAGATGTCATCTGCTGCTTTCAGGATCTCTGGGACTTCTGGACCAGACTGCACTCCCTTAGATATGGACTCCTCAGGCCACCAATTTTGCAGTAAAATAATTGATGTGTGCCCTGGGGGCCAAAGGCTTCGCCAATTTCTGCTGTTTCTCCAGCGTTGCCTCCCTCTTTGTTTAGTTATGAGCCCTTAATAAAGGATTTTTTGTTTCAATTAGACTCGCCTATATGTGTTTCCCTTCAAAAAGGACAGTTTGTTTGTGAGGAGGCAGGGACGTTTCTAATATACAATGTGAAATTAACAAGAGACACCAACACCAAGCAACCTCCTTGAGATTAAATAATACAAGATAATAATGGTGTTGTGGTAACTTGACACATAAAAAAACACAAAAATATTCAGGATGTAAAATCAAAAAATAAAAATAATTAACAAGATCAGGCTTGAAAACAATACAAACCAAAAAAATAATAATATATATATTTTTTGTCAGATGTGACAAATCAAAATATATTGATGAAATCACGAGAAATAATAAAGAAAGAAGTTTGTTACAAGTCTGTGTGAATATGAGCAGCAAAACTACTTCATTCTTCTAGCATTATAAAGAAGAGAGTGCGCTGCATTAAACTATTTTAAACATTGCAGCGTGACGAAAGTGCTCTATCCATTCCGAACGCTAATTTTACCAGACCGAGCTGTTCCATCTCGGAATTTCTTCTGAGCATGCGTGGCACTTTGTGCGTCGGAATTGGCCACACACGGTCGGAATTGACGCGATCGGATTTTGTTGTCGGAAAATTTTATAGCCTGCTCTCAAACTTTGTGTGTCGGAAAATCCGATGGAAAATGTCCGATGGAGCCCACACACGGTCGGAATTTCCGACAACAAGTTCAGATCGCACATTTTCCGTCAGAAAGTCCGACCGTGTGTACAGGGCATAAGAGTGGAAGAAAATCCCAAATTTTGGGTTGTCACCACAACAGGAATAAAGAGGGAATAGAAGGTACTTTTTTGAGTTAAGAATTCATACCTAAATAGAAATGCTTATTTTTAAACCAGAACTTAGTGTCACTTTACCATTTCAGCTCTGTGCCTGTATACCCTTTTTTACATTGTAGTGTAGGAAGGTCTCTAGCCTCCTCCAGTCTAATGAGAACCTTCAGGGCCAAAGATAACTGACATCCTTCTTTATGTGGTGGGTTGTGAGGCATAGTGGGTGCAAGGTGGATAAAGTTATTGGGCGCCAGACACTTCTTGAATGTAAAGGATTTTTTTTTCTCTGAACAGTCCTTTTTATATTTTGAGGGTGAAAGAGGGTTAGGGCCAGGACACCCTTAAGCAGTTGCAGTTTCAATTGGCAGACTCCAAGACTTCAATAGGGGGACAGCCATACAGGGAAAGACCCCCAGCAAGGAGCCACATCTGCATGTGCAGGATTGCTGTCACCTATGGCAACAGTCTTTAACAGTTCCTAACACAAATCATTATAGTCCTCTTTTCTTCACTACAACTTCTAATTGTAGTTTTTTAGCCCCTTGAGCTCCTGGCTTCTCACTGGACCCTCTGATTCACTGACTCTGAATCCCTTGAGCGCCTCAAAGCTTTGCGGTGGTATCTCTTTTTCCCTGCTGGGTCCCTAGCTTGGCACTCCAGATACTTCTCAAGCTTCACCCCCGCTAGCTGGTTCGCATACCTCTCAACTGTCCCTGATTTGGAGCAATGTCCCTCTGTCCCTCATTCCTCCTCATATGTCCCTCATTTTGGTCTGATCTATATAGTTGTATATAAAATGCACTTTTTATCTTTCAAAAAGTGTTTCCCAGTGCTAAACCTTTCATCCAAATTCTAAATTGCTGCATTTGTACATTTTAAAAGCCAATATAAATAAACAGTAGTGGTAAAAAAAAGCACTTGTGGATTTAATTAACCTTTTTTTTGGGTTAATTCTCCTTTAAGGGGGTGTAGCGGGGGGTGTCCTATGCCTACATACGTTTGCTAGTAGGTGTCCCTTGTTCCCATCTCAAAATATTGGAAGGTATGGGTTGGGTCCCTGGATTGACTCACTCCAGTACTTGCTACTCCGGTACTTGTTTCAGTTACTCACTGTGGTCCCTGGTAAAGGTGGTTGGTCCCTTTGTGGCGACAGCTTCCCTTCTACCTTTGACCACGACAGGTTCTCCGGCCAGCAGAACCGTCACTTATGGTTGGAATTCAAGCCACAATCTCAACCCTGCACTGCCCTCTTACTTCTAGATAGGCCCTCACACAGCCTGGCAGACAGATGCCCCCGAGATAGGCCCAATCTCCGGCCTAGCAGCCTTGAGCATATGACACATGTCCACCCAGACAGCCGTGCAGGTGGCACAGAACATAGATCACCTGACCTCACCCAAATATATAGGTTTTCCCAGCAGGCCAATGGATTCAAGAAAACCCCTGCCCATTGGCTGAGATACCCCATATACCCATAACCTGACCTTGAGTTGCCCTTCTCGTATCTAGTACTACCAAGTACCTGGCCACCTAGTGGTAGAAAAGAAAAGTGCAACAAGGCCAAAGTTAGGGAGAAATCAATAGATCTCTAGCAATTGCCCAGGGTAACTACTCCTGGCAAGTAAATTTGTGAGGAGCTCCCTAACTAAACCCCAGGGCGCTACATCAGTTATCAGGCTGTTGACTTGGCAATAACTTTGTCATTACATAGCAATTATATTTCCTTTTTTTTTGGCTGTAAAACTCATGGTTATATGTGTTTTCTTCTGCTCATGGCTGTAATGTAAAAGTGACCTGGGCAGCTATACGTTTTATAGGGCGTACACACGGTCGGACTTTGTTCGGACATTCCGACAACAAAATCCTAGGATTTTTTCCGACAGATGTTGGCTCAAACTTGTCTTGCATACACACGGTCACACAAAGTTGTCGGAAAATCTGATCGTTCTGAACGCGGTGACGTAAAACACGTACGTCGGGACTATAAACAGGGCAGTGGCCAATAGCTTTCATCTCTTTATTTATTCTGAGCATGCGTGGCACTTTGTCCATCAGGTTTGTGTACACACAATCGGAATTTCCAACAACGGATTTTGTTGTCGGAAAATTTTATCTCCTGCTCTCCAACTTTGTGTGTCGGAAAATCCGATGGAAAATGTCCGATGGAGCCCACACACGGTCGGAATTTCCGACAACACGCTCCGATCGGACATTTTTCATCGGAAAATCAGACCGTGTGTACGGGGCATTACAGTGCTGACGGTGAAGAGCACTCCCATTTTAAACAGAGCAACGTGTTAGTTAGCGGAACAAACAAAAGTCTAGCAGCACACTGACATCAAGGATAGATGAGGCCAAAGCCGGTACCTCTATTACCCGTAGAAAGGAAGTCCAATCAGGTTCTCACTTTTAGCAGAGAAAACGGTCCCTGCAAGAGTGAATATTATTGATTGCTATATGGAAAAACCACAACTGCTAAGTCTTTAGGTTCTCGGTCAGCTGGAGATTTATTCTTTTTTTTTGTGTTTTTTGTCTACTGCCAAATATTGCTTGGTTTTCTGGTTTACATGCAAGCACACCGCTGAGAAGCCGTTACAACTTCAGCCTAAATTTTACCAGTTAAACAGTCCAGTCACCATGAGTTGAAAATGTTTATCTCATCAAACCTTTTGATCTTGATGTAACTCTTGCACAATGTAGGTCTCTGAACTTATTGCTAAGGCTTGTCTTGCTGTCAGCACTGCATTCACTTTTTTCCCATGGACAACAGAATAAAGCATTTTGTGAGCTGAACTGTTGCACCTGAGTATGCAGCTTGTTTAGTCGCCATGTAACAGAAGCTTGAGGCATGAAACGCATAAGTATGTGTTCTGTATAGTTTTGTGTGAACTGATAAGCATTTCTGAAAGGACATATTGTAAGTCACAAATACATTTAGATATTAAAGTGACATGAAACTCAATTTTTTTATAAAATAAAATAAGTGCAATATGTCTAAATATAATAAATATACCCTATATTACCAAAAGTATTGGGACGCTTGCCTAAACATGAACTTTAATGGCATCCCAGTCTTAGCCTGTAGGGTTTAATATTGAGTTGGCCCACCCTTTGCATCTATAACAGCTTCAACTCTTCTGGGAAGGCTGTGCACAAGGTTTAGGAGTGTGTCTATGGGAATGTTTGATCATTCTTCCAGAAGCGTATTTGTGAGGTCAGGCACTAATGTGGATGAAAAGGCTTGGCTTGCAGTCCCTGTTCTAATTCATCCGAAAGGTGTTCTATCCGGTTGAGGTCAGGACTCTGTGCAGGCCAGTCAAGTTCCTCCACCCCAAACTCGCTCATCCTTGCTTTGTGCACTGGTTCGCAGTAGGATTGCCACCTCATCCCTTTACACCCGAACACATATTAATTACACAGGTTCTGTGGCTGATTAAGGTGGTAATTAAACTCACTGGGTGCCTTATCTGCAATAAATTTGCCTCAGAACCTGTGTAATTAACATGTGCCTGGGTTTAAAGGGATGAAGTGGCAACCCTAGTGTGCAGTCACGTTGGAACAAGATGGAGCCATCGCCAAACTATTCCCAGGAAGTTGGAAGCATGAAACTGTCCAAACTGTCTTGGTATGCTAACGCCTTAAGAGTTCCCTTCACTGGAACTAAGGGGCCAAGCCCAACCCCTGAAAAACAACTCCACACCATATTCCCTCCTCCACCAAATTATTTGGACCAGTGCACAAAACAAGGTCCATAAAGACATGGATGAGCTAGTCCTGACCTCAAACCTCTGGGATGAATTATAGTGGAGACTGGGAGCCAGACCTTCTCATTCAGTACCTGACCTCACAAATGTGATTCTGGAAGAATGGGCAAACATTCCCATAGACACACTCCTAAACCTTGTGGACAGCCATCCCAGAAGAGTTGAAGCTGTTATATCTGCAAAGGGTGGGCCAACTCAATATTGAACCCTACGGACTAAGACTGGGATGCCATTAAAGTTCATGTCTGTGTAAAAGCAGGCATCCCAATACTTTTGGTAACATAGTGTATCTCTCTCTATGTTTCATCTCTCAAATGCAAGCTTTTTTCGTTCTCCATGCACTTCTTGTATATGTTAATGTAGCCACTCCTTACTGCTCACCCCCAGGTGGGCTACACATCTACAAGCAGACACATTCAGCTCTATGGGAACTGTAGTACGGATAGAGCAGAGCATGTGACCATAGTAGCTTTGAGGTGCATCACTGGAGGATAGGGAGCACAGGGCAAAAGAGAAGCCTGAAAAAACTTGCAAGAAAAAAAAAAAGCAAAGCCATGGCATACTTGATATTAAGAACAATTGATGTAAAAAAAATGGGTTTAGTGTCATTTGAAGAAAAAAAGACAAATGTACTTACCATTGCAGTCTAAGTCATAGTTTAGTAAAGAACAGTGGCGGCTGGTGCTCAAAATTTTTTGGGGGGGGCGCAAACAAACTCAAAAAATACTGAACCCCCCCCATGAAATGCAGCCTCACTGTGCCCATCAAATGCAGCCACTTGTGCCCGTCATATGCAGCCACTTATACCCATCATATGCACCCACTTGTACCCATCATATGCAGCCACTTGTACCCATCATATGCAGCCACTTGTACCCATCATATGCAGCCACTTGTGCCCGTCATATGCAGCCACTTATACCCATCATATGCAGCCACTTGTACCCATCATATGCAGCCACTTGTACCCATCATATGCAGCCACTTGTGCCCGTCAAATGAAGCCACTTGTGCCCAGTATATGCAGCCATTGTGCCCAAACGCAGCTACTGTGTCCTTCAAATGCAGCCACTTGTGCCCATCATCTGCAGCCAATTGTGCCCATCATATGCAGCCAATTGTGCCCATCATATGCAGCCAATTGTGCCCATCATATGCAGCCACTTGTGCCCATCATATGCAGCCACTGTTCCCACCGACCCCCCCACTCATGGGACTCGCGGCTCTAGCAGCACCCAACCCCCTCCCCAGCACATGCTCGTGGCTCTGACAGAGGGGACTTACCACATCAGCTCCTCTCCAATGCACCAGAGCGGCGGCGACCTCCACTCCAGCGTGTCTCCTCCGCTCCTCTTCCTAAGTGCCAGGCATCTAATAGGGTGGCCTGGCGCTTTGGCCAATCAGGAAACAGGTCTGTCGCGCTGCCTCTTGATTGGCGGGAGGAAGGCTAGTGTGAAAATAGCCAAAATTAATTCGCTATCGGCACACAATTGGGTGGAATTAGGGTGCACTCTCCGCGCCCCAAGCCCACCCTATTTTGAAGCCTATTAAAGCAGGTGCTTCAAAAAGTACCACCCCCGCCATAGGAATCCATGCGTCTGGCGTCCTGAAAGGGGCCAGGCGCATGAATGGGGGGCGGCGCCCATGTGTCCACAGCGCACGGGCCGCCACTGGTAAAGAATATATTTGAATGTTGATGTTAAAATTGATCTCCATTCTACACTTTGTGGTTTTGGATAGAATGGGGCTGGTTTAGAACCTTTTTTAAGATTATGTTGCTGTATAAGTGGCCATCAGAGAGATTTACCCTAACTTTCTATACTGGTGTAGGGGGCAGAGGGACAGGAAGTGAGAGAACATCTCCCCAGTGTGGTCAAAGGTAGAAATGTAATCCCTGAAAGACATTTGAACTCTTACCCACTCTATCTAAAGCTGAAAAAAATTGTATTGAATCAGGCTTTAAAAAGATAAGTATGAGAATGTATAAAAATAAACATTAATACTCACCTAGGTGGATGCAGCATTGGTATGATGCTCTATCTGTCCCCCACCAGCTCTAAGACTGAGAACTGAGCAATCAAAGCTCGCTGATCGCTCACTTCTCAGGCTTCAGTGAGCAGAGAGTTGGTGACTGTCAGTCACCTGCTCTCTGCTCTGCCCCTCCAGCACCCTCTGGAGAGCTGGGCTGTGGAGGGGATGGGAGCGGCTGGCGCAGTCTCCACACTTAGAGTCTGAGCCAGCTGCTGGTCAGGCATCTGGGTGGATCCCAACAATTAAAGTGGGGATCTCTCTAAATCCTGGACCGGCTGAGCGACGTCAGCCGACAGAAGGCTTTAGCCCGCTGTATGCTGAATATGGGTCACAGGAATACAAAACTAAGTGCTCTCCTGTGACCCATAGGATAAGTAGGGCCAAAAGAGCTTTGGTCCTACTTTTCCTTTAAATTATAATATTTTAGTTTTACTGAGGTTCTAAATTTCCCCTGCTCTAATAAAAAATATATACTAACTGTAAAATATGTTTCTTGAAGTCCATTGAGGGAACAGGATTCTTAGTATGTAAAAGGATGACAGCACCACAGGTTTGGTCCACTAAGTTGAACTTGACAACAGGTCATAGGATATAGTCATCACATTTCAGGGGCTCACAGCTCCCCATTCAGTAAGGCTGAGGAACAAAACAGCAAGTACATTACCTATTGATCAGGTATGGTGCCCTATGACACTGTAATGAATATATATTATGTACGTACTAAAGAATATAAGCACGTCATGTGTTTGGACATAAAAACTCTGTGTGCAAACCTCACAAGGTATATACATGGATAAAAATTTGAGTGGTATAAGATCCCAAATTGTGGGTTGTCACCAGAACAAGAATAGAAGGGAAATCTTCCTATTGGAACACTAGTTTTAGTGACAACTAGAGATTCCCCTTATTTTGGAGGGATTTCCTTTCACTTCCTGTGTTGGCTATGGGACAGAAAGTGAAGGGAAATCTCCCCAATGGGATACAATTGGCAAATTAAAAAATGGCAATAGTTATAACTCTCCCTTACTCTATGCAAAGGCAAAACTTTTTTTTAACTTTGATTGCACTTTAACTAGTTCCCGCCTATCGACGATTTTCTATAGGCTGGGTGGGACGTTCGTCAATCCGGGTGGACACCATATGTCGTCCTCCTGGATTGCGGGGCTGTGCTTCGGCACGATCTGTCACCAGCTGTGTCCATCGGACACAGCCAAAGACCGATAAGTGCACCCGCCTTCTGCCGGTACCATGTGATGGCTATGATTAATCACAGCAGATCACATGACACATTTGTAAACAATGGATGGCTTAATTTCATTCCATCTATTGTGTTCAATTGTGTTGTTAGCTGTGATTGGCCAATCACAGCCCATCTGTACCATGTGAATAGCTTTGACCAATCACAGCTTACCACAACACAGCACACTGAATTAGTGTCTGAAATCAGTTTCAATCAGTAAAAATTGTTGCTTATACAAGTGAAATTCACTGGTATAAACAATAATAATGTGCAAAAAAAATCCTCAGCGTAACTATAGTAACACTGTATTGCTCTGGTCACAGTGTGTAAAAAAAAAAAAAAAAAATCGTAAAAAAAAAAAAAAAAATGTAGTAAAAAAGTAAAATAAAAAAATGTAATAAATGTTTTTATTATTATTATTATTATTAGTAGTAGTAGTATTATTATTGCCCTTAAAAATTACAACTTCAAAAAACTCGCCATGCCTCTTACTAAACAACTTGGACTTTCTATTTTCCAAAAAGGGGTGATTTGGAGGATATTTGTACTGTCCTGGTGTTTTCAGGCCTCCAGAAATTAGATTAGTACAACAGTATTTATCAATTTTGAGACATATACCTAAATAACAAAATAATAGACACCGATTTGGGTTGTTTTCACTAAAACAATGTAGCAGAATACATTTTAGCCTAAATTTATGTAGAAAGATTATTTATTTGCAAAATTTTATAACAGAAATAGGGATGAGCCGAACACTCCCCCCCCCGGTTCGGTTCGCACCAGAACCTGCGAACGGACTGAAAATTCGCACAAACGTTAGAACCCCATTGACGTCTATGGGACTCGAACGTTCGAAATCAAAAGTGCTCATTTTAAAGGCTAATTTGCATGGTATTGTCCTAAAAAGGGTTTGGGGACCCGGGTCCTACCCCAGGGGACATGTACCAATGCAAAAAAAACTTTTAAAAACGGCCGTTTTATCGGGAGCAGTGATTTTAATGATGCTTAAAGTAAAAAAAAAAAGTGAAATATTCCTTTAAATATCCTACCTGGGGGTGTCTATAGTATGCCTGTAAAGTGGCGCGTGTTTCCCGTGTTTAGAACAGTCCCTGCACCAAATGTCATTTTTAAAGGAAAAAATCTCATTTAAAACTGCTTGCGGGTTTAATGTAATGTCGGGTCATGGCAATATGGATGAAAATCAGTGAGACAAACGGCATGGGTACCCCCCAGTCCATTACCAGGCCCTTTGGGTCTTGTATGGATATTAAGGGGAACCCCGCACCCAAAATTAAATAAGGAAAGGTGTGGGGCCACCAGGCCCTATATACTCTGAACAGCAGTATACAGGCGGTGCAAACAAAACAGGGACTGTAGGTTTGTTGTTAAGTAGAATATGTTTGTCATTTTGAACGGGTACATTTTTAACGTGTTTAGCTCCAGCCAAAAAATCTTTTTTAAGCTTTTTGGAAAACATAGGGAAGATTTATCACCCCTGTGACATCTGTTTTGCTGTCTTTCCTCCTCTTCAGAAGATTTCACCTCACTTTTTGTCCCAATGACAAATGTTTTTTGAAAATGTGGGTTTTTTTGTGGAACAAAGATTGGAAAGCATCAGTGGAAAGGAGAAATGTTTTTCCCATATTAACTCTTACAGGAGAGAATTTCCCTTCCTAGGGGTAGATTTCATCTCACTTCCTGTTGTCTCCTTCCGTTTGCAAGTAGGAGTCGTTTGTAAGTTAGATGTTTCAAAGTAGGGGCCTGCCCTATATACTCAGCAGAAATTTGGGCCTTAGGTGTTGTTGTGGCCACAACACTGTAAGCCCTCACAGGGCCCTGCTGTGAAATATTAGATCAAGAATTGTAATTACATGCCCCCGTTGAACAGGAGCTGAAAAACTGGGCCTTTGGTGGTGGTGGTGGTGGTGCTGGTCCCACAACACTGTAAGTCCTCACTCGCTCTTGGTGGGTGCAGAAATGGGCCCTGCTGTGAAATATTAGATCAAGAATTGTAATTACATGCCCCTGTTGAACAAGGGCAGAAAAATTGGGCCTTTGGTGGTGGTGGTGGTGGTGCTGGTGCCACAACACTGCAACCCCTCACAGACACTCTAGTTGGAACGCAGGAACAAGCCCTGCTGCAAAGTATTGCATCAAAAATTGTAATTACACGCCCCTGTTAAACAAGGGCTGAAAAATTGGGCCTTAGGCACTGGTGCTGGTGCCACAACACTGCAACCTCTCACAGATACTCTAGTTAAAATGCTGAAATGAGCCCTGCTGCAAAGTATTGCATCAAAAATTGTAATTACATGTCCCTGTTAAACAGGGGCTGAAAAATTGTGCCTTAGGCACTGGTGGTGGTGCCCAGAACCAAAAATGTTCTTACAAGACATCAGCGTGATCATTGAGGAGGAAGAGGATAATTACTCAGGGATAGTCACTCAGCATCAGCATAGGCAGTCTTTGAAGGGATCTGAGATTTCAAAAAAAATTATTCGGTTACATCAGCATCAGGTGCTTGGTAGCTGGTGGTGATCCAAGACTGATTCATTTTTATGAAGGTCAGTCGATCGACCGAGTCGGTGGACAGACGCACCCTGTGATCGGTTACCAGGCCTCCAGCAGCACTGAATGTGCGTTCCGAAAGAACGCTGGATGCAGGACAGGCCAGTAGCTCAATTGCATACTGTGCAAGCTCTGGCCAGTGATCCATCCTCAAGACCCAGTAACCCAGAGGATTTTCGGTGGGAAAGGTGTCCAAGTCTGATCTTGCCCCTAGGTATTCCTGCACCATGTAAAACAGACGCTGGCGATGGTTGCTGGAACCGATCATACCTTGGGGCTGCGGACCAAAAAATTGTCTGAACGCATCGGTCAGACGGCCACCTTCTCCACCGCTCCTTCTTTGACTGACCGAAGCCTCAGCAACACGTTGTCCAGAAACAGGAGTTTGTAACCTCCCAGTCTCTGGGAACGCGTTGCACAGACCTTTCTGCAAGGCCTCCCGAAGATGTTTCATCCTCTGCTCCCTCTGCGATGGCAAGATAAGGTCCGCAACCTTACCCTTGTAACGTGGATCAAGGAGGGTTGCCAGCCAGTATTGGTCCTTCTCCTTGATACCACGAATACGAGGATCCTTACGCAGGCTTTGCAGGATCAGGGAGGCCATGCGTAGGTTTGCTGAGGCATTCGGTCCGGAGTCCTCTGGGTCACTAAGGACGACATGGTCCGCAGCCACCTCCTCCCAGCCACGTACAAGTCCATGTGTTTCTTGGGACTGATCCCTTAAAGACTGCTGCTGATGCTGAGTGCCAGGCTCCACCTCCATACTGACACAATCTTCCTCCTCCTCCTCCTCCTCCCCTTCCTGTGTGATCGGCGGGCACGCAGGAACACTGTCTGGATAAAGGTGGCCTTGAGAGCTAAGGAAGTCCTCCTCTTCCTGCCTCTGTTCTGCCTCAAGTGCCCTGTCCATTATTCCACGCAGCGTGTGCTCCAACAGGTGGACAAGGGGGACAGTGTCACTGGTGCATGCACTGTCACTGCTCACCATCCTCGTGGCCTCCTCAAATGGTGACAGGACAGTGCATGCATCCCTGATCATGGCCCACTGGCGTGGGGAAAAAAAAACAAGCTCCCCTGACCCTGTCCTGGTGCCATAGTCGCACAGGTACTCATTGATGGCCCTCAGAACCTCTGCCCCAGTGTGGCTCCTGTCCCCCAAGCACACCAGCTCAAGCACCGCATGGCATCTTTTGGCCTGCGTACTTGCATAGCCCCTTGAACGGCTACGGAGCACCGCTGGTTCCGAGGACAAAGCACAGGAAGAGGCCATGGAGAAGGAAGAAGAGGAGGGGGTGGAGGAGAGAGGTGTGTCACAATCATTAGCATTTTGGAGGCGTGGTGGTGGAACAACCTCCAACACTACTGCACCTTGTCCTGCATCCTTCCCAGCTGCCAGCAGAGTCACCCAATGCGCCGTGAAACTTAGGTAACGTCCCTGTCCATGCCTGCTGGACCATGAGTCAGCGGTAATATGCACCTTACTGCTGACTGCCCTGTCCAGCGAGGCATGGACATTGCCTTCCACATGCCAGTAGAGAGTCGGAATCGCCTTCCGTGAGAAAAAGTGGCGTTTGGGTACCTGCCACTGAGGAACCGCACATTCCACAGACTCACGGAAGGGGGCAGAGTCTACCAACTGAAAAGGCAGCAGTTGAAGTGCTAGCAATTTTGCCAAGCTAGCATTCAACTGCTGGGCATGTGGAAGGCTGGGAGCAAACTTCTTTCGGCGGTGCAGCAGCTGGGGCAGGGAAATTTGCCTGGTACAATCTGACGTTGGTGTACCAAAAGCAGATTGCCCACAAGTACTTGGCTGTGACACACCTAATTCTACACCTTCATTCCTCTCAGTGCAGGTCTCAGAGAGGACTGAAGGTATAGTGGGGTTGGAGATCTCAGCTGATAAGGAGCAAGGAGAGGTCCTCTTTGTTCTTTGGTTTGGGTCTTTTAGATACGCGTGCCAACGAACTGCATGGCAGGTCAACATATGTCTGGTCAAGCATGTGGTACCCAAGCGGGAGATGTTTTGGCCACGCAAGATACGCTTGAGACATATGTTGCAAATAGCAGCGGTGCGATCTGATGCACTCGTCTCAAAAAAGGCCCACACCAAAGAACTTTTTGAATAACGCGCAGAGACTGCAGCGCCCTGCACATGTGGAGCTTTGGGGTGTGATGCAGTCAATGTGCTGCCCTTAGGCTTGCCCCTGGAGGGTATCCTGCCTCGTTGGTGATGTGACACCTCCTCCTCCTCCTCTCTCCTATCAGGCACCCACGTTGAGTCAGTGACCTCATCATCCCCTCCCTCCTCATCACTGGAGCAAACCTGGCAGTATGCTGCAGCAGGGGGAGCATGACTGCCAGATTGCTGTCCTTCTTGGGAACCCCCTCTGTCTGCTCATGTTACTGCCTTCATCGAGCTCAGTATCATCATCAGAGCCTTCCAAACGCTGGGCATCCTCCTGTAGCATGTACCAACACTGTGGTCAAACAGTTCGAGGGACTCCTCAGGAGGACATGGTGAGGCTAGGGAAGGAGTCACTGATGACATTGAGCCGAGGGAAGAGGCCGCTTCTTTGCCAGACAAAGTACCCTGGGCATGGGTGAGAGAGGATGAGGAGGATGAGGACGGCTTGGTAATCCACTCGACCAAGTGTTCCGCATGTTGCGGCTCAACACAGCCAGTTGCCGAAAAAAAGGCCAAGCGTGTCCCACGGCCACATGCTGATGAGGATGCACCGCCTCCACGACCAGCACTAGACACAGAGCCTGCTTGCCCTCTCTTATTGGCTTGTGACTGTCTGCCTCTCCTTCTTGGCCTTCCAGACATACTAATGGCCTGTAGCTGCACTAAGCTGGGATATATATATATATATATATATATATATATATATATATGTACTGATACTGCAGCTAGCAAAATCAACTGCCTGCCTGTAGTATGAGAACACCACCAACCTTCTACAGGTAGCTTTAGCTGAACACTGTGCAGAGCTCGCAAAAAACTAACTTGTCCCTTTTTTAGCTGCCTGCGGTAGTGATAGGATCAGGAAAACACCACCAACCTTCTACAGGTAGCTTTAGGTGAACACTGTGCAGAGCTCACAAAAAAATAACTTGTGGGTTTAGCTGAACACTGTGAGGTGGACGCATCACACTAACTTGTAGTTTTAGCTGAACACTGTGAGCAGGACGCACTGCACTAACAAGTAGCTTTAGATGAACACTGTGCAGAGGTCTCACTACACCAACTTGTAGGTTTAGCTGAACACTGTGAGCAGGACGCACAGCACTAACTTGTAGTTTTAGCTGAACACTGTGAGCAGGGTGCACCACACTAACTTGTAGGTTTAGCTGAACACTGTGAGGTGGACGCACCACACTAACTTGTAATTTTAGCTGAACACTGTGAGCAGGACGCACCCCACTAACTTGTAGGTTTAGCTGAACACTGTGAGCAGGACACACTGCACTAACTGTAAATAGTCTAGCTGCCTGACTGTGGTACTAATAGGATCAAAAGAACACCAGCAATTTTCTTCAGCTAGCTGTAAATACTGTAACAAGACAAGCCTGCCTGTCAGTAAGAAGATAACAGGAACGGATCTAGCTGAACACTGTGAGCAGGACACACTGCACTAACTTGTAGCTTTAGATGAACACTGTGCAGAGGTCTCACTACACTAACTTGTAGGTTTAGCTGAACACTGTGAGCAGGACGCACTACACTAACTTGTAGGTTTAGCTGAACACTGTGAGGTGGACGCACCACACTAACTTGTAGGTTTAGCTGAACACTGTGAGCAGGACGCACCCCACTAACTTGTAGGTTTAGCTGAAAACTGTGACCAGGACGCACCCCACTAACTTGTAGTTTTAGCTGAACACTGTGAGCAGGACGCACCGCACTAACTTGTAGGTTTAGCTCAACACTGTGAGGTGGACGCACCACACTAACTTGTAGGTTTAGCTGAACACTGTGAGCAGGACGCACCCCACTAACTTGTAGGTTTAGCTGAACACTGTGAGCAGGACGCACCCCACTAACGTGTAGTTTTAGCTGAACACTGTGAGCAGGACGCACTGCACTAACTGTAAATAGTCTAGCTGCCTGACTGTGGTACTAATAGGATCAAAAGAACACCAGTAATTTTCTTCAGGTAGCTGTATATACTGTAACAAGACAAGCCTGTCTGTCAGTAAGAAGATAACAGGAACAGATCTAGCTGAACACTGTGAGCAGGACGCACTGCACTAACTGTAAATAGTCTAGCTGCCTGACTGTGGTACTAATAGGATCAAAAGAACACCAGCAATTTTCTTCAGGTAGCTGTATATACTGTAACAAGACAAGCCTGCCTGTCAGTAAGAAGATAACAGGAACGGATCTAGCTGAACACTGTGAGCAGGACGCACCGCACTAACTTGTAGGTTTAGCTGAACACTGTGAGCAGGACGCACCCCACTAACTTGTAGGTTTAGCTGAACACTGTGAGCAGGACGCACCCCACTAACTTGTAGTTTTAGCTGAACACTGTGAGCAGGACGCACTGCATTAACTGTAAATAGTTTAGCTTCCTGACTGTGGTACTAATAGGATCAAAAGAACACCAGTAATTTTCTTCAGGTAGCTTTATATACTGTAACAAGACAAGCCTGCCTGTCAGTAAGAAGATAACAGGAACGGATCTAGCTGAACACTGTGAGCAGGACGCACTGCACTAACTGTAAATAGTCTAGCTGCCTGACTGTGGTACTAATATGATCAAAAGAACACCAGTAATTTTCTTCAGGTAGCTGTAAATACTGTAACAAGACAAGCCTGCCTGTCAGTAGGAACAGGAACGGATCTAGCTAAACTGAATACAGTGTATATATATATATGCAACACCTGCGATGCATATATATACACAATACACTGTAAGTGCAGCTAACTGACTGACTGTTCTGCCTATCTATCTAACTCAAATCAAATGACACTGTCTCTCTGTCTATCTCTCTCAATGCCGGAACACACACTACACAGGGCCGCCGTGCAGGTGGCCTTATATAGTGTGGGGCGTGTACTAAATCCCCTGAGCCATAATTGGCCAAAGCCTCCTTGGCTTTGGCCAATTACGGCTCTCTGTTCAGACGGCGCTGTGATTGGCCAAGCATGCGGGTCATAGTGCATGCTTGGCCAATCATCAGCCAGCAATGCACTGCGATGCCGCAGTGAATTATGGGCCGTGACGCGCACGATGTTCGAGTCGAACATGGGTTTGACTCGAACACGAAGCTCATCCCTAAACAGAAACAAAGAAATTCGTGGTCCCCCCCCCCCCCCAAATTTATGGTCTTTTTTCATTTATTTATTAAAAAATAAAAAACACAGTGGTGATTAAATACCACAAAAAAAAACTATATTTGTGTAAAAAAAAAAAGATAAAAATGTCATATGGGTACAATGTTGCATGACCGCGCAATTGTCATTCAAAGTGCGACAGCGCTGAAAGCTGAAAATTGTCCTGGGCAGGAAGGAGGTAAAAGTGCCTGGTAGTGATGTGGTTAAAGCATGGTTCAATTTGCTCCACCAGGGGAGAGAACCTTCCTAATCACCAAAGGCAATATGTACAGGAGGAAAATGATGTCTCTCCCTCTCTGGAGTCCACACCGTTTTTATTACAAGAAAGTATTTTGCTAGCTTTAGAAACTGTACCTTGGCATTGCATGCTATCATTAAGTCAATGATCTACCAGAACACCCAGATCCTTCTCAACCATGGATTTCCCCAGCTGTTTTTCTCCTGGAATGTATGATGCATGTATATTTTTTTAATTTTTTTTTAACTCCAAGTTCATAACTTTAAAATATATCAACATTAAACCTCATTTGTCACCTAATTGCCTAATAAGACAGTACATTCAGGTCAAAATAATCTTTGATTCCTAAATCAATCAAAATATATGGAATCAAAACGTATACTAGTAGCCCTTAGCCTTTTTGTTTTAGCTCATGAGTACTTTTATCATTTTATTTAAAAGACAAGTATGGCATAACAAATAAAGAAAAATGATACCCACCTAGTTGGATGCAGAATTAGTCCGATGCTGCATCTGTCCCCCGCCGGCTCTACTAATAAACACAATGGGAATTTCCGACAACAAAATCGTGGATTTTTTTTCCGAAGGATGTTGGCTCAAACTTGTCTTGCATACAGCACGGTCACACAAATGTTGTCGAAAATTCCGAACGTCAAGAACGCGGTGACGTACAAGACGTATGACGAGCCAAGAAAAAGGAAGTTCAATAGCCAGTGCGGCTCCTTCTGCTTGATTCCGAGTATGCGTGAGCTTTTGTGCGACGGACTTGTATACACACTTTCCGACAACAAGTGAAGTTCTCGGAAAATTTGAGAACCTGCTCTCAAACATGTGTGCGGAAATTCCGACAGCAAATGTTCGATGGAGCATACACATGGTCCGACAACAAGCTCACATCTAACTTTTCCCGTCGGAAATTCCGATCGTGTGTACGCGGCATAAGAAATGAGCGATCAAAGACCGCAGATTGCTCGGTTCTCAGTGCTCCGTGAGCAGAGAGATGGTGACTGTCTCTGCTCTGCCACTCTACCGCTCGTTGGAGCGCAGAGCTGTAGAGGGGGCGGCTCACTGAGAGGCTGAGCCAGCTGCTGGTTCAGGCTTCTGGGCAGATCCCAACCATATAGTCAGGATCTTCTCAGAGACTGGACCGGCTCTTTGACGCTGTTGGCTGAAAACGGGTCACAGGAGTGTAGAATGAACTGCACTCCTGTGATCCCCAGGAGAAGTACAGCCAAATAAACTTTGACCATACTTCTCCTTTAATATTTGTATATTACTACATGCAGTACTATTATTGCAATATTGTTATTATTAAATTGCTCTTAATTATATACTATTGTTCTCTATCATAGAATTATTATTTCTTTTTTGGGGCCATTTGTTTTTCATATATACCGGTATTTTACGTACAGGGTTTCCCAATACATGACAAGCGTATGCTCTTTAGTACATATATTTGTATATATGTATTCATTCATATTCATTATAGTGTCATAGTACACCATATCTTATCAATAGACGATGTACTTTGTTTTATATTTAGTCTTTTATGTCATTTTCTCTTTCAGCCTTGATGAAGAGGGAGCTTTGAGCCCCTGAAATGCGTTGGATCTATCCTTTGACCTGTTGTTAAGATAAACTTATACTGAGCTTAGCACCAAGCCTTGGCACTGTAATCCTTTTAATATATGGTTTTAACAGCTCTAGAGGACTCCTGGGAATACCGCTGTTGACAGAAAACTGACATAAAAAAGTATACATATTAGTGGGTTGAGTGCTGCATGTCATTTAAAGTGGTTGTAAAGGCTGAAGGTTTTTTACCTTCATGTATCCTATGCATGAAGGTAAAAAATCTTCTGTGTACAGCTCCCCCCCCCCCCAATGCTCACCTGAGCCCCCTCTCCATCCAGCGATGTGCACGTGAGTCTCGGCCAGGGGCGTTGCTAGGTGGCAAAAAGATCGGAGTCTTCAGTCCGAAGTCTGAGCCCGGCGGCCGCATTGTAATTTCTGCCTTCTGGAGCCTGCAGCGCCTATGATGGATTTCACACGTCCCGCAGTCCCGGCATTGGACCAGTGGGACGTCAATCATAGGCGCTGCAGGCTCCAGAAGACGGGACCAGCTATCTCACTCGGCCGCGTTCAGGGTCAGATCGGTTCCTGCTCGGTGGCAGCACTCAGGCTCGGGGCTAATAACAGAATTGTGCATACCCGAGACCCGGGGCTTTTTCAGGACCCACTCTGGGCTCCAGCCCGCCTCAGCCCCCCCTCCCAACGCCACTGGCCTCGGCTATCCTGGGACTCCCCCTTAATTGGCTGAGACAGCAGTGGGAGCCATTGGTTCCCACTGTTGTCAATCACAGCCAGTGAGCCAATGAGGAGAGAGTGGGGGGACGGGGCCGAGTCACGGCCCTATGTGTCTTATGGACACATAGAGCAGGGCTTGGGAGCGAGCGTGCACCAGTGGCCTATAGCAAGTGGTTTGATTTTGGGGGCACTGGTCAAGGGGAAGGGGCCAGGAGCACTGGCGTGGGACCCAAGAAGACGAGGATTGAGGCTGCTCTGTGCAAAACCACTGCACAGAGCAGGTAAGTATAACGTGTTTGTTATTTGTATTTGTTTTTTAAGGCAAACCTTTAATACCACTTTAAAAAACTTAAAGCAGAACTAAACTCTTCTAATCACAATTAACTATATTTAGTTAACATATGCTGCTAGCCTTAGGAAGGTATATTATATTTATACCAGTGATATTTTAAAAAAACCTTGTGTTCATACACACACACTAACACAAATAATCAAAAAAAAAACAAAAACACTTAGCACTGGTATATGTGTGATATGATATGATATTTACTAGTTTTATATACAGTATATTTTTACCTTTCCTCAGTTGATTCCTAGTTTCTGGCCTAGGCCAAAATGATGTCATACAGCCCAGGAGCCTTCCTGTGCACCATCCTGTCTGCATATCTGAGCCAAGGCCAGATAGATTTCAGGAAGTAAATGCTACATGAATCATCTTCCCTTACTCAATATGGCCGCAGTTATAAATGCTAGAGGGGGGGGGTGTTTTTCAACGTGATTTCTCAACATAAAAAAAGCATAAAGACATGGATGGGTGGGTGAGTTTGCTTTGGATAATAGAAATGCATAAATAGCGTTTTCAGTTTGTGGTGCTCAGATACAGTTAAAGCGTTACTAAACCAACAACAGTTAAACCAGTCTTTATATGCAGTAAAGCATGCTTGTTATACTCACTGTGGAACCTAAAGGGTTAATCCGCTGCATTGTGTAAAAAGGCTGGCTCCTCTGATCATCACCTTCTTCCACTGTCTCAAAAAAATAGTCTGATATTTACAGAGCCAGGGGACAGGCTGCACATGCTCAGTTTGGTTTGTATTGCTAGAGCGTTTTTTTTTTTCTTGGGAGAGTGCATGTGATCAGCACGGGGCCAATCTGTACTGTCTAGACAGAGGGTCAGGGGTCCTGCATTCTCACTGGACGTGAGAGAATGAAAACTCCTCCTACAAGCTTTAACCAGACACTCATAGAAGTCACAAGACTGCTTTAACTGCTGATGAAAAAAGGTATTTAGCAGTTTATATTTACTAAAATAATTGTATTTCCATGTTCTGTGTACTGTGGAAGGCCAGATATCGTGAGTGCAGGCTCCTGGGTTTAGTAACATTTTAAGTTCCGCTTTAAGAGTTATAGGTCAGGCATCCTGACCTGTGGTATTGCCCAGGACATTAACAGGGACATCATTGTGAACTGAAGGCAGAGAAGACTAATGTGGGTGACACACATGCAATCTTCTTGCAGTGATTAACCCCCCCCCCACCCCCACCCGTTTTGTTACAGCAATTTGTCGCTAAGAAAAATCTTAATTAATTTCCATGGGATCGCTAACAGTGACACTTTTTAAGCAATTTGTTGCTCAGCGATTGAGATTAGAGGAGGGACAATCGCTCTTAATGCATTTCTATGAAATGTTACAATAGCTGCTATACTTAGCTACAAATTGCGATTTGTAGCTGAGCACAACCCAATGCTAAAGCACATCACCCGCAACTCTAGTGATTAAATTGCTAGCTACAAAACACTGGTAATCTGTGACATTAGCGATTTGTAGCAGAGATTACTCTCTGAAAAAAAAAAATCGCCTGTGTCTCATCAACCCAACAGAACTTTGCTTGTCAGCATAGGAATTAATAATTACAGTAGATATGAACGATTTGCATTGTTCTCAATACTCAAACAATGTAGTGGTTAATAACAAGCAATAAAAAAAACAAGGTATTTTGCCATTTACAAAGACTTACTATCATGCTGCTCTACAATAGAAGAGCGTAGAAAAGAGCAATCCCTTTACTGCAATTAAATTACTGTAAAAGGAAAATAGCATCAGGGCCTCATGCTATGATGATGACAGGCAGATCACGGGGATCTAACTGTTCATGTTCAAAAAAAGGAGTTTAGTTTGCACACATTTACAAATGCATAGGTTACCTGCAGATACAAGGCACCCCAGGATTATCTGCAGTCCTAACTAATTTTGGGAGCCTCCCTAGTAGGAGCACATATAGCAGCCCTCGAGTGGAAAATAAGGTCTGGCGAGGAGCTGGGCTGCCTGGAAGCGGGGGGGAGGGGAGCCGTTATCCCAGAGAGAGTGTGGAGGAACAGAGGGGGCGGCCGGATCATTATAGCGGAAGAGAGGAAGAGGAGATTTGGCTTGATCACAGAGCGGGGTTTACCCGCTGTAACAGCTTTACATTACAATTGAAGTCCGCGTGACATTACGCACAGCCCCACCCTCCTGATCCCGCACCTGTGACAGACAGAACACCGGTCCAATGCCAGGGCGCAGGTGAGGCTGCATGATGGACACAGGTGAGACTGCATGGGTGAGGCTGCAATAATGGACACAGGTGAGACTGCATGATGGACACAGGTGATGCTTCATGATGGACACAGGTGAGGCTTACTGGGTGAGGCTGCATGATGGACACTGGTGAGGCTGCACGATGGACACTGGTGAGGCTGTATGATGGACACTGGTGAGGCTGCATGATGGACACTGGTGGGGCTGCACGATCGACACTGGTGAGGCTGCATGATGGACACTAGTGAGGCTGCACGATGGACACTGGTGAGGTTGTATGATGGACACTGGTGAGGCTGCATGATGGACACTGGTGGGGCTGCACGATCGACACTGGTGAGGCTGCATGATGGACACTGGTGAAGCTGCACGATGGACACTGGTGGGGCTGCACAATCGACACTGGTGAGGCTGCACGATGGACACTAGTGAGGCTGCATGATGGACACTGGTGAAGCTACACGATGGACACTGGTGAGGCTGCATGATGGACACTGGTGAGGCTGCATGATGGACACTGGTGAAGCTGCACGATGGACACTGGTGGGGCTGCACGATGGACACTGGTGAGGCTGCATGATGGACACTGGTGAAGCTGCACGATGGTCACTGGTGGGGCTGCACGATGGACACTGGTGAGGCTGCATGATGGACACTGGTGAAGCTGCACGATGGACACTGGTGGGGCTGCACGATCGACACTGGTGAGGCTGCACGATGGACACTGGTGAGGCTGTGTTAATGGGCACTGGTCACGCTTCGTTGATGGGCAGGGGTGAGGCTGCATTGATGAGCATGGGTGATAAATTTGTTAATATTTATTTGTGTAACTTAATTCTGCATAAAACATTTAATTGTAATTTCATGAGAATTTATAAGGGCGTGTATAGGAGCGGGATTAGGGGTGGGGCATGATAGGGGTTGGGTGGGGCAACTGGTGGCAAGTAACCCTTAAGGCCTGGCTAGAAGCTCAGGACTTGAAATTTTGAGCCCTGACATATAGTATACAGTAATGGATAAATTGAGGCCAGTTTTTCCTGGAGGGAGCCCCCCCCCCTCCCTCCCTAAAGGCAAATGGGCACACTACAAAAAGCACAATGGCAGCAAAGGTGTCCAGTGCGCACCCTAGGGTTGCCACCTCGTCCTTTTAAACCCGAACACATATGAATTACACAGGTTCTGAGGCTAATTTAATGCAGAAAAGGCACCCAGTGAGTTTAGTTACCACCATAATCAGCCACAGAACCTGTGTACTTAATATGTGTTCAGGTTTAAAGAGATGAGGTGGCTACTCTAGCGCACCCCCTCACCAAATAATTAACAGTACAAACAAACGGCATCTGCCCCAATCCATAACTCGTCTTAACAGAAGTTAAAGTGACACTAAAGGTTTTTTTTTTTTTAAATAACAAACATATCATTCTTACCTCCACTGTACAGCTCGTTTTGCACAGAGTGGTCCCGATCATCGTCTTCTGGGGTCCCTCAGTGACTCCCTCGGCTCCTCCTTGCATCAGATAACCCCCTGGGAGAAGCACTCACCCAGGGGGTTACCTTGTGGGTGCGCTCCCGAGTCCAGCATTCGGCGTCCATAGACGAGCCCCATCGGGAGGCTTTGATGAAATATCAGGGGTCTAAATAGGAAAGGACTGAGGACAGAGATTTCCCAGTCCCTTACTTTGCAGCCTCAGCTGCACTGGGCAGTTACATAGTTACATAGTAGGTGAGGTTGAAAAAAGACACAAGTCCATCAAGTTCAACCTATGTGTGTGATTATATGTCAGTATTACATTGTATATCTCTGTATGTTGCGGTCATTCAGGTGCTTGTCTAATAGTTTCTTGAAACTAACGATGCCCCCCTCTGAGACCACCGCCTGTGAAAGGGAATTCCACATCCTTGCCACTCTTACAGTAAAGAACCCTCTACGTAGTTTAAAGTGATTGTAAAGGTAATTTTTTTTTTCTTTTAAATAACAAACATATTATACTTACCTCCACTGTGCAACTCATTTGCAGAGAGTGGCCCCGAACCTGCTCTTCTGTCGCGGATCCTCCCCATATCCGGTAACCCCCTCAACTTCCCCGAGGGGGTTACCTTGCGGGCGCGCTCCCGAGTCCAGCATTTGGCGTCCATAGACACCGAATGCAGGACTCGGCCATGCCATTGGATTTGATTGACAGCAGCGGGAGCCAATGGCTGCGCTGCTATCAATCTATCCAATCAACAGCCAAGAATCCAGAGCAGAGAGGCAGTGCATCCCTGTTGGACAAGTTCGAGGGGTCATGTAAGTAAAACGGAGGGGGCGGTCACTGACAGGTGTTTTTTCCCCTTAATGCATAGGATGCATTAAGGGGAAAAAACACGAACCTTTACAACCCCTTTAAGGCCAGTTATGGGTTGAGGCAATTGCTGTTTGTTTGCACTGTAGATCAGTGGTTCTCAACCTCAGTCTCCAAGTACCCCCAACGGGCCATGTTTTGGGAGCTTCCCTTAGATAAAATAGCTCTTATCAATACCATGTCATTGATATTGATTTAAAGCAGCTGTGCAAAGTAAAGGAAAACTTGAAAACATGGCCCGTTGGGGGTACTTGAGGACCACTGCTGTAGATCACCACTGTCTATGGCCATTAACAGCCGATCTGCACAGAATTTCAAAATGAAAAATAAATATTTACCAAGGGAAGCTGTCTTCAAACTGTTGTATTGATTTCAAAGAATGTATATTACCCTTAACAAATGAAGCACAGTACTGAAACAGATGATATTTACATAGCAATGCAATTTACAAAAAAAAAATCCTCAAATCATTCTTTAGCCCCTGTGCATCCATAACTGCAGATTTATGGCACAGACACAGCCTAAAAGTACTAAACTAATTATACCATTATAAAAGGGCAATTATAGCACTAAAACTATACTAAAAAAAAAATACATTGTGCACCATTTATATCCTAAAACAGTAAATTAATCTGATTTGCTGAATACTTGTTTCTTATATATTCATAATACTACATCCCAATTAAAGTTAACTAGACAAATCAAAAGGAAACAACGCACCTTATTGGGTAGAGCTGGACTTCTATACCATGCTGCTCTGCAATGCCGTGCTTTGCTTACGTGCCAGTGCTGAATTCGCAGACGGCTTGGGGGGGGGGGGGGGGGTTCTCAGCAGGAAACGGTTAATATGTTCTCGCTCTTTTTTCCTGGTGGAAATGTATTAGCACTTCATAATTTTTAGTGCTATCAGCGATTATTTGAAACTCACTAGCACAGAAATCTCTGGAGGATGTGTAGAAGATTCACTAATTACACTTAAGCTGTGCACCTGGCCAAGCACACATGAACAAGGGGCCCAGATCTGCGAAAGCCAGTGGATGTGATTAGTCTTTAAGGAAAAAAAGGTGCAAGTATCGGGGGAGAAGATTGATAATTATATGGGCGTCTTGATTAAACAGAAATTTTTGGACAGAGTGGTGACCTTTTTTTTTTTTTTTTTTTTTTTAATGGATCTCTGCATCGCTACATTGTGCAAATGCCAAAACTCAGTGACGCAACACAGATTTGCTCATGCATATACAGTATACAGACTAACGATAGACATAAAAAATTATATATTGTATATGATAGAAACCCTTAAGGCAGTAATCCTTAAAATGAGTTTATGTAAAATCTTGGCTGCCTGGCAGTTCACAGTTAAGTATCTGTTTTTACTATATATGCGGATGTTGCCTTGTATATTGCTGAATATTTACAGAATCTCACTAACGCCGCGTGAGGTTGTCCCACAGCCTAAGCTAAAATAGGCCACCGGTGTCAACAAAAACTCACAATAGAAGGATAGAAGGATCCCTTGTACCCAAAAAAATGAAAGGTTTTAAGATTCACATAGCATGCAACCTAGTAATATAGAAATACATATATACGTACAGCAGGGAGGTTACAATCAAGTGGTTAATTCAAGTCTTGATGCCCAAAACCAGTGTAATGGAAGACACCACTCCAACCCGCATCAGATTTCCTATAATATTCTTGCAAGTGTAATTGTGGTCGTTTTGCTTCCATCCTGTACTATTGTCTCAGTGTGATCCAGACGCTGCGGTAACACCACACATGACATATATATTTCTGAGCCATATCTTAAGTTCTATGGTTTGGCAAACCACAGTGTTACGCGAAAACGCTAGCTGCTATCTGGGGAGGCAAATGAGACTTCGGTCTCAGCACTATTAATGCACGTACAGAACAAGGCAACGCCGGGATGTTTGAAACAACGGTCAATACATGGTAATTTTAAAGAGCTAGCTTACGTCAAGACTTCTGTCAGTGGAAATATAGGCCGCATAAGCAACCAAAACACAAAAAATAAAATAAAATCTCTCATCGCCAAAAAAAAAAAAAAAGAAAAAAAAAAACACCTTTTTTTTCAAGTGTTCATGAATCAAAACCATCACCGTGTAACTCGCAGCGTATAATGGTGATGCTATCTTGGTTTTTTCAACAAAAAGAAAGGTCGGTGTGTTCATTGGGGTGGTCAAGTCCTCTTTTTTTCATTATTCAGGTCTTCACTTAATGAGTAGCTCTTTAGTGACTTCCTATATGAATGCTTTGTAAAAAAAAAAAAATCAGACACCTCTTTACAGTGCGGTATGTAATCTTAAACCAAAGACATTTTAGCGTTTTAAGTGACCAAAAAAGATTTGACCTTATATGACCACAAGTATAAAATAGCTGCACATAGGCTGCATAACTGTGCTGAAGATGTAAAGTACAACCTGCCATTTTGTCCTTATAATTGGAAACGTACCTGTTATTAATCAAGGCATTAAAAGCATATGCAGAGATGTTAAGATTAGCTGAATCTTGTTTAAAGCAAAGTGAAACTGAGATCACTATCATCTGCCTTTGAGCAAGTATGATCAGAAATAGTTGGATGGAGACTTGTCCATACAGACCTGTACAAGGAACAGCGATGTCTGATTACAGGGCCAGGAGCATATGTTGAAAGATACGATTTGTGTCAGGATCTATTTTTTTACTTTTTAACAGCAGGCCCCAAAAAAGCCTGTTTTCCCTGCAAGCCATTAATAATCCATTTTGGATGACTAAATTAAATGTTTCTTTTTTTTTTTTTGGTTTGTAGGAAGTGAGGCTTGCTGAAAGCGAGAGAGAAAAAGAGAGATTGTTCTCTTTTGAGGACCATGGCGTACATACACGCTGATGCTATTGACGTCACAAATGCCTGCTTGATGTATGACCTGTTTAAATATGCAACTCAAAATATACCAGAGAGAGGAGAGGTGACTATGATCAGACAGGTAAGAGAGAATCTAGGATAATATAGAGCAGCTTCATATACTAAGCCTTAATGCCATATATATATATATATATATATATATATATATATATATATATATATATATATGTACATATATATATATATATATAAAATATATATAAAAAGATAAAATTGTATGTGTTGCCTATATATATATATATATGCATATATATATATATATATATATATATATATATATATATATATATATATAAAGATAAAATTGTATGCGTTGCTTGTGTATCCAAATACTAAAATCTCTTGCATGTATTTTTTTTTTATTTATACAGCAATGTGAACATATACGGCACAATTATTGTCAGATCTGCAAGATGTTTTTACTCTAATCTGCAGGACTTTTTTTTTATTTTGCACAAAATTCATGATAAGCAAATCAAACCTGCAGGACTTTTTTTTATTTTATTTTGCACATTATTCATGATAAGCAAGTCAAATCTGCAGGACATTTTCATTCTCTACCAAACAGATGACAAGCAAGTTCAACCTGTTTTTTTTTCTGACGTATTAAGCTCAAAGTATAGCAGAATTACTAAGAATCAGGTTCACCTAACCTGGTGAGCCTACAGATACTGCAGACCACAAAATAAGAGGAATATACAAGGCAGACTCTCATTATTTGTCAACCACTGGCTACTGGTCTGCAAAGGCTGAACATTTGACACTTCGCTCCAGCAGACTTTGCAGCAATGCAAATACCATTATAAAGCATTTTTTTTTAGTTGAAGATGTTTCTATTGCCACTTTTCCGCGGAACCAATTTCTTTTTTTTTTTTTGCTTCGTGTAGATGCAAAGTCCGCTTTCTTCGTGTATATCATTCAGTTCTTTTCCTGAACATTTATCCCACTGGAAATACAGAGAGTCAACAAACATAGACTGGTGCAAATAACTTTAATACACAGCTAATATAATCACAGTGCTAACCTTTTTTTTTATCGCTCAAGGGGGAATTTAGCCTGATGGTTGTACATTCAGCTAGCCATACTTTTAGGTATAGTTATATATACGTGCACACACATATTCATACACTGTTTTTTCACTTCAAAAGTAAGCTTTATAATATAGAACATATAAATTTCTATGTTTATTTTTTTATTTACTGAAACAATTGATAATACAGTTACTATATTATTGATATTACTGTATTGTTTCAGTAATAAAATCAGTTTATACATGTAAGCTTGTTTCTTTTAAGGTTTTAAATATCTCAAAATGTGAAGAAAAATACAAAGTGGGTATGCAGGATAAGAATAATATCTTTAGTAAATAAGAAGCTTTGGTAATACCGGTTAATTAACCTTGCTAGCTTGTATCTGGTAAGTATATAGACAATCTCTGTAGCAACGGGCCATATACACAAATATTTAATTTGAGATGCCCTTATAGAACTGTAACTATCCAAAAAATAAAGTGGTCATTTCAGCAATAACCAGGCTTTCAGGATACTCACTATCGCATGTAGCTGGCTTTTTGCTCAATACTTTTGTCAGTTATGAAGCTGCTGTGTATTTAGTTATTTTCTCACATATATAATGACAGATACAGTCAAGAATAAAATGCAGGTAAGGAACAGATGATCACAAAAAAGCAAATCAGACTGTAAGCTTCTTGCCCCATATCTGTGCCTGTTCTAACCAAGTGTACATTAAAGTCTGCAGATTTTGAACCCTACAGAACTGGATAAATGATTATTTCGCAGATCCCTCAGTAATTTGGCCAGTATCTTTGCATCTGGACAGGAGAATATTATCTGTTCTTTATCCTGAATTTAGAATTGGACTGTTGAACCCATTTGCCTGTAGAAATGTTAGAGAGAGACATGCCATTGCTGCTCGAAAAAAAAAAAAGGGACATTTCTTTATTTTTTTGTCTTTTTTGTTGTTTAATTAGTCCAGCCATTTATTCAATGCATGCATGAGAGGACGGTAATACGCGATGGCAGTTCCCACCATATTCCGCTCTAGATCTCTCAGTCACTGCCAAATCAGACACGTTAACCCCTCTGCAATGACAAGAAGAATGTTGCGCTCTGATGAGCAACGTGACAATGACAGCGGCAGGAAAAGTGTTAAAAAACTGCTTTTGATGAACAAGGGTAGAGCTTAATTCAGGATGTTCACTTAATGCTACAGGGGAATTTAGCCACCTGTAGCCAATCACCTCATTTGCTGTCTATTGATTTTAGTATATTAGAAATGCAACGAGGTGACTGCCACCAATAGGTTAAATTGCTCTGTACATCAGATTTTATATTGCCTGTGTAGTTTAGCTTTTAAACATACTAAGGGGTTGATTTACTAAAGGCAAATCCACTTTGCACTACAAGTGCACTTGGAAGTGCAGTCACTGTAGATCTAAGGGGGAGATGCAAGGAAAATAAAAAACAGCATTTTAGCTTTTACATGATTGGATGATAAAATCAGCAGAGCTTCCCCTCATTTCAGACCTACCTCTCAGATCTAAAGCATCTGCACTTGCAGTGCACTTGTAATGCAAAGTGGATTTGCCTTTAGTAAATCAACCCCTAAATATCATCTTTCATGTTGTTGCAAAGGGGGGAATTTACTAAAGCTGGAGAGTGCAAAATCTGGTGCAGCTCTGCACAGAAACCAATCAGCTTCCATGTTTTATTCTCAAAGCTTAATTGAACAACCTAAAGTTAGATGCTGATTGGCTACCGTTCACAGCTGCACCAAATTCTGTGTGCATCAGTTTTAGTAAATCTCCCTCAGTGTCTCTAGGTCTTCTACAAATGCAGATTGCAACTTTTGGTTCCAGCTAAAGTCTTTCAAACAAGTGCATGATAAAACATAGGGGTTTATTTACTAAAGGAAAATCCACTTTGCACTGCAAGTGCACTTGGAATTAAAGTCACTGTAGATCCGAGGGAGACATGCAAGGGAAATAAAAAACAGCATTTTAGCTTGCACATGATTGGATGATAAAATCAGCAGAGCTTCCCCTCATTTCAGATCTACCCCTTAGATTTAGAGCGACTGCACTTCCAAGTGCACTTGCAGTGCAAAGTGGATTTGCCTTTTGTAAATAACCCCCATAGGTGGAAATAGAAAACATGATGAACGCAATATTAATTCTATACCGCTCTATGACAATTTACTCAAACTGGAGAGTGCAAAATCTGGTGCAGATGTGCATGGCAGCCAATCAGCTTCTAACTTCAGCTTATTCAATTAAGCTTTGACAAAAAAAACCTGGAAGCTGATTGGTTTTTATGCAGAGCTGCACCAGATTTTGCAGTCTCCAGTTTTAGTAAATCCACCCCAACGCATCCTTTTGACCTGTTCGGGGGGTCAAGAAAACAAGATTATAAGGCCGAGACAATTATAAGGCTGGATTCACATCTATGCATTTTTAGTGCTTTTTGCATTTTGCAGATTTGCACTACAGAACATGTTCCATAGGAAACCATGCTAAATGGACTGTAGTGCAAATCTGCAACATGCAAAAAGCACTAAAAATGCATAGGTCTGAATCCAGCCTAAAAGTGAATGAGATGTGCAAACCCCAAGCAGCTTTGTATACAGTGCGATTGGATCAGTTAAATTGAACCCCAAGTCCTTTAAAAAATAATAACAGATGACTTGATTGTGTGTAGAAAATATATTCTACTGGAATGAACTCAGATAGTTCCCATCCATACAAATGCAGTGATACGATTACACATGATATTACTCTTATCGTAAATGACATATGTTCCAGCAGAACTATAAAGCAGAAAACCAGAAGAGTTGATTTGGCTTCGTACCCCTTTTCATAGTTAGAATGACAGCCAGGTAACTAGCATTTGCAGGATACTCCAATGTCAACCGTAAAACGGTTTACTCCTACCAATTATTTATAGTAATACCTGTCTATTTACTAAGTGAACCACATTTTATTATAATGCCTAACAAAGTAACTCACGGACCTCTGAAGTTACCCTGTAAGGCCATTTATATAAAAGAAACCTCCGCAGATAGAAAAAACAGGCAGCTGCCATAGCTGAATACGTCTTCAAATATACTCGTTTTTGGACCTTCTGGCTTAACTACATTCAGAGTCAACGATCTGGAAAAAAAAAACTGTGCAGATTAGCTCTGACTTCTTGCATATTCTGCATACTTGTTCCAGGTCTGTCTCTGAAGCCATTTAATTAGAATGACAGCCAGGCAACTAGCATTTGCAGGATGCTAAAGGTTGGCAATGGCAGCTCATATATTTCTGTTGTCAAGAGGTTTGCATTATATAAGTTACATTAAAAAAAAAAATGGAACACTAATATAGCAACCTGTTGCTGCAGCTGAATTGCTTTGAATTATTCTTTGGCGTCAGAGGCTATGCTTAATCTCTGTTACTGGTTTTGTGTTTTTAATTACGAAAAAGGATCAAAAATGTTTTCAGCAATGGAAAACATCACAGGACTCTTTCTGTGCCAAATATGGCCCATAGGGATGAAATAGTTACAACGTGAACACGAATGATTCAATGAATGAATGAAAGTGGCCATCATGTGCTACAGGCATGCACCTCAATGCATGTCCTACTGGAGGATGTGTGTCAATGATTGTTTAAATTCAGTCCGAAGGCCAGCAGATTAGTTTATGGTAGAAGACTGTGGACCCTGAACTAACACTAAGTACACAATCCACAAATACAAATAACTTCAAGTAAGAACTAATTATGCTCGTTTATGGTTCCCTGTGTCGCTTTTAAAACCCCAGCAGATATTTGTTAAACCACATTCTCGGCTGTACAGACTTTTATTATTTTTTTCCCTTAATATATAAGCGTCAAACTGCAGATTAAAAAAAAAAAAACACACAGTACAAAAGAAAAGACCAGTCCATGTAACATGCGCCATTTCAATGATTTTAATAAGCAAAATAGGAAACAATTTTGTTAACAAAAAAAAACAGAAACCAGTCTGAATAAAAACTACAATAGACCAGGTTTGAACTTTACGCTCGTCTTGTAAGCAGGGTTTGAATTTTATCCCTTCACAATCGACATGAAATAATAAAAAACACCATGTTGCAGAGACATGATTTCAACACAGTTGAATCAGGAAAAAAAAAAAAAAAGTAATAAAATCCTCACAGATCACTGTTGATACATTGACACCCTCTATATTTCAAGACTGCAAGCATATTGATGTCCACGTAATCCTGTTTTTATACTATTAACTTATTTATAGACAAAACAAAAAAATTAAAATGCATCTGCACCAGCAGTGCAAAAAAAATGGGAAAAAAAATAAAAGGATCAAAAAAATCATACACATATATATATAAAAATGTTTCTCTTAATTTGGTATGCTGCGATCCCAAAGCATCACTTTACTTTTACTGACCTGCAGAAAATAAATGAAACTGCACAGCAACCAGCTGCAAATAACTGCTACATATAGATATATATATATAAATTAACTGAGCAGGAGAGGGGGAGGAGGGCAAGAAAAAGGAAATAAATTCATTTGCTAGCTGGTGTAGTAGCAAATCAACAGAAGAATATAACGCTTAGTAGCAGAGTTGATAGGAAGCATTTAGTATCTATATAAGTCACCATTTAAGCTGTCACAACATAGCCCGGCTTTTGTCCTCAGAGAATACGTTATTGCAGATCTGCACAATCCTGGTGTCAGCAAAAATTAAACTCAGATGCCACTTGTTTTATGTTAAGGGCCAGTAATCCAGTTCCTACTTATTGTGGAAATAAAATAACACACAAGCCCCCTAGGAAAGCTGGAGGGACTCTGGTGATGCCCAAAAGGAACACAAGAGCCCCCCTAGGAAAGCTGTGGAGGGACTCTGGTGATGCTCAAAAGGAACACACGAGCCCCCCCCCCCCCCCCCCTAGGAAAGCTGTGGAGGGGCTCTGGTGATGCCCAAACGGATCACAAATGCCCCCCTAGGAAAGCTGTGGAGGGGCTCTGGTGATGCCCAAACGGATCACACATGCCCCCCTAGGAAAGCTGTGGAGGGGCTCCGGTGATGCTCAAAACGATCACACAAGCCCCCCTAGGAAAGCTGTAGAGGTGATCTGGTGATGCCCAAAAGGAACACACAAGCCCCCCCTTAGGAAAGCTGTAGTGGTGCTCTGGTGATGCCCAAAAGGAACACACAAGCCCCCCTAGGAATGCTGTGGAGGGGCTCTGGTGATGCCCAAAAGGATCACACAAGCCCCCCTGGGAAAGCTGTAGAGGTGCTCTGGTGATGCCCAAAAGGAACACACAAGCCCCCCTAGGAACGCTGTGGAGGGGCTCTGGTGATGCCCAAAAGGATCACACGAGCCCCCCTAGGAAAGCTGTGGGGGGGCTCTGGTGATGCCTGCTAAAAGGGTCAGATATTGATTTCATACCAACACTGGGACATAAGAAAAATGATGTTTGTAAATGTGTGAATGTGTGTATAAACAGACATACACACACATACAAGTACAGAACTATCACAAGAGGCAACAACAGTATTTAGCAGTAACTACCTACTACTACAATGGCACCAATGCAATAAAGAAATCATAATTAAAGTAAGAAAAAAAGGGGGGGGTATGAGAACTGCACTACATGGACAAAACTTTTTTTCTTTTTCTCCTTTGCACAATGAAAGAAAATGTCCATAACGTCTTACTCTAAATTAAACTGAGCTACCTTGCGAAATACTGGGAAGAGCTGGAAAGTGTCTTAATATTTACATGTTAATAAGCATTTAGGAGGATGGGGGGATCTGAACTTAAACAGAAAGCAGCAACAGACAGGAACATCTAGAGAGCAACAGAACAAATGAAAGTTGGAGGAATGAGCCAAAAGGAAAAGCATGCTCAGATTAAACAAGATAATGGTACAAAATAGAGAGTATTACCATACATGTCCAGCATGCAGGATTAATATTTAATGTCGTTTTTTTATATTTTTTTTCTAGATAAGCAGGCAATAAAACCAAAAGGGGGGGGGGGGGGGTTAGGGTGCACTGAATGTCCCACCTGTTCAGTTTTTTTTTTTCTTTAGGTTTCTATCACCCAAAATGGATGTGTAAATGTCTGTGGAAAATAAAAAGCTGCATATAATGTCCGCTCTTTTCTTCTTCCAGAAGTGGCAGTGATATTGTCCAGTACAGTTCATAAAATGAAGTCAAAGCCAAAGTTCACTAACCTGACCGCTGTCAAAGCCAAAGTCCACTAACCTCTAAAACAAGTTCAAATCTCCCTTCCCAACCACCCCAGAAAAAAAAAAGAATAAAAAAAAAATAAAACATCCACCAGTGTAACATTAGCTGCTGTGCACCCATATAACCCCCTGCAGACTAGTCTACAGAAAGTCCTCAGTTGACAAGGAAGCACCCCCTCTTGTCCTCCCTGTCTATAGTTCTGGATGGAGATGTGACCAGGGGAACTCACATAAAGAATTCTGGAGATGAAGGGTTGTCACTGGTGGAGCCGGCCTCCCTAAAGCTGCTGTTGGTCAGTTTCTCGCACTTCATTTTGTAGGCATCTCGCTCTCTGGCCAGCCGGTTGACCTCTAGCTTCAGCTGCTCCACTTGCTGGATGAGTTGGGTCTTCTCGTTCTCCAGGTGATGCTTCTGCTGCACCCTCTTGTACCTGCAGGACTGGGCATAGCCTCTGTTTTTTAGGGTTCTCCTCTTCTGTTTCAGGCGGATGACATCGTCCTTTGTGAAGCCCCTCAGGTGCCTGTTCAGCTCCCGGACCGACATGGAGACCAGCTGGTCGTCGGAGAACCTGTCTTCTATCTGGTTGTTGGAATGGTGGCTGTTCTGGAGCTGCTGGGATGGGGTGGAATTGCCGGTTTCGCTAAGAGGAGAAGGTAGCTGGTGGTGGTGGTGGTGGTGATGGTGGTGGTGAGGGTGCTGGTGGGGAAGGGGCATTTCCTCGTGGGGGACACCTTGGTACTGGTGGTGGTTTTGGTGGTGGTGGTTTTGGTGGTGGTGGTGACCCCTGAAGCCCTCATAGCCCTGGAGCTGTGGTGGCATCTGGTGTGGGCCGATGAGGGCTTCTACAGCGTCCTCAGGGGTGAGGTTGAGGGTTTCGGGGTTCATCTGCTGGTAAGTGGCCGGCATCCAGTACAATTCTTCTAGGTGGCTCTTCTGCTCGGTGGGGCTGAAGCTGGGGGAGGAGGGCACGGAGCTGCACGGGGTGCTGATCGGAGTGGACGACACGGAACCGGAGGGCTGCAGGCGGTTGCAATGTCTGACGGTGCGATCTGCTCTACCGTTCAGCGGCTCCTTCTTCACGTCAAATTTCATCAAATCAAAGTCGTTGACATACTCCATGGCAAGGGGGCTGGTTGGCAACTCTGCTCCAATGGCCAACTCTCCGGCCATACTCCAGATCTGCAAACCTGAGTGTGCCTAGGCTGCACACCCAAGCAAGGAGTCCAGGGCAGAAGAAGCTCAGATGGGGGGGGACACACACGGCAGGAATCGGGTGCAAGGAACGCGCCCCCCTTTTCTTCTCAGCCCTCCCGGGAATCTGCTTTGTAAACTTCCAACTGCTGCAGCGAGATCTGATCGGGGGGGGGGGAGAAGTTGTCAGCGCTGGCTGCAGGGAGAGAAGAGGATCGTCCCTTTAAGCGAGAGCTCAGCTCTGCATATCGTCTGCGCTTTCCTATGCCAGCCCCGTTCTTATATGTCCACCGCCGAATCACGAGGGGGAGGGGGCGTGCCTCTGAAGGACTAACCAATCCGCGCAAGGGGAATTTGCATAAAGCCGGCCAGAGAGGGCGGGGGGCTCGTGGAAAGTGACAGATCGAAGAGGAGTCAGCTGACCGAGGAGCCGACAAGACCAGGCAATGCCAGGAGCTGAATGGGAGCTTCTGGCCTCCTTCACTCGATGTGCAAATGAAATGGTGCATCTCCTGGAGTGAGGCTGGGATCACACTTAAGCCCCGTACACACGATCCGAAAATTGTACGAAAAATTCCGCATTCAAATCGATCGTACGATAATCGGATCGTTAGTACCAAACTTTTCGAGAGCCAATCACGATATTATTCTATCGGACATGCACGGAATTTTTTTTCCAGATCGTACGATTTTTCGTTTAATCAATACAGCTACCTTTCGAAAACGCAATACATTGCATTACAACACATGACATCACTTCCGAATTTTTATTCTGTCGTACGGGAATTTTCGTGACTTTAGTAAACTCATCAGATTCGACGTGAGATTAGCATGCAAAAAAAAAAAAAAGACGATCATTCGTCCAATAATCGTATCGTGTGTACCGGGCATTATGTGACTGCAGACATGGCATGCGATTTGCACCGCATTCCTTTGCACATCAGATGCGTTGTCTGTGCAACGTGAATTAAGCCATGCAGTTTGCATTGCATTTGCACCAAAATGGTGCAGCACCATAGGCATGTGCACAGAGTGTGCCAGGTGTGCCTGGGCACACTCTAATCACCCAGTGTGCCGCAGATCCCTCCCCTTGCTGCCCGGGTAGGAATGAACAAGAAGCTACTCAGCACAGAGCAATTGCCATTCATTCACTGTCACAATTTCAATTTACAAGTACCGTACTGGTGACCCCACAATAGGGATAAAAGTTTTTCGCGGAAGGGAGTTTAACAAGATTCGTGGCCACTCACTAGAATTAGAAGAAAAGAGGTTTAACCTTAAAGGGGTTGTAAAGGTAAGTGTTTTTACACCTTAATGCATTCTATGCATTAAGGTGAAAAAACACCAGTCAGTGACCGGCCCCCCAGCCCCCCCCCCCCCCGTTTTACTTACCTGAACCCTTGAACTTCACCCTTCTCTCTGCCCGGGGTTCTCGGCTCTTGATTGGATAGATTGATAGCAGCGCAGCCACTGGCTCCCCCTGCTGTCAGTCAAATCCAATGATGCGAGCGACGGGGGGCGGGGTCAAGTTCTGCATTCGGCCTCTATGGACGCTGAATGCTGCACTCTGGAGGTAACCCCCTCGGGGAAGCGCTTCTCCAAGGGGGTTATTAGATATGGGGAGGAGCTGCGACAGCTGCCGGGGGACCCCAGAAGAGCAGGTTCAGGGCCACTCCATGCAAAACGAGCTGCACAGTGGAGGTAAGTATAATATGTTTGTTATTTAAAAGAAAAAAAATTACCCTTACAATCACTTTAAACTACGTAGAGGGTTCTTTACTGTAAGAGTGTCAAGGATGTGGAATTCCCTTCCACAGGCGGTGGTCTCAGCGGGGAGCATCGATAATTTCAAGAAACTATTAGATAAGCACCCGAACAACCACAACATACAGGGATATACAATGTAATACTGACATATAATCACACACATAGGTTGGACTTGATGGACTTGTGTCTTTTTTCAACCTCACCTACTATGTATACTATGTAACTGTCCAGTGCAGCTGAGGCTGCAGAGAAAGGGACTGGGAAATCTCTGTCCTCAATCCCTTTCTATTTAGACCCCTGATATTTCACCAAAGCCTCCTGATGGGGCTCCTAAAAAATTGTAAAAAAATAATTAAATAATAATTTATTGACACCATCCACTGCTCTACTGACACCAATCCCTTCACTACTAACACCATCCACTGCTCTACTGACACCAATCCCTTCACTACTAACACCATCCACTGCTCTACTGACACCAATCCCTTCACTACTAACACCATCCACTGCTCTACTGACACCGATTCCTTCACTACTAACACCATCCACTGCTCTACTGACACCAATCCCTTCACTACTAACACCATCCACTGCTCTACTGACACCAATCCCTTCACTACTAACACCATCCACTGCTCTACTGACACCAATCCCTTCATTACTAACACCACCCACTGCTCTACTGACACCAATCCCTTCACTACTAACACCATCCACTGCTCTACTGACACCAATCCCTTCACTACTAACACCATCCACTGCTCTACTGACACCAATCCCTTCGCTACTAACACCATCCACTGCTCTACTGACACCAATCCCTTCACTACTAACACCATCCACTGCTCTACTGACACCAATCCCTTCATTACTAACACCATCCACTGCTCTACTGACACCAATCCCTTCACTACTAACACCATCCACTGCTCTACTGACACCAATCCCTTCATTACTAACACCACCCACTGCTCTACTGACACCAATCCCTTCACTACTAACACCACCCACTGCTCTACTGACACCAATCCCTTCACTACTAACACCATCCACTGCTCTACTGACACCAATCCCTTCGCTACTAACACCATCCACTGCTCTACTGACACCAATCCCTTCGCTACTAACACCATCCACTGCTCTACTGACACCAATCCCTTCACTACTAACACCATCCACTGCTCTACTGACACCAATCCCTTCACTACTAACACCATCCACTGCTCTACTGACACCAATCCCTTCACTACTAACACCATCCACTGCTCTACTGACACCAATCCCTTCGCTACTAACACCATCCACTGCTCTACTGACACCAATCCCTTCACTACTAACACCATCCACTGCTCTACTGACACCAATCCCTTCATTACTAACACCATCCACTGCTCTACTGACACCAATCCCTTCACTACTAACACCATCCACTGCTCTACTGACACCAATCCCTTCGCTACTAACACCACCCACTGCTCTACTGACACCAATCCCTTCACTACTAACACCATCCACTGCTCTACTGACACCAATCCCTTCACTACTAACACCATCCACTGCTCTACTGACACCAATCCCTTCATTACTAACACCACCCACTGCTCTACTGACACCAATCCCTTCACTACTAACACCATCCACTGCTCTACTGACACCAATCCCTTCGCTACTAACACCATCCACTGCTCTACTGACACCAATCCCTTCACTACTAACACCATCCACTGCTCTACTGACACCGATCCCTTCATTACTAACACCATCCACTGCTCTACTGACACCAATCCTTTCACTACTAACACCATCCACTGCACTACTGACACCGATCCCTTCACTACTAACACAATCCACTGCTCTACTGACACCGATCCCTTCACTACTAACACCATCCACTGCTCTACTGACCCTGTCCATTGTCCTTCTGACACCAATATCTTCCATACTGACACATACATATAGACACACACGTGTGTGTTTGAGCTTTGGGGTGCACACCCTTATACATTAGGCTGCGCACACCTATGTGCAGCACCCTTTTTTTTTGATTCGCACTGGAATCGGATTGGATTGGGTGTTTAGACCCATGCGATCCGATTCCATCCGATTCCACAGTTCGCACTGCGTTCTGCAAACCGATTTGGGGGTGTCATTAACTTTAAATTGACACCCACAGCGGCTCGCAGATGTCAGTGTGAACTGTCTGCAAATCCACTTTTGGGTGGAACTCCACTTTAAGGTACTGGGTGCTGTAGCGACCGCCAGCTGGATACTGGAACCTGCGCGATATGTAGATATTCCCCAGCACGCCAAGGATCATCAATTTTGTCCAAACGTTTTTTTAAGAAATATTGCATCACAAAATGGTGTGGTGCAACGTTTCGGAGCCACACAGGACCCCTTCGTCAGGCATGTGACCATTTTGTGATGTGATTTTTCTTGAATGAAAACTGTTTGGACGAAATTGATGCTCCTCTTGGCGTGCTGGCGAATATCTACTTAACTGCTTGCAAGTCGAATGCAATGCGGGAAACCGCACAGGAATCGCTGTATTGCAGCAGTGTGAACCTAGCCTTAATGTCACCACGCACCTTGCAATCTTTGTACAATCTATTTTAGATTTACCAATCTAAGGATCTTCCTAAAGGCCCTTACACGCAATCAAGAAAATCATACGGAAAAAAAGGATTTTGAATCGATCGTACGATAATCTGATCGTTAGTACACAGCTTTCGAGAGCAGGGCATGACAGTTTGTGCGAAAATATCCGATGGGACAAACAAGAAAATGTTTCTCGTATGGTTTTCATTTTAATTAGTACAGTTTTCACCCGAAAATACTTCCTAAATACAATACATCACTAATTTTTATTCTGTCGCACGAGAATTTTAGTAACTTTAATAACCTCTTCATTTTCGATATGGAGACTAGCATGCAAAAATAAAACAGACGATCATTCGTCTAATAATCTCATCATGTGTACCAGGCTGTAAACCGTTCTTTTTTTTTTTTTTCCCCTGGGGGCACCCGTGTGTGCTCGCTCCTGAGTCCCGCTGCTGCGTCCATTGACACAGATAGCAGGACTCGGCCCCGTCCTACGCTCCCGTGTCACTGGATTTGATTGACAGCAGTGGGAGTCAATGGCTCCTGCTACTATCAATCTGTCCAATGAGGAGAGAGACAGCTGCGCTCATGTACATCCCTGGATCGGATCGGGCACAGGTAAGAAAAGGGGGGGGGGAGCTGTAGCACAGAAGGTTTTTTACCTTAATGCATAGAATGCAATAAGGTGAAAAACCTTAAGGCTTTACAAACACTTTAAGGTTGGCTATACATTATACAATTTGACAAAAAAAAAAAAACCTGGAAGCTGATTGGTTCCCATGCAGAGCTGCACCAGATTTTGCTCTCTCCAGTCTTAGTAAATCTCACCCACTGTTTAGCAGCTGCAGCAAAAAATGCATGCATAGTCCAAAATCCCAGCCCAGGATGCCAGAGAGAGAGGTAGCCTCCGATTCATTGCAGTCTTCAGATCTGATCGCTCTTTGTTTGTTTTAATAAGCAGGGCTCTATTTTGTCATCCAATGTTGTTTGCAACAATAGTGAGAATTTCCAGCAAATCAGTTCTAGAGATATGAGAGAGCGCCCCCCAGTGGTCAGAGCCGGGAGGATGGAAATACAGCCAGAAATGTTCTCTACTACAAGAAACCAACAACTATTCTATTTAATATATAGACACCATACACACAGCGACGGAGAGATCGTCATAGAGAACGAGCAATGACGCCAAGAAGGCAGAAGGGTAAAGAAAATGTGACGATCACGATAAGAATGGAAACACATTAGGCGGCAAATCCTATATTCTCTCCCCTCCTCCAACACCGATATATACCGGGGCTGGAAATACATATGAGCGATGTCCTCCATCATTACTGATATAATATAGAGGAAAAAAGTGCAACCGATCACAACACAGACATTACAACCGATCACAGTATAGACATTTCAACCGATCACAACACCGACATCCCAACCGATTACAGTACAGACATCCCAACCGATCACAGTACAGACATCCCAACCGATCACAGTACAGACATTTCAACAGAACATAGTACAGACATCCCAACTGATAATAATACAGACGTTCTAATCGATCACAGTACAGACATCCCAATTGATAATAATACAGACGTTCTAATCGATCACAGTACAGACATCCCAACTGTTCCTGATCATAGTATAGATATTCCAACCAACCGATCACAGTACAGACACTGCAGATTTGTGCACAGGGATCATTCCCATGGCTCACACTATAGTTCTGGCTTGTAGAAAAACCGAACAGGATAATGAACACATCAAATGAAATAAAACTTCTACAGACACCCCATATGATATAACCGGAGGAGTCCCATCATCCACTCTCACTAATCACGATTATAACTTCGATCTCTCATCTATGTCTGAGCATACTCGTCATCCATCCGTATGTGCATCGATGTATCCATCTATTCATCGAACTATATGTATCTATGAGTCTACTCATCATCCATCTACCTATCTATTTATCGATACACCTATCAATATCACCATCCATGTATCTACATCTGTCTGTCCATGATCTATAACCCTCATCATCTATTTATCTATGTATCGATGTATTTATCTCATCATCCATCTATCTACCCCTCTATGTATCTGTATATGTATCTATATATTGATCTGTTTACCTATGTGTGTATGTATCTACTTATCATCCAATCATCCATCTACTGCACCTATGCATGTAATCTATCTACCTATTTAGGTATAAGTATAACTCTCACCATCATCTATGTACCATTTCTGATCATCCATCGATCTGCCCCTGTATCTGTATATGTATCTATGTATCGATCTACTCATCCAACTATCTATGTATGTATCCATCTCTCTATTTATCTCACCATCCATATATCTACATCTGTCTATCTATGATCTACGAGTCATCTATTTATGTGCCTCTATATGTATATATAGTATGTATCGATCTATTAATCCATCTATCTACCTTTATATGTGAGTGTGAGATAATCTTACCTGTCAATCTTGCTCTCTCTATATAATCTATCAATCAATCTATCTGTCTATCTATCTTGCTCTCTCTCTATAATCAATCTATCTATCTAGAGCTCCTTCTATACTCTATCTTGTTCTCTTTCTATAATCTATCTATCTTGCTCTCTCTCTCTCTCTACAATTAATCAATGTATCTATCTAGAGCTCTTTCTATAATCTATCTATGTATCTCTATATGTATCTATAGTATGTATCGATCTATTAATTCATCTATCTACCTTTATATGTGAGTGTGAGATAATCTTAACTGTCAATCCTGCTCTCTCTCTATAATCAATCTATCTATCTATCTATCTATCTATCTATCTATCTATCTATCTATCTATCTATCTATCTATCTATCTATCTATCTATCTATCTATCTTTCTCTCTCTCTATAATCAATCAATCTATCTATCTAGAGCCCTTTCTATACTCTATTTTTCATCTATCTATCTATCTATCTATCTATCTATCTATCTATCTATCTATCTATCTATCTATCTATCTATCTATCTATCTATCTACAATTATAATCAATGTATCTATCTAGAGCTCTTTCTATAATCTATATTGTTCGCTTTCTATAATATATCTATCTTGCTATCTCGCTCTCTCTCTCTACAATTAATCAATGTATCTATCTAGAGCTCTTTCTATAATCTATCTATCTATCTATCTATCTATCTCTCTCTCTCTCTCTCTCTCTCTCTCTCTCTCTCTCTCTATCTATCTATCTATCTATCTATCTATCTATCTATCTATCTATCTAACTATCTATCTATCTATCTATCTATCTATCTATCTATCTATCTATCTATCTATCTATCTATCTATCTATCTATCTATCTATCTATCTATCTATCTATCTATCTATCTATCTCTGTGCCTGTACTAATTTCTGGGAAGGAAATCATTGGGGTTTCTTTAGCTCCTGAAAAGTGCCGATAAAAATTCCCAATCGATTCCTATTTGAATGAGGGTCCTGCCGGGGGTAGGAACTTTAACCCTTTTTTTGCTCACAGACAATGGGAAAGTGTTTAGCTCAGCAGTTTAACCTCTAAAGTGGCTTTGCCAGGCATTTGACTAGGGAAAGAAGGGGCTAAATGGGCAGATGCAGGGATGAGGCATCCCAAATAATGATGGGGTGGGGGGTGGGGGGTTGCTACACCCAGTGTGTGACACCAGGTTGGGGACACCCCCCCCCCCCCACCCCATACAGAGCCCCTCCCCCCTGTGTCACACACCATGAATATTATGTACATCTCCCCCAAGCATGAATACATCGCATTTTTCAAATGGAATATTTACCGTCTTCGCTGCATAAATGAATTACGCCATTCCTCATCTCTAATGGAGCAGATACAATAGTGTGGATGGCGCAAAATTAATTTTAAAGGGCTGTTTTAAATAACTATACATGTGTGCTTCGGCCATCTACAGAAAAAGATGCAAAGTCCTCATACAAAAAGCTGCAGCCTGCGGTTGGTAATGGATATTAACTTTCATCTCCGCGAAATATTTATATTCTAATATATGGTGGCCACTGTGAAATGGTTTATTGATTATTAAATACCATTTATAAAGAGCATGCCATTACTGTAATATAGTCTTATGGTTATTTTAAACGCATTTTTTCTGCAGTTACAGAATGCAATGAGGAGCAGAGTTTCAAGTGACAATTAAAATGAAAGTGGAATCTTTAAACAGTTCTTTTTTTTTTTTTGACCACTTGAGTACAGCAATAAATTACAGATACAGGAGCTGATATCTACATTTAAAAAAGGGGAGGCAGCTCCGAAACTTCGAGGGGAAAATATATACGGAAAGCAGACAGCACAAAAGGTTAAATACAAAAAAATTTAAAATAAAAAGAAAGAAAAAAAAAGATCAAATTTTCTGTCTGGATCGTTTATATTAGAGGGGGGGGGGGGGGGGGGGTTCAGAGTGATCTGTGCTTAGGGTCCTCAGTCTAGTTAATCATCTATCCACCTACTACAGGCTACAGAAAGAAAAGTGTTGATGCTTGCTGCTTCAAATTAATGGCACAAGCATCCCACGATTTTTTGAAATTGCTAAAGCCAAATCTGACACCTTGCAGTTTCTTTTTTTTTCTGGTTGAAAAAAAAAGGGGGTCTTAAATACTGAAATATTTCCTCTGCACTCTAGCAGTTCCTCTTTGCAAGAAGCAGAGGATTACATTATATTCTTTCTGAATTAAATAATATAAGGTAGCCATGGTCTGAAGATTTTAAAGACAGACTGGTAGGTTCATTGCTGTGCAGTTTGAGTTTTGGTTAGTTTGTATTTTTTTTTTTTTTTGTGATGTAGTCTGTGTGCAATGAATGGATTTAGTCTCTCTGATACTTTGTAATAATACATAAGCTGATAAAACATAGCTTTTCAGTTGCTATTGTGTTGATAATTAATTGGTGGCACAAGCTTAAATTATTTTCATGCTGATGGGCTTGTGTTTGATATAAAATGCTTAAAGCCACCCCTTTGGTCCAAACTGATCTGCTAGCAGATGGTTAAGCGTTTTCTCTATGTTAGGGTGCTAAATTGGTGAGATGATTGCAATTTATCATGATGGGAAGGCTGCCTTCTCCACCTACAATGTACTGAAAGATTGTACACTGTGACCCATTGTAAGGTAGGGTGATACCGATTCTGCACGGCTGGTTGGCTGATGTGCACATAAAGGGGTCAACAGTAATTGCAACTTTTATTTTATTTTTATTTTTTTTAAGGGAAACATAAATAGGAACGTTTTTCGTATTGACTGCAAGCCTATACATTCGCCCGTTAATTAGAACTACCCTCCTCAATATTATCCAGCCATGCAAACCTGTGTATTTTTTCTTATAAAGTGATGAAACAGCACGATGCTGAATTGATTATGGATTGGATAAAGAGAGACGTTATTTAATAGTGGCAAATATAGAGACTTTTGGTTTTATGTATAACAGTGCGCTGCTAAAATATCACATTAATGGTCAGGTTGGTAAAGGTAACAGGCACTTTATAGGTGGAAGTTGCTGGAGAGCAAATCATATTGCTGGGGCATTATAAAGCTTAGAAACACCAGACTGAAAGATTACTACATTCGCGTAAAATATAAAAACGTCTGCTTTGTGTGCTTGAATGTATATTAACATCTGATATATAATATAGATTTTAATTATTATTATTATTATTTTTTTACACATATGCAGCACTTGTCTCATATATGTGTGGGATCTGGGATGCAGCCCCCCCCCCTCCTCCCATTTCTTCACTGGGTAGGTTGAAGAAATTGTTTAAAATGCACATTTTTAACTGTTACAGCATGCATATAAGTTAATTAAAAAGATCATATACACCATTTCTATACACACTACTTGGTATATGATATAGAGATAGTAGTGTTAAATGTGAAGTCTACTAAATGGGCTTAAATGGGGCTGAGTTGTAGTTTTGCAGTTTTTTTTATTTTTTTTAGCATTTCTAATTTTCTTCTAACTAGGGTGGATAGGAGATAACACAGAGACATATGTGGGACAAGGTCCATCACTGCAGGGGGAGCTAAGGAAAGAAAAGGATAGGCTGCTTAATCCATTTACCAACAGCAACAAGTGGAAAATTCAGAAACAAGTCTACAAGTCCTTGAAGTTTGGAACCAGACGTGCTTGGCATGGGACTTTACAAGGACATAGGGAAACAATATGACCGCATCAGATTGACCTAAACCTACATAGATGAATCCACAGAAAAAAAAAAAGTTCTCCTGTTATGAAAATCTTTTAGTATTATAGTTCAACCTGTTCTATCCATATAAAGGGATGCTCTGTGAAGGTAGTGCACTATAGGTAGTAAAACTGAAGCCTTTGGCTTCACTGCATGCAAAAACACACATAAGGGCACAATCAATATACAGTTGACAGTCACTTATTTTGTGAGCTTTTCTGACTTTATTACTAAAGAGGCTGTATATAATTCTTGCACCATCCGCCTAATCAAAAGGATTTATCCTGACAGCTACACTTTAAGGATGTGAAGGACACCCTGTTCCTCATACAAAGGGATACCTAGGCCCATTCTACAGTTAAATGGGAATTATAGTCATTTTATTGTTTTTTTTCCTCCTATTGCAAATAGGAGACACCCCCTTGATCTAAATAACCTTAGTATTATGTTGATATTTAAAAAACTGTTTCTATGAATACCTTGTGATTATATAAGTTTATAGAGGAAGCCATATTTGCCCAATAAATATGCAGGCTGGTTATGCCTTACAACATTCTTACATGTAACTTCAAGTATTGAGTTATCTGTAAAACAGTACAGATTTTGCAGTCTTTAATGATGTGAATCATCCACAATGCACACTGTATGTATGTACTAAATAAAATATCTAATGTTTTGCCCAGCTTTCACAGTAGGTAGCTAAGCTAAGCAGCTTTTTTTTTACGTAATTTAGATTCTAGTTGCCATTAATAATGCTACTACTTTTTTCTTCCTCCTTTTTATTTTCATTTTTTTTTACTAGTCCTATTACCTATATTATATACTATAAGTTGTTCCAAACCTCTGTGGTTTCTATGACCAGGTGATAGCAAGTGGTTTAGTAGGTTGCAATAGGCCTTACAGAACTATATGCAATCATACTGAAAAAAAAAATTGTTTTTGCATTATTGCATTTGTAAATAAGGAGTTCATTTATTAAAGGCAGGTAGACTGATCACTTTGCAAGGGAATTTTCCTTTAGCTTAGTGAATGGGTTGAAGCTTTCCTGACTGCCATCATCCATCATGTGTAAGCAAAAATACTGGGGTTGATTTACTAAAACTGGAGAATGCAAAATCTGGTGCAACTCTGCACAGAAACCAATCAGCTTCCAGTTTTTTTTTTGTCAATGCTTAATTAAACAAACTGACGTTAGAAGCTAATTGGCTGCTATGCACATCTGCACCAGATTTTGCACTCTCTAGTTTTAGTAAACCAAACCAACTGTTTTTTTTTAATTATTCAACTGCGTGTGATTGGGTGTGCTTTGCAAAGTGAATTTTCACTCCCCTTCTCTAAGGTAATTACCTTCCAAATTAAACAGCTTATTTGCCATTAGGAAACCACCCCCTTTGTCTTCTAATCTTTAGTGTCTGATAACTACTGTTTTTTCTTTATAAGGGGTTCTCTGAACTTTAAACTTGCTACATACTATATACTTATCATTCAGCACAGATAAAACTTGCACACTTCCCTGCATGATGAATCATTTTCCGAGATACAGCTAATTTAAAGTGGCCTCTTATTTCTTTCAGAAATACTTATATCTATTATAGTACCTTTTTGCCGCCAGTAGATGGCAGTCTATCTTATTTTAAATTTGACAATACCTAATAGCTCCCAATAAACAACAATTAAAATATGAACTTGTAAAAAAAGAGTGCTAAATGAAATAAATAGGGTCATGTTTGTGTCTTGCTTATAAAACAATCTTTCATGGATAGTAGTAAATCAAGAGTCGGCTCTGCTATCCTGGTCACTGGAGGTTCTTGAAACTGCAGATCAAATTAGCTTTGATCTATAGACTATTGGCATGGCTAAGTCTTACTACATATAGTGCCCCCTATTTCCATTTTGCTCCAGAATTGCCAAGTTTGTCCCTTTTTAGGATGGTGAAGGGGGTGGACATCTCAACGAATTATGCATACCAGTGGAATATGAAGTCTACCAGAGAAAGTCAACATGAGTATGTTTTGCTGATTAGCACCTATATAAGTAGGGAGGTATCATTTTTTCATAGTCCTGTTGTAATCATGTGGGCGACTCATTAAGAATTGTAATAATGTGGGCGACTTACTAAAAATTGTTGTGGTTATGTGGGCGACTTACTAAAAATTGTAATAATGTGGGCGACTCATTAAGAATTTATGCCAACCGAGTGGACCTGTGTTGTGCATTTCTACTTTCACAAACCCAGGAATGAGGTGTCCGTTTATGAAGCAGTGGAAAATATTCGCTGTTCAGTTCTCAGGCATTCACAGAGGAGATCTCTCTCCTCTGGGTGCCTGTTTGAGAAGTGAAGCGATTTATTTAAGTGCTTCCAGCAGTGGAGAACGCCCCCTGGTTCTGTAATCTCATGAGACATAGAGAGATTACAGTACCAGAAATTCACTAAAACACGAAGGTGTCCGTTTATTAAGCAGTGATAAATTATGCATTCTCAGAGGAGACAGAACACCTCATGTTAATAAAATTATTAGTCCCCTACACAATATATATATATATATATATATATATATATATATATATACACACACATTATACACAGCCATTAATGTCTAAACTGCTGGCAACAAAAGTGAATACACCCCTAATTTAAAATGTCCAAATTGGGCCCAAAGTGTCAATATTTTGTGTGGCCACCATTATTTTCAAGCACTGCTTTAACCCTCTTGGGCTTGAGGTTCACCAGAGCTTCACAGGTTGCCACTGGAGTCCTCTTCCATTCCTCCATGATGACATCACGGAGCTGGTGGATAATAGAGACCTGCATCAAATTGGCACTACCTTCCATTTGAGGATGCCCCACAGATGCTCAATAGGGATTAGGTCTGGAGACATGCTTGGCCAGTCCATCACCTTTACCCTCAGCTTCTTTAGCAAGGCAGTGGTCGTCTTGGAGTTGTGTTTGGGGTCGTTATCATGTTGGAATACTGCCCTGCGGCCCAGTCTCCGAAGGGAGGGGATCATGTTCTGCTTCAGTATGTCACAGTACATGTTGGCATTCATGGTTCCCTCAATGAACTGTAGATCCCCAGTGCCGGCAGCACTCATGCAGCCCCAGACCATGACACTCCCACCACCATGCTTGACTGTAGACAAGACACACTTGTCTTTGTACTCCTCACCTGGTTGCCACCACACGCTTGACACCATCTGAACCAAATAAGTTTATCTTGGTCTCATCAGACCACAGGACATGTTTCCAGTATTCCATGTCTTTAGTCTGCATGTCTTCAGCAAACTGTTTGCGGGCTTTCTTGTGCATCATCTTTCGAAGAGGCTTCCTTCTGGGATGACAGCCATGCAGACCAATTTGATGCAGTGTGTGGCGTATGGTCTGAGCCCTGATATGCTGACCCCCTACCCCTTCAATCTCTGCAGCAATGCTCACAGCACTCATATATCTATTTCCCAAAGACAACCTCTTGATATGATGCATGTGCACTCAACTTTTTTGGTCGACCACGGCGAGGCCTGTTCTGAGTGGAACCTGTCCTGTTAAACCGCTGTATGGTCTTGGCCACCGTGCTGCAGCTCAGTTTCAGGGTCTTGGTAATCTTCTTATAGCCTAGGCCATCTTAATGTAGAGCAATAATTATTTTTTTCAGATTCTCAGAGTTCTTTGCCATGAGGTGCCATGTTGAACTTCCAGTGACCAGTATGAGAGAGTGAGAGTAATAACACCAAATTTAACACACCTGTTCCCCATTCACACCTGAGACCTTGTAACACTAATGAGTCACATGACATCAGGGAGGGAAAATGGCTAATTGGGCCCAATTTGGACATTTTCACTTAGGGGTGTGCTCACTTTTGTTGCCAGTGGTTTAGACACTAATGGCTGTGTGTTGAGTTATTTTGAGGGGACAGCAAATTTACACTGTTATACAAGCTGTACACTCACTACTTTACATTGTAGCAAAGTGACATTTCAAAAATGTGAGGAGTGTACTCACTTTTGTGAGATACTATATATATATATATATATATATATATATATATATATATACATAAACATGGCTGAGGGACATATTTACTGTCTTGGGGGGTCTGATCGAGGTAGAAGGAAGTCAGTAATCTTCCTCCTTCCCCCTCAGCAATGCTGTATCCTGGCCTAGGCCGACAAGGCCCAGGCCTAGGGCAGCACTTTGCAGGGGGGCAGCACGGAAAGAGTCCCCGCCGGCTTGCGCTAGAGGCAAATTAGTCTAGCGCCCCCATAAAGCGGCCGCACTGCTTCCGGTATGCGGGCGGCCGGCATTCCGCAAGTGTGTGTGTGGGGGGGGGGGAGAGGGGGGGGGACACTGCTTCTAATTTTGACTGTCCTATCATCCTGGACCACAAACCTTCCTCACTGTGCTATATGTTTTCTGCTGCACCATTGGCATGGTTATATCTTCTTAATCCTCTCCATAAAATTATCAGAAATTTGTGCTTAAAGTAGAACTATAGGTAACACTTTTTTTTTCATTTTGGATAGAATAAAGGAAGGTTATAGCCCCTGTCAGTTTATTTTTTACCATCCCTGTTCCATTGCAGAGATTTCAATTCACTTCCTGCCCCATAGCCAAACAGGAAGTAAGAGGAAATCTATGCAAATTAAGGGGAATCCATTGCCCCCCCCCCAGGCCCTCAGAACTAGTGTCCCCACTCAAAAATTTCAGGGCGGGTCTTAAACAGCAAGGGGTGTTTAATCAGGCCTAGGGCAGGACGAAACCTAAATACACTACTGCCCCTCAGTTCCCCCGGGATTCCCTCTTCTCTCCCTGATTCACCACCTCTGAGCTGGTGAATCTGGGAGGGTGAATTCTGACAAAGATCACCAGTGAAGTGCTCAGATCGTTTCTGTGTCAGTCAATGACAGCTCCTCTGTGTGCGGAGAACATGTTCTCCCCCCCATCGTTTCATAAACCGTTAACGAACTGAGATCAGCAGAGATCCTCGGGATCACCGCTGTTCACAGTTTCATAAACAGACACCTTAGAACCTAGTATATGATTAAAAAATGCATTGACTTTTAGTGGAAACTGCTTGTAAAAAAGGTAAGTAGCTCCAGAGATGGGTGAAGTCCAGTGGTGGCTGGTGTTTTTTTTTGGGGGGGGGGCGGCAAACAACAACCCCCCCGGTTGGTGGGTTAGCGAAACCCCCGCCCCCCCCCCTCCAGGAACTTACCCTATGGTTAGCGGACGGGTGGCTGGCGGGTTGCTGGCACCACAGGCGGGTTTCGGGCTCCGGCAGGCAGCGGGCAGCAGGTGCATTGCGGACTCCTATGCAGGACAGGCAAAGGCTCCTGTGTCCTCTCTGCGGCGACTCCCTCCTCCTCCTAGGCGTCCAATAGAATAGGATCCTGATTAGCCTAAAGGAGGATCAGTGTGGCGATAGCGAATATACATTTGCTATTGTCACACAACTGGGTGGGATCACTGCGCCCCGAGCCCACCCTTTTTTGAAGCCTATTAGAGCCTCTTTAATCACGTGCTTAAAAAAACACACCTCCATTATTGGAATCCATAGTCCGGCGCCCTGTATGTAGATCAGGGGTCCGGATGCATGGATTGGGGGGGGCGGCACCCGTGCACCCCTAATGGACGAGTCGCTGCTGCTGAAGTCATATGCAAAATCCGATTTACCGTATTTATCGGCGTATAACACGCATAGGCATATAACACACATTCATTTTAAGAGGGCGTTTCAGGAAAACAACTTACATTTCAAATAAGGAACCCGCGATCGTTCCCTACAGAGGCAAAACGAAGTTCTGCCGAAGTAAACAAGGCAGATCTCCATTCTGTCAGGGGATGACACTGAGATCTGTCTTTCTGCTAAGCAGGAAGACGGATCTGTGTGTTTCCCCAGTCACACAGTCCCCCATACAGTTAGAAAACACAAACAGGGAATACATTTAACCCCTTGAGCGCACCTGAAGTTAACCCCTTCACTGCCAGTGTCATTAGTACAACATCAGTGCATATTTTTAGCACTGATCACTGTAATAATGTCACTGGTTCCCAAAAAAGTGTCAAAAAATGTCAGTTAGGTGTCCGATCTGTCCGCCCGCAATGTCGCAGTCCCGCTAAAAATCGCTGATCGCCATCATTACTAGTAAATATAAATAAATAAATAAAAATCCCCTATTTTGTAGACGATATAACTTTTGCGTAAACCAATCAATATACGCTAATTGGGATTTTTTTTAACCAAAAATATATATAGAAGAATACATATTGGTCTAAACCGATGAATACATTTTTTTTTAATGGAAATGTATTATAGCAGAAAGTAAAAAATATTGTTTTTTTTTCAGAATTGTCGCTCTTTTTTTGTTTATAGCACATAAAATAAAAACCGCAGCGGTGATCAAATACCAACAAAAGAAAGCTCTATTTGTGGGAAAACAGGACGTCAATTGTTTGGGTACAGCTTCACACGACCGCGCAATTGTCAGTTAAAGTAACGCAGTGCTGTCTCACAAAAAAAAAAAAATGGCCTAGGTCAGGAAGTGGGTAAATCCTTCCGGGGCTGAAGTGGTTAACCTAATTTTCTGCTGCACAACCTTTACAGGTTTAAACTATACCTTTCCCAGACTGCAGGTTTCAGCACTTTCCAGAGACTCTCAATAGGATTCAAATCAGGGCTTATAGAAGGCCACGTCAGAAGAGTCTGATGTTCTGTTCTCAGCCATTGTTGAGTGCTTGTGTGTTTGGGATCATTATCCTCCTTGAGGACCCAAAAGAAAGGACCCAAGACATAAGAATTCATTTTTGCACGTAAAGGAATAACAATTTCGCACCTTCGTGATATTTAGGCACATGAACCATACATTTTGATGAGAACACTATTGTTAGGAAAAGTATCAAACATGGTAAAAAAGAACTCATGCAGCTTAGTGAACTGATGTTCATATAGAAAATTATTTTGCAGCTAACTAGATTTTTATAGTGAAGTGAATCTGGGAAGAGGATTATGGAAATCGGCTTAGCATTGATGCTTTCTTTTAAGTTAGTATATAAACTTATAAGGTACGCATTGTTACTCTCTAGCAGTACAAAAAAAAAAAAATATGCAGGGCTCCCTGCCTGCAACTGCTTGCTTCCTATTACAGCAGTTTTCTGATAGAGGTAAAAAGGAAGTGTTTACTGACTGCATTGTGTGTGATGGCTAATTAGCGTCATACATCAGCAGACAGACTTTGTTTCCTAGTACAAATCTTTATGTAAAAGTCTATCACATCTTTGAAGTGTTCAAAAATGACCAAGACAAGATTGGAGTTTAAAGGTGCAAACAATCAATAAAAATGGATATTACAAAAATATTAATTTTATTAAACAGATATATTTAAAAAGAGAAGAACAATGTTACATATAAAAAAAGAGCATATTAAAGCTCAGTGGTCACAATACAAAAGAATGGTTGCCTCTACATGTTTCGCCGCAATCGTGGCTTCTTCTGGAGCTTTTGTAGGACCTTAAAGTGGAGTTCCACCCACTTTTACAACTCTTCAGCATCCCTCACTAAACTGTGCACTGTAAACAAATTGGATATTTTTAATTTTTTTTTTCTCAGCACCTCCTGTATATCTGCTGTATTCATTTTTCACTTCCTCCTCCCTGGCCGCGGCCCATCGCATCATTTCCTGTTTGCAATGCCTTCTGGGAAGGGGCGGCAACTTCCTCTGAAACTGCCGTTGCTATGGAGACCTGACCTGAAACCTATTACACTGCTTGTGCTGCACTGAGCATGTGCGAGATCTGCAAGGATGAGATCCAGGAAGAAATACAGTCTGGCTTCAGATGCCCACACTTAAGATGGCCACGGCCTGCTGCAAGTTTATAAAATAACAAACTACTGCTATAAACTAACGAAACAGACCTTAGTTTGCAGACTAACGTTACTAGAATACATTAAGCTTGTGTATTATAGGGGTATTTTTATTTAAAAAGTATAATTTCGGCCGGAACACCACTTTAATGCATTACCACTAAAACAAAGAACAATAAAATATATTTTAACCACTTCCGGACCGCCCACCGACGTTATACGTCGGTACTTTGAAGGAGGATATCATTGTTATGGCAGCGGCTACCTGCCATAACACCGGTATCCTCTTCTTCAGTGAGCGGTCCGGTTTAAGCTAAAAGTGGTCTCTGTGGCGGATTCACAGCGAGATCACTTTTATCAGCGGCAGGAGAGGGCCCACCCACCTCCCGCTGCTTACTGGAGCCGTCGGCAGCGGCGGAGGCCATTAGATCCTTCCTGCGGCCTGACATGGAGACGAGTGAGGGGAAGATGGCCCCCACCCGTCTCCATATTATTGCAGGGAGGAAGCAATGTCAAAACGTCACTTCCGCCCATAGCTCTTAAAGGGCCTTTTTTTTTTTCATTTTTTAAATAACAATTTTTTTTTTATTATTGCATTTTAGTGTAAATATGAGATCTGAGGTCTTTTTGACCTCAGATCACATATTTAGGAGGACCTGTCATGCTTTTTTTCTATTACAAGGGATGTTTACATTCCTTGTAATAGGAATAAAAGTGACACCATTTTTTTTTTTAAAGTGTAAAAATAAAAAATAAAAGGTGAAATAAATAAGAATAAAAAAATGTTTTTTTAAACACGCCCCGTCCCAACGAGCTTGCGTGCAGAAGCGAACGCATACGCGAGTAGCGCCCGCATATGAAAACGGTGTTCAAACCACCCATGTGAGGTATCGCCACGATTGGGCAAAAATTCTAGCCCTAGCCCTCCTCTGTAACTTAAAACATGCAACCTGTAGATTTTTTTTAAACGTCACCTATGGAGATTTTTAAGGGTAAAAGTTTGTCGCCATTCCACGAGCAGGCGCAATTTTGAAGCGTGACATGTTGGGTATCAATTTACTCGGCGTAACATTATCTTTCACAATATAAAAAAAATTGGGCTAACTTTACTGTTGTCTTATTTTTTTATTCAAAAAAGTGTATTTTTTAAAAAAAAAGTGCGCTTGTAAGACCGCTGCGCAAATACGGTGGGACAGAAAGTATTGCAACGACCATATACAATGTATAATGTTTGGGGGTTCTAAGTAATTTTCTAGCAAAAAAAAAAACAGTTTTTAACTTGTAAACAACAAATCTCAGAAAGAGGCTCAGTCCTTAAAGAGGGAGTCCAGGGAACATTTTTTTTTTAAAAGTCAGCAGCTACAAATACTGCAGCCGCTGACTTTTAAAATAAGGACACTCACCTGTCCCAGGGTCCAGCGATGTCGGCACCCGAGACTGAATCGTCCCTCGGTCCTCGGTTGCTGCCGCCGCCATTCTCTGTAAGGGAATCAGGAAGTGAAGTGCTGCGGCTTCATTTCCTGGTTCCCTACTGCGCATGCGCGAGCCACGCTGCGCTTCCTAACTGGTCCCCGCTGTCTCTGGGACCCGTGTGTGTCCCAGCAGACAGCGCGGTGGGGACGGGAGGGGGCGTAGACTCCCGTGGGAGTCTATGCCGGAAGTGGGTGCAAATACCTGTCTTAGACAGGTATCTGCACCCCCCTCCCCCCTGAAAGGTGCCAAATGTGACACCGGAGGGGGGGAGGGTTCAGAAAAGCAGAAGTTCAATTTTTGTGTGAACCTCCCTTTAAGTGGTATGAAATAAAATGAAAAATGAAAAATAAAAAACAAAAATACACATAAAGACCTCAAAGAGGTCCCTATCTTTGAAGTGTTGTTCCTTCCAGCTGTGAACAGAAATATTAAGGCCACTTAACAGCATCCAATATTTGTGCTGAATGAGAAGCTTCACTTGGCACTCAGGATATGCTACAACAATGTGGTCTTGATGTGCATGATGTCCTCTGATATGCCAATCATGTCAGTTACACCATTAGCATATTGCACCAAAGTCCCAGTTGGAAGGCCTAGCACTTTCATTATTAAAGTGGAGTTCCACCCACTTTTACAACTCTTCAGCATCCCTCACTAAACTGTGCACTGTAAACGAATTGGATATTTAAAGAAAAAAAATTCTCAGCACTTACTGTATATCTGCTGTATTAATTTTTCACTTCCTGCTCCCTGGCTTGTGGCCCATCGCATCATTTCCTGTTTGCAATGCTTTCTGGGAAGGGGCGGCAACTTCCTCTGACACTGCCATTGCTATGGAAACCTGACCTGAAACCTATTACACTGCTTGTGCTGCACTGAGCATGTGCGAGATCTGCAAGGATGAGATCCAGGAAGAAATACAGTCTGGCTTCAGATGCCCACACTTAAGATGGCCACAGCCTGCTGTAAGTTTATAAAATAACAAACTACTGCTATAAACTAACAAAACAGACCTTAGTTTACAGACTAACTTTACTAGAATACATTAAGGTTGTGTATTATAGGGGTATTTTTATTTAAAAAGTATAATTTCGGCCAGAACACCACTTTAAGGCTAATGCTGGACATACCCGCAGGGCGCCCCCCTCCCCCAAAGCACCCACCCCCCATGTTGAGGGCATGCGGCCTGGTTTGGTTCAGGAGGGGGGGGGCGCTCGCTCGTCCCCACTTCCTTTCCTGACCGGCCAGGCTGCGTGCTCGGATCGGGGTCTGGTATGGATTTTAGGGGGGACCCCACGCCGATTTTTCGGCGTAGGGGCTTCCCTTTATAATCCATACCAGACCTAAGGGCCCGGTATGCCCCGCGCTCACCGCAATAGGAAAATGTGTTTTTCCTATTGCAGCGAGCGCGAGATGCAATACCCTGCCCTCGTGTCGTATCTGGTCCGTCGGACCAGCATACACACGAGCGGGCTTTCCGTCGGACCAGCACACACACGAGCGGACTTTCCGCCCGAAACTGAGTCCGGCGGAAAGATTTAAAACTTTTTTCAAATCTAGGTCCGGCGGGCTTTTGGGAAAAAGTCCGCCGGAAAAGTCCGCCGGCGCCTACACACGGGCGGATTGTCCGGCACACTCTGGTCCGCCGGACCAAGTATGCCGGAAAGTCCGACCGTGTGTACGCGGCATAAGAATTACAGAACTACAATATAAAATGCCATTTCTATGCAAAACAATGTACTGCTTTGAGATTCAAAAATCTGACATAATCATACCGCCAGGGAGGTTCGTTATTTTTTACAATATTATTTTTATTTTTTTTTACACTTACTAAACAGACTCCTGATGTCTCACTTTTGAAACAGAGAAAGAATTCCCCAATCCCTTACTCTGCAGCCTGCAGTAAACATAGTTTACTATGCTTCAGTTAAGAATGAAGACAGATCCCTCACTGTGTTCATTCAGAAAAGGAAGGGGCCGGTTAAGTTATTGAGGACTGTGAACATGCTCTATGAGTTGTTGGAGACTGGGGGCATGCTCTAGGAGTTGTTGGAGACTGTGAATATGCTTTAGGAGTTATTGGAGACTGGGGGCATGCTCTAGAAGTTGTTGGAGACTGTGAACATGCTCTAGGAGTTGTTGGAGACTGGGGACATGCTCTAGAAGTTGTTGGCGACTAGGGGCATGCTCTAGGAGTTGTTGGAGACTGTGAATATGCTCTAGGAGTTGTTGGAGACTGGGGGGCATGCTCTAGGATTTATTGGAGACTATGAATATGTTTTAGGAGTTGTTGGAGACTGTGAACATGCTCTAGGAGTTGTTGGAGACTAGGGGCATTCTCTTTGAGTTGTTGGAGACTGTGAACATGATCTAGGAGTTGTTGGAGACTAGGGGCATTCTCTAGGAGTTGTTAGAGACAGAGAATATGCTTTAGGAGTTGTTGGAGACTGTGAACATGCTCTAGGAGTTGTTGGAGACTGGTGGCATGCTCTAAGAGTTGTTGGAGACTGGGAGCATGCTCTAGGAGTTGTTGGAGACTGGGGGCATGCGCTAAGAGTTGTTAGAGACTGGGGGGATGCTCTAGGAATTGTTGGAAACTGGGGGCATGCGCTAGGAGTTGTTGGAGACTGGGGGGATGCTCTAGGAGTTGTTGGAGAATGGGGGCATGCGCTAGGAGTTGTTGGAAACTGGGGGCATGCTCTAGGAGTTGTTGAAGACTGGGGCATGCTCTAGGATTTGTTGGAGACTGTGAATATGTTTTAGGAGTTGTTGGAGACTGTGAACATGCTCTAGGAGTTGTTGGAGACTAGGGGCATTCTCTAGGAGTTGTTAGAGATTGTGAATATGCTTTAGGAGTTGTTGGAGACTGTAAACATGCTCTAGAATTTGTTGGAGACTGGGGCCATGCTCTAGAAGTTGTTGGCGACTGTAAACATGTTCTAGGAGTTGTTGGAGATGGTGGGGGGGAGGGGGGGGGCATGCTCTAGGATTTGTTGGAGACTGTGAATATGTTTTAGGAGTTATTGGAGACTGGGGGCATGCTCTAGTAGTTGTTGGAGCCTGTGGGGGATGCTCTAGGAGTTGTTGAAGACTGGGGGCATGCTCTAGGAGTTGTTGTAGACTGGGGGCATGCTCTAGGAGTTGTTGTAGACTGGGGGCTTGCTCTAGGAGTTGTTGAAGACTGGGGGCATGCTCTAGGAATTGTTGTAGACTGGGGGCATGCTCTAGGAGTTGTTGTAGACTGGTGGCATGCTCTAGGTGTTGTTGTAGACTGGGGGATGCTCTAGGAGTTGTAGACTGGGGGGATGCTCTAGGAGTTGTTGGAGACTGGGGGCATGCTCTAGGAGTTGTTGTAGACTGGGGGAATGCTCTAGGTGTTGTTGTAGACTGGGGGATGCTCTAGGAGTTGTAGACTGGGGGGATGCTCTAGGAGTTGTTGGAGACTGGGGGCATGCTCTAGGAGTTGTTGTAGACTGGGGGAATGCTCTAGGTGTTGTTGTAGACTGGGGGCATGCTCTAGGAGTTGTAGACTGGGGGCATGCTCTAGGAGTTGTTGTAGACTGGGGGGATGCTCTAGGAGTTGTTGGAGACTGGGGGCATGCTCTAGGTTGGGCACCAGGGGTTTTCAGCCTCCCCCCTTTGTAGTCATTAGGGGTAAGCAGCAAAGTGCCTGAAAATGAGAAGGACAAGAGTTCCCTATCAGGCTTTATAATACAGACAAAGCTAGAATTATTCTTTAAAGTGTCTTTTCCTGTTTTGATCAAAGATTTGTACTATTTGGAGACACTCTCCATACTGCTGTACAAGAAGCCTTATGAGTGATAGTGTTATAACCACAAAGTGGCTCAATTTGCATACCAGGCTTGTTAACAAACTGATAAAACCTGAAGGAGATAATTAAAATGTATTTTAAAAGTGACATGGAACAAAGTAGCAGTTCTCTATGACTTGACAGCCAGCTGGGGCTCTGTTGAAGAGCACAGCATTTGCTTGTGTTGAAGGTGTACAATTACTTCGGCTTGTCTACATTTCACAGAACAGACCCCCAGCAAAGGTGACAGGGAAATAAATCAATGTAATCCAGAATAGACATACCATTATCCTGACCAACAAAGCTGTGTCTGCTACTACACCATTACAACACAGAAGACTAAATAAGTGGATAATTATTAAAGGTGAAGTATACTTACTGCAAAAGACTTAACCTTAATTAAGTTTAAGGAATTTGTGATCTTTCCCTATTTCCTGTAAACTGTGATATGTCCATCTTTCTGACTAATTTGACTTAGTTAGCAAGTACGGGCATACGCAACATGGCAGCCATATCAGATAAAACTCACTGGGACAATTGAATCATTTGAAGCAGCAGCATGCATATAAAGTACACAATATTAAACACAGAAAAAACAGGTAGCACTCTAAAGCCATCCAAACATGGATCGAAATCTGGCCGGTTCAGCAGGGACTGGCCGAGAATGGATCCATGTATGGGCAGGCTGATCAATCGATCGACTTGTATACAACCAGCCTGCCAGCTTTTATACGTTCAACTAGCCTGGGTTCACACTATTGCGAACACAAACATTGCATGTGCATAGCTCCCAACTGTCCCTGATTTCGAGGGACTGTCCCTGATTTGGAGCAATGTCCCTCTGTCCCTCATTCCTCCTCATTTGTCCCTCATTTTGGTCTGATCTATATAGATATGTATAAAATGCACTTTTTATCTATCAAAAAGTGTTTTCCAGCGCTAAACCTTTCATCTGATTTCTAAATTGCTGCATTTGTAAATTCCAAAAGCCAAAATAAAGGAATAGCAGTGGTCAAAAAAGCACTCGTGGGTTTAACCAATCTTCCTTTTTTGTACAATTCTTCTTTAACGGGGCGTGGCAAGGGGTGTGTCCTATTCCTGCATACTTTTGTTGATAGGTGTCCCTCATTCTCATCTCAAAAAGTTGGGAGGTATGCATGTGAATCGTACCGCATTGCTGTGCAGGATCACATGCGATGTCTGTGCAATACAAATATATGGCTGAACTCGCATTGGATTCGGACAAAAGTAATCATTGTGTTCTGCCAGACAGGAAGTCTCGCTGCACCCCCCTCCCCCCTATGGGAGGCATTCCCCTATAAAAACTGAAGAAGAAAAGGAGACCTCTACCATGTCAGGTAAAGAGTATGGTGGTCCCATCCCTGGTACAGTAAAACAAAAAGAAATACCCCCTGAATGGGACTTTAAAAGAACACCAACTCTAATTTAAAAATATATATCTTTAATAATGATACGTAAATTTATACAAATGGGTAAAAAGACATAAAAAAATAGTAATGTGGGTAGTGTACCCTGATACCCGACGCGTTCCAGTTTTTTAACACCTTCATCAGGGGTAGAGACTGAGTGTGTTTTAGGGGGAACCTGTGGTGGAAGGAAAGAGAATTGAATCATCTATGGGCTGCCCATGGAGGCACAGGGAAAATAAGCAAACTATGTGCAGGTAGTGCCATGGTTGGGAATCAAACCAATGACCCCAGTGCTGCTAGGCACACCACTTAGCCACTGTGTTGCCCAGCCTATCACCCCCTTTCAGAAAAAAATATTCTCGGCACCCGCCTTGAAATCTACCTTCTTTAGGTGAAAATGACAGAAAGATTAGGCAATAAATTTGCATTCTTCTATGTATCTATTACAAATATTCCTACCTTTGCGTGCTGGACTTCCCGAAAATTTGCAACACGCTTTCTGGCCAGGACTTACCTGTTAAAGCTGATCTCCAGGCAAAAAAGTTTTTCCCTTGAAGCAGGGCTGTGTCCACACTGCAAGGGTTAATTGCTCATTTATTGCTTGGGTAAAGATGAAAGGATATATACCTACCCGATCCTCCGCTCCTCTCCACACATGACTGGTCACTGCAGTTCCTGCACCCCTGCTCTGGACATGAGGATGCCAGGAACAGTCTGCTGGATTGTGGGGGATCGCCATTTGCAGGGGGAACGAAGGTTCGGGTAAGTATAAGGGTTTCGCCTCTCCCCTGGACAAAACAAGCACTTATCCCTTGCAGTGCAGGCGCAGCACCACTGCAATAGATCATTTTTATTTTTATTCTATGCCCCTAATTGCCCCAAAGGCTACTAGTGGATCCCCACATTGGATCCCCACTGGATCACTGGATCATTGCAATGCCCCCCCAGAGGTCGATATTACCCCTTTTACACCGGGGTGCCTTTCAGGCATTTTTGCGCTAACAACGCCTGTAAAGCACCTGAAAAGCGGATCTCAAGCCACTCCAGTGTGAAAGCCTGAGTGCTTTCACACTGGCGCGGTGCGCTTGTAGGACAGGAAAAAAAGTCCTGCAAACTTACAAAGTTCTGCAAGCAGCATCTTTGGGGCGGTGGAGGAGCAGTGTATACACCGCTCCTCCACCGCCCCTGCCTATTGAAATGAATGGGCGCCACTTTCGAAACCAGCGCTAAGCGGACGCATTTAACCCCTTTTTAACCCCTTCTAGGGAGTTAAAATTGCCCCGTTTTGGCGCCGCTATAACATTGGTAAAGCACTGCTAAAACTAGCGGCGCTTTACCGCTAACGCCCGCACCGCCCCAGTGTGAAAGGGCTCTTAACCACTGCTACAGTAAATTTTGAGGAAAGTCGGCAACACAGTGATGTCTTCCATGTAAAAAACTTTATTGGTTCACATGATAAAATTCAATATTTATGAATACTTATGCATTTCAGCAACTAAGCCTTATATTCATAGCACCATCTTATGAATATGTCAGCATGAGCTATGAATAAGGCTTAGCTGCTGAAACGCCTCTGATACTGGATTTTAGGTGATTATGGCATAGTGGCACAGTGGTGTGATGGGTAGCACTCTCACCTAGCAGTACGAAGGGTCGCTGGTTTGAATCCCAACCACGACACTACCTGCCTGGAGTTTGCATGTTCTCCCTGTGCCTGCGTGGGTTTCCTCTGGGTACTCCGGTTTCCTCCCACACTCCAAAGACATGCTGGTAGGTTAATTGGATCCTGTCTAAATTGTCCCTAGTATGTATGAATGTGAGTTAGGGACCTTAGATTGTAAGCTCCTTGAGGGTAGAGACTGATGTGAATGTACAATGTATATGTAAAGCGCTGCGTAAATTTACGGCGCTATATAAGTACCATAAATAAAAAATAAATTTTATCATGTCAATTTTTGTATATGGAAGACTCTTAGGCCCCTTTCACACTGGGTATTTTTAGCGGCACTTTACCAACGTATTTGCGGGGGTAGTCACCTGCTAGCACCTCTTTTAACCCCCGCTAGCGGCCGGAAAAGGGTTAAGACCACCCGCAAAGTGCTGCTGCAGCAGCGCTTTGCCAGTGGTATGGCCGCGCTGCCCTATTGATTTCTATGGGCAGGAGCGGTGGAGGAGCGTTATACACACGGCTCCTTCACCTCTCCAAAGATGCTGCTAGCAGGACTTTTTTTTTACCATCCTGCCAGCGCACCGCACCAGTGTGAAAGCCCTCAGGCTTTCACACTGAAGAGACAGGAGCTGCACTTTCAGGGCGCTTTGCTATTTTTAGCGCCTGCAAAGCGCCCCAGTGTGAAAGGGGTCTAACAGGTTTCTAGCTTTTCTGAGAATTTACCATAATATCAAATACTCACACAAATAAATGTTATTTAAGGAAACACACCAGGTCAATCAGCATTTACTAAAGTGTAGAGATTTGTCACCCTGCAAAGAGAAGCGATGTTGCACCTACTTCATTTATTCCTGTATAAGTGAAAACTCTGTATTGTTTATTTCACTTGCACTCATTCAACCCCATGGTGTGTGTCTATTTATCTATCTATCTATGTAGAAAAACCTTTCTTAAGTAGGTTTCACTGGAACCCTACAGTTCCTTTAGAAGTTGCTAGGGGTTCTTTCAGTAGTGAGCAACTTCCGCCAATCTGATAAGTAACCACTGACAACAATGATCTTTTTAAAGTGATATGTGATACAACCTCACCTTTTTAAAGCAATTTCAGCAGCTGATTGAAAAGCTTTTTCAGTATTCAGCTTCTTTATGTTTTAATCCTTACCTATGTTCCAGTTTAAGCTGGCGCCATTACTGCTGTTCCAGGTTTTCTGTTTCAGAGTGGATCCTTTCTCTTGGTGCATCCTGTGGAGCCCAGCTTTGCATGCAGGGACTAGAGATGTGTCTCCCTATAATGTGTGCATCAATAGAAACACATAGCCCCATAGTCTAAGATGGTAAGGCCCTCCCCTGCCCCTCCCTCCTTCTCCCTTCATCAAGCTCACAACCTGGTTCCAGACTGCACTGTCCACTGGTAATTCTTTCCTATGAAAACCAGTTTAGAGAAGCAGCATTATGAGAGCGGTAGCCAGCAGCATTGGAAGTTGTAAACTGCAAGTGCTGGGGTAAGAATTTTAACAAATGGTTTACTGGGAAATGTTTATTTTATATTGTTCAATGTGTTAAACTAAAAAAAAAGCAGAGGGTTTAATGCTACTTTGTGTGCCAAACTAAGTGCAGTATGTAGAAAACGATTAATTGAAAAGTAGAAAGAAGCCAAATGGCTACTCACATGCAGGGCTGGACTGGGACAAAAATGTGGCCCTGGACATGGGGCACATCAGGGCACATTCAGGGCACATCAGGGCACATAGGGCACATCAAGCACACGGGGTACATCAGGGCACATCAGGGCACATTCAGGGCACATTCAGGGTACATGAGGGCACATTCAGGGCACATTCAGGGCATATCAGGCACATTCAGGGAACATCAGGGCACATGGGGCACATTCAGGGAACATCAGGGCACATGGGGCACATTCAGGGAACATCAGGGCACATTCAGGGCACAGGGGGCACATTCAGGGCACAGGGGGCACATTCAGGGCACATCAGGCACATGGGGTACATCAGGGCACCTCAGGCACATGGAGTACATCAGTGCACATCAGGCACATTCAGGGCACATTAGGCACATTCAGGGAACATCAGGGCATATGGGGCACATTCAGGGCACATCAGGGCACATTGAGGGAACATCAGGGCACATTCAGGGCATATTCAGGGCACATCAGGCACATGGGGTACATCAGGGCACATCAGGCACATTCAGGGAACATCAGGGCACATGGGGCACATTCAGGGCACATCTGGCACATGGGGTACATCAGGGAACATCAGGGCACATTCAGGGAACATCAGGGCATATTCAGGGCACATCAGGGAAAATCAGGGCACATTCAGGGAACATCAGGGCACATCAGGCACATGGGGTACATCAGGGCACATCAGGGTACATCAGGGCACATCAGGGCACATTCAGGGCACATCAGGCACATAGGGTACATCAGGGCACATTCAGGGCACATCAGGGTGCATCAGGGCACATTTAGGGAACATCAGGGCACATTAAGGGCATATGGGGTACACTCAGGGCACATCAGGGCACATTCAGAGCACACGGGGTACATTCAGGGCACAGCGTTTACTTGTTGTTTTCTTCACATGCAGAGTAACGCAGGAAGCCTCTGTAGTAAGTTCTCTCTCATGTCACGCTGCTGCTGCTCCCCCCGGCGGCCCCTCCTCCTCTCTTCTCGTCTATCCCAGATGATGTCACAAGCAAATGGGGATGGACGAGAAGAGAGGAGGAGGGGCCACCGGGGGGAGCAGCAGTAGTGTGACATGAGAGAGAACTTACTACAGAGGCTTCCTGCGCTACTCTGCATGCATCTCGATCTACCCGTCAGGCGCTAGCTGTCGGCTATTGACGGGTAAATTGTAGACACTGCACATGCAATAGGCAGCCACTGAAACCAGCCCACTGAGCCATTCAGCCCACCGGGAAACTCCTGGTAGTCCTGATGGCCAGTCCATCCCTGCTCACATGATATTAGTGAGAATCAAGCACATAAACTAATAGTGGTGTAGTTCATGGTCACTGTGTGGTCCAGGGTGGCATCGGTAGAGGCGTTCCAGCAGCGTCTTATGAACTGCAGAAGATGGAGATGCAGAGCAGCCTGGATGTTCAGCTCGGCTGGGTGCCGTACATCCTCGGGGAAGCCAGGAACTCAGAACCGGAAGAGCGTACCAGCGTGGAACGCAAGCTCGATGGGGTCTGTGAACCCGAAGTGACGTGTGGACGTGTCAGATGACGCACTTCAACGCTTCCGCTTTCTCCTCAGATCCCCCAAAAAAGGAAAAAAGATGGACTTAATGGAAGAGAAAAGGGTGCACAAAGGAAGGGGAAGCTGTAAAGTTGAAAAGGGAAGGGTGGACCCTGAACCAGCCGCCTGGGGAGGCAGTATGTGCTTCATTCTCACTAATATCATGTGAGTAGCCATTTGGCTTCTTTCTACTTTTCAATAAATCGTTTTCTACATACTGCACTTAGTTTGGCGCACCTTGTTCTTCTTCTGCTTGTCTTCCAGAGTTTGCTTCAACTCCCAAGGGAGCTGCTGCTGATGCTAAGAACTGAACCCTTTTCATTTATTGCTGGGACTAATAATCAAAATCTTCCTTTATATATATATATATATATATATATATATATATATATATATATATATATAATATTTATTAACTAATCTAGATTGTTGTTATATTGTTTGGTTGGTTCTCACGCTATCTCTTCCTTTTTTGTTTAATGCTACTTTAACTATCTGTATAGGGGGAATTTGTTTTCCAATGACTACATTAGGAGCATTATTTCCAGTGACCATCACATTAATGTACCCTGAGCTGTAGATATCCCCCCAGCAACAATCGACCCCCCCAAAAACAATACCTCCCCCTAGCAACAATAGACCGATCCCAGCAACAATAGATCTCCCAGCAGCCAGCATCAATAGTAGATCCCTTCCCAGCAACAATAGTAACCCTGCAACAATAGATCCCCTCCAGAGATAATAGATACCCCAGCAGACAGCAACAATAGACCCTCCAGCACACCCCAGCACCCCTTGCCATTACATACATTCAGTTCCAGAGGTGCCTGAACTACGTCCCCCCCTGTTCCCGCTGAAAGAAAGGCCTGCTTATAACAGTTGGGTAACGATCAGGGGAGCAACCTCTATCCATAACGGATATTTTAGGCTCAAATCCGATGACTAGCAACTGTTAAAAATAGGAGATATCAGCTGAAATGTTTCCCAACTTAATATAAAATCAGTTCTTTTAGTAAATGTTAATAATACAATACAATTTCACATGGTAACGTGTAAGACATCCCAGTTGTTTCTAATACAACACATATTTTACAGAAGTACCACAATACACAGCACCACAACGTATAAATGGTTCATACTGTGTGATGTGGTGTACTAAAACGCAATTGTGCTATGCCATGCTGTCTAGGTGGGTTGGAGTGCATTTCATAATGAATGACACCACAACACACCAGGGTTGATTTTCTAAAACTGGAGAGTGCACAATCTGGTGCAGCTCTGCAGAGATCCAATCAGCTTCCAGATTTTTTTTTTTTGTCAAAGAAGTTTAAGTTAGAAGCTGATTGGCTACCATGCACCACTGCATCAGATTTTGTACTCTCCAGTTCTAGTAAATCTTCCCCAATGTGTTGTGTGTTACTACTGTAGCCAGGTGCTGGCTAACTTTGCCTGTGTCATTGTGGGACATTCTGTAACACCAGCTGCAATAAACCTGTTTCCCTCTAGTGTTCAGCCTGGACACTGTGTCATCATCTCCTCAATGCAGAGCAAGATGAGACCACAGTTGAGAACAAGGGATCATGGGATATGTGGTCCAAGAAGCCAGGATTTGCATTGGAGCCAGACTGCTGCAGACTAAAAATTCCAGCCGGCTGGTAAAGAGAGAAGAATGCTGGGTGAGGACATAAATAACTCTTTCTCTTGGGACCACGGCCTTCAGCTGGAGAATGTGAGCATTTGTCACAGCTTACGTGGTGTGAAGAGCCTCCGGCGAGTGAGCGAGCAGATCCACAATTGCCAGCTCCCTGTTGGCCGAGTGACTGTTGGGGGTCACACTTATTGTCACTGGTACAGTTACAACAGAATCCCAGCTTTGCTAGGTGTATGGCCAGGCACCCTTCACTGGCTGCAGATTCTTTGAGAGCCTGTTTCGAGACATCTGTTTCCCTTGAGCTTTGGTATCATCTTGTACACCCTACAAAGACACTGCATGCAGACACCTTTATTCCATCTCTTTACATTAAAGCTTCAAAAAGGAAACACTTTGCACATGCTACTTTCTGTTGCTGGTCGTCATTGCACAGCAATCCTTCTGGGACCTTGTTGACCAACAGAAGACAATGAACATCTACATTACAAGGGCACAAAGGTACACCATCATATTCACAGAGACTTGCTATGTAGATTTGAATGGAGGATGCAATGCATAGAGACCTGCGAGAATGTTTGACACTTTAATGGAACTGTGACTGTCATGATAATATTGCGATGGACCAAGCATCTGGCTGCTTAATGTGGCAGAAGTGGATTCCAGTAACCTTGCTGCTGAGTGCTGGGAAAACTCATTGCTAGGACAAGCTAAACAGAGTATCCCTTACTAGCTCCAACTTGGTGAGGAAGAATCCTGGTGTAACCAATAATAACCCTGGTCTAGCTAGGGGCCAGTGTGGAATGGAGGAAAACCACAAGAAACCTTCAGGCTTGAAGTATTTGGTATCCCCAACACAGAGACATGTGGTTGTCAAGAGAGACCAGGGGTGTCACCGACACACTATGCATGCGGATGGCGGGCTGATGTGTAAATCTGTGAGGGCTCTGGTTGCTACTCATGGCCGGTGAGTGAACCTGGGCAAGCCCTGTATGCTGGGCGGGCCCCATGGAGTGAGTAGTGGAGACTTCTAGTGCAAACGGGTGGCCCCACCCACAAGGGTGATTTCTCAATTTTCTGATTTAGGTTCACAACTTCCATTGTAACCTCTCCCTCCCTAGTCTGCTCTCTGGACAAGCAATCAGAACTATTGCACTGTGGATTATTTGTTCAATCAACAGGTTGATGAAATTCCAAAACTGGGTATAATGTTGCTACCTACCTTACAATAAAGTGGTACAGAGCTGTGTGAATTACAAGACTGGCTAAACAATTTACAGATTTACAAAGAAAAAAAAAAAGAAGGTAAACATATGCATTAAACTCGTTTCTCTAGCGTTCTGCTTCATCAGAATCTTTGCCAAGCCTCCCTATGGTTATGCCTGTACTGGTGTGGTAAATGTTGCTCTTAGGACAGCCATACACGGTTTGAATCTCAGCCGGTTCAGCAAGAACCAGCCAAGATTCTAACCGTTGGTTAGGCTGAATGTACCAAGTTGATTGATCAATCAACTTGGGTACAACCCGCCTGCTGGATTCTCTTGTGATTATTGCCAGGGGCTGCTATCGCTGTTAGCAATAATCACTGTCTTCGCCCGACGGGTAAGGCTTCCCTTACCCCCCAGCCGGGAGAAGACCATTGCTGATTTCCCTGTCAGCAGTGACTGTGTTGATGGGGGAATCCATGGTTGCAAGAAAGAAATTTGCACCGTGTATGGTGGGCCTTAATCAAAGCAGTATACATTTGCTTAAATCTGAAGCCATGGAGAAACCACTCTGTTAACACAGAGCAAATACATGTTTTCTGAAACAAAGGCAAGATGCCAAGCATGGAAATGGCCTAAGTTGTGTCAAATACCATTGTTCTCTATCAGGAGTCCACTGCAAATATCTAAACACTGACAACAGTTCCTCACTAAGTGGATGTCAGGCTAATGAACTGCACAGCAGAAGACTGAATGAATAACCTGGTTCAGAGACCACATTCCATACTGCGAAAAGCTCATGGAGCAGACCGTCATGCACACATCGAATTATGCATTATTCATGAAAAGTGGAATTCTGAAATGCTAGACACGAGTCCCACTAAGTGGAGTTGTGATCTCAGCAAAGCTGCTCTATCATCACAATCTCAACCTTCCAGATTCCACCAGGAAAGGTGGATAATAATGAGGGGATGAGTGCAAATTTCACAAGGGAGAAAAAATTTTGTGTGGCAAAATATTATCAGCAGAACACAAAGAGAGCCCCAGTTAATCAGAAGACTCTGCTCCCTGGACACATTTCCCTTGCTCTTGTGTGTTCCCTGGTTGTAAATCACTAGTGTTGATGATGAGCATCTCTGTCTATTCTTATCCCAGGTGGAACCCAAGAAATTGCTCCACTAGATGATTAGGGAAGGTCAGCTAAATCTGGCATAGTGGCACAGTAAACTCCTTAAGTTTACATTAAAGTCTACTCTAAAGTCTAGTTGAAATAATATTCTAACGTTCTGCCCCTCATTTTTCAGCGATGTCACCAAACCGAAATGAATATTTAGGCTGAAGCTGTATAAATTTGAATTGGGAATTCTTCTGACATCTTCTCATGTGAGGGCTGATTGGGAAGGCCTTAGAAATGCTTAATATAGGAAGGCAAACACCCCCCCCCCCCCTAAAAATGTAGAAAGGATATCTGTAACATGTTCTTTATCTTAATGGTTTGCTGGATGGTTCCTCTAAATTAATAAGATGATTTAAGTGATACAGTAAGTGGTTTTATTGCAGCTTTCATTTCTGTGTATTATACTGATAGTATAAAATGACCCTATTAAAAAAATAGGACAAATTAAGATTAATTTTGCATATTAAAGGACAACCAAACATACATTATAAGCAGTTTTTTTTCTACTATTCTTTTGTTGTTGTTCTCAGAATAGTAGGTATTTAAAGAAGAATGAGATATAATGGGGATCAACACTTTTAAATGCACAGTTAATTTTCTGTCCTGTAATTCAAAATACAACTATTATGCCCCGTACACACGGTCGGATTTTCCGATGGAAAATGTCCGATCGGAGCGTGTTGTCGGAAATTCCGACCGTGTGTGGGCTCCATCGGACATTTTCCATGGGATTTTCCGACACACAAAGTTGGAGAGCAGGAGATAAAATTTTCCGACAACAAAATCCGTTGTCGGAAATTCCGATCGTGTGTACACAAATCCGACGGACAAAGTGCCACGCATGCTCAGAATAAATAAAGAGATGAAAGCTATTGGCCACTGCCCCGTTTATAGTCCCGACGTACGTGTTTTACGTCACCGCGTTTAGAACGATCGGATTTTCCGACAACTTTGTGTGACCGTGTGTATGCAAGACAAGTTTGAGCCAACATCCGACGGAAAAAATCCTAGGATTTTGTTGTCGGAATGTCCGAACAAAGTCCGACCGTGTGTACGGGGCATAATTGTTATTCTTCTTGGTGGCTCCTTGTAGAGCAATAGACAGTGCAACACTGTAACACAAAGTCATAGATAGTAAAGGGTTGGTATTTTCAGTGTTAATAAATAAAGTCTTTGCTTAGTGAATCATTTTTTCTTTTAACCTCTTGCCACCCATGTAATGTGTGAAGGCAAAGAGGGTAGGTTGTAACGCCCACACGCCGCACATGTGCGTCTTTGAGTAGCAGAGGTTTCTGCGCTAAGGTGCGTGCTCCGAGCATAGAGACCAAGCTGTCAGAGATAACTCTCACTGTATACGAATTATTCTAAACCAACGGGACCAGCTCGGGATCATGTGACCACTGTGACAGCCAATCACAGTGGTCACATGATTAGGCAGACCTGTCCGCCCTCCATACAGTTCGAAAGACCTTCCTGTTAAAATATCTTAGAAATTGAAAGCAACAGAGCTACTATTCATATGCCTTCCCTAAAAGTGTATGTGAAGACCAAACTTTTTTTCCCTTTAGGATGGAGTAGAAAAATGTTAGTAAAAATGTTAACACCTGTAAGTTTTTAGTTCCAATTTGTTTATGAACATTTTTTACATTTTCCTCACTTTTAGTCCTGTTGACAATGGTCACCAGAACAAATAGGGAGGGTGAACCTTTCCAGCATAGATATATAACAGGAAATCCCTAACAAAAGTTGTAAAAGCTAATGAAATGGATTTAGGTACACTGTACAGTGCCTTGAAAAAGTATGCATACCCCTTGAAATTTTCCAGATTTTGTCATGTTACAAGCAAAAATGTAAATGTATTTTATTGGGATTTAATGTGCTAGACCAACACAAAGTGGCACATAATTGTGATGTGGAAGGGAAATGGAAAATGGTTTCAAATTTTTTTACAAATAAATATCTGAAAAGTGTGGCGTATATTTGTATTCAGCCCCCCTGAGTCAATGCTTTGTAGAACCACCTTTCACTGCAATTACAGCTGCAAGTCTTTTTGGGGATGTCTCTACCAGCTTTGCACATCTAGAGAGTGACATTTTTGCCCATTCTTCTTTGCAAAATAGTTCAAGTTCTGTCAGATTGGATGGAGAGCGTCTGTGAACAGGAATTTTCAAGTTTTGCCACAGATTCTCAATTGGATTTAGGTCTGGACTTTGACTGGGCCATTCTAACACATGAATATGCTTTGATCTAAACCATTCCATTGTAGCTCTGGCTGTATGTTTTGGGTCGTTGTCCTGCTGGAAGGCGAACCTTCGCCCCAGTCTCAAGTCTTTTGCAGACTCTAATGCCCTGTACACCAAATTCTGACTGTCCAGACTGTGCAACACGTACGACGGGACTATAAAACGGAAGTTCAATAGCCAGTAGCCAATACCTTCCGTCTCGTACTTGCTTCAGAGCATGCGTCGTTTTTGGTACGTCGGAACAGCATACAGAGGAGCGGTTTTCCCAATAGGAATTGGTTCCGTTGGAAAAATTTAGAACATGTTCTCTTTCTAGGTCCATCAGAATTTTTGACCTAAAAAAGTCCGATGGGGCATACACATGATTGGAATATACGATAAAAAACTCCCGTCTGACTTTTTCTGTCTGACATTCCGCTCGTGTGTACACGACATAACAGGTTTTCTTCTAAGATTTCCCTGTATTTGGCTCCATCCATCTTCCCATCAACTCTGACCAGCTTCCCTGTCCCCGCTGAAGAAAAGCATCCCACAACATGATGCTGCCACTACCATGTTTCACGGTGGTGATGTTGTGTTCAGGGTGATGTGCAGTGTTCGTTTTCCGCCACACAGCGTTTTGCTTTTAGGCCAAAAATTAAAATTTTGGTCTCATCTGACCAGAGCACCTTCTTCCACATGTTTTCTGTGTCCCCCACATGGCTTCTCGCAAACTGCAAATAGGACTTCTTATGGCTTTCTATCAACAATGGCTTTCTTCTTGACACTCTTCCATAAAGGCCAGATTTGTGGAGTGAACAACTAATAGTGTCCTGTGGACAGATTCTCCCACCTGAGATGTGGATCTCTGCAGGTCCTCCAGAGTTACCATGGGCCTCTTGGCTGCTTCTCTGATTAATGCTCTCCTTGCCCGGCTTGTCAGTTTAGGGCAGGGATCGCCAAACTATGGCCCTCCAGCTGTTACAGAACTACACATCCTATGAGGCCTTGTAAAAACTCTGACATTCACAGATATGACTAGGCATGATGGGAATTGTAGTTCCTAAACAGCTGGAGGGCCATCATTTGGAGACCCCTGGTTTAGGTGGACGGCCATGTTTTGGTAGGTTTGCAGCTGTGCCATATGCTTTCCATTTTTGAATGATGGATTGAACAGTACTCCGCGAGATGTTCCAAGCTTGGGATATTTTTTTATAACCTAACCCTGCTTAAAACTTCTCCACAACTTTATCCCTGACCTGTCTGGTGTGTTCCTTGGCCTTCATGATGCTTTTTGTTCACTAAGGTTCTCTAACAAATCACTTAAGGCTTCACAGAACAGCTGTATTTATACTGAGATTAAATTGCACACAGGTGGACTCTATTTACTAATTAGGTGACTTCTGAAGGCAATTGGTTCCACTCGATTTTAGATAGGGGTATCAGAGTAAAGGGGGCTGAATACAAATGCATGTCACACTTTTCAGATATTTCTTTGAAAACCATTTTTGATTTTTCTTTCCACTTCACCATTATGTGCCACTTTGTGTTGGTCTATCACATAAAATCCTAATAAAATATATTTATATTTTTGGTTGTAACATGACAAAATGTGGAAAATTTTAAGGGGTATGAATACTTTTTCAAGGTACTGTAGCTATATCATCAACATGTTCCTAATGTTTATGGCTGTTTTCAAAAAGTAACAATGTATTGTCATAGGGAGCTGTGGTGCTTAAATGTGTTCTTGTGTACCGACTTTGCTCTTAAAGGGGTTGTAAACCCCCTCGGTTTTTCACCTCAATGCGTTTTATGCATTGAGGTGAAAAACCTCTTGTAGTGCACCAGCCCCCCAGAGCCCCCCTTTTACTTACCTGAGCCCTGATCGATCCTGCGCCAGGGACAAGCACACCCGCTCCAGTTGGTGTCTCAGGTCCTGATTGGATAGATTGATAGCAGTGCAGCCATTGGCTCCCGCTGCTGTCAATCAAATCCAATTGTGCGGGAGCCGGGGGGCGGGGCCGAGTCCTGCTGTCTGTGTCAATGGACGCAGCTGCAGGACACGGGAGTGCACTGGCACGAGTGGCCTGAGGGAGAGCGCTTCACTGAGGGACCCCAGAAGAGGAGGATCGGGGCGACAAAACCAGCTGTACAGAGGAGGTAAGTATGACATTTTTGTTTAAAAAAAAACGAACGTTTACATATCCTTTAAATATTAAACTTGACACTTCCAACACAATAACTAATTCAAAGTATACATAAAGTCAACCAAAACTTAACCCGTTTAAAATGATTTCAACTGCAACTATTAAATATAGCAAATAGGAAACGTTTACTTTTTCCAATAAGGTAAGGTGTTTGGCCACATGACCACGTCCTAGGGTTTGGTCACATGGACTATGCCTATGTGGAGAATCTTCTGAGAGCAACATCAGCAAATTGTTCAGATATTGACTGGTTGATATTGTCTAAGCATCAATACTTTTGGATATCACACGATCACTGCCTTAACATTGTTCAAGTGACTGAGCACTCGAGGCATGTGGAATTTACATATTTACAAATTGCTGTTCACTATTTTGAACTGCTTAAAGTGGAACTAAACCCCCAAAAATACTTACCACCACCTTCCAGCAGTTTAGTGTTTACATTTCTTGATGTCCCTTGTCATCTTCTCCTGGGCCACTTCCGGGTGCTGGGTTTTGGTCTCTTGATTGGCTAGTGAGTGAATGACGTCATCCCATGCATGTGCACAGGAGTAGTCATGTGCGCCGTCAATAAATTTGTTTAGTTTCGTTCCATTCCGTTTCGGATTTCGTAATTCGTGTCCGAAATTTTGTACGAAATACAAATTTTCGCTAGGTTCGTTAACTTTTCATAACAATTACAAATGTTCATTACGATGAATTTATCATTATGACGGGCTCCCACCATCCCTGCGCTGTGCTGACTTCCTGGGTTTTTAACTTTTAGGTTTGTTAACTTTTCGTAACAATTACGAATGTTCGTTAGGAATTCGGACCCGAAATTCGTAAACGAAATTTCGTACAAAATTCGGAAGCATAGCAATTCCTATTTCTGATCCTCCTGAATGTACGAATTTACGTAAATTCGTACGAATTTTCGATTCGTATGAAACTAATCGCACATGTTAGTTAGTTCAGCAGAGCCAGAGGGTGACGGGAGAGCGTGCTGTTGTGTAGTGTACCCTCAATAGAAGACTGGTAGATAAGTGTTTGTTATTACACAAGAGACACAGTATGTCTCTTCTGTAATAAAGAGCTGCCTGCTTGCAGTGTTTTACCATTTAAAGTGGAAGTTTACCCATAACAACTTGATAAAAATAACGATCTTTAGCAAGGAACATACATTTCACATTAATTATTATGCTAAAATGCAAAATATTTGTGTGATGTAAATTGCCTCCAGCATTGCTCTTGTTTTTTCTTGCTGGAGGTTGCCATTTTGCTAAAGCCCAGAGCCCCTGATCAGCAGTAAATCTTTAGGCTGTCAGCAGATTTGCCTCTACAAATTCAGCACCATGCCTAAAAATAGTGCGGGGGAGACAGAGCATTACTGGTACTTTTTGTTCTGAGTTTAGTTTCTCTTTAAGAGATATCAAATGACAGCTAGAATCACATACAAACCCTACTTAAAGGGCCAGTATGTCCCAAAAGTGACTTCTTTGTTATATGTGGAACCCAGTAGGGTGTTTCAGCCCTTGGCTCCTTATAGCGCAAGATCTTGCTATCATAATTTCTGATTCTGATCTATGAATTTTGCATTTTCCTACATAATACAAAATGCATTTAAAAAATCCAGCAGAGAAAGCATCTCATAGTGACCACAGCAGAAATGCATATTTAAGAACTAAAGTGCAAAGACTTTACCAATTAGTATATAAATATATATCATGTGCTTTAGGTCTCCAACATCTACCAGCAATTGTATCCATTTTGGATGGACTAAACCTTTAAAAGAAGTCCATGTGCATAAGAACAAAACAGCCATAAAATCTTATTCTCAACCTCCGCATAGACTTCATCCATCATTGCAACTACACCTTTCTGCTTTTTAATTTACCAAACTAAGACCCAAGGGAGCAGAAAATAAGCAGGAAAAGGCTGCCCTTACCCACAGTGCCCCTTATTCTCTCCCCACCGACCCCCCCTTCTTTCCATTTGTTCGTAACCTGCAGCATTAACACATTTAATGTCAAAAATGTACAGCCACCAGGAAAACTTTGAAAAGCAGAGTGGTTTCTGATCTGAGTTAAATAGCTTCTCCTTGGGGACATGTTGGGTTCTGACAACACAGGAGCTGCTCTCCTTGCAAATTGCAGAAAAGCATGTTTATGACAGGGCCTGGCATCTAATTAGAGCATCTCCCCTCCTTTTTGAATGCTCCATTATGGCTAGGGATGGGGTATAAAATTGCCAGGCTCTGAGCTTACTCAGCGTCTTCATTCTTGAAAAAGATGTTCCCTATCCTGGCTTTGATTAGATTAGTACCCGCTGGTCACCTGAGAAGAAATCAAGCCATTTATGAGCTAATGGTCTGAGGTTTGAGTGTTGAATTTGGGTAAGGCTTGTGGTGACAAACGATGAGGCTTGTACAGTTTGTAGGCTAAGTGCCCAAAACATCCATGATAATACAGGCAGCAGAAAGCCTTAGCTGCGCCTGAATAAGAGCAGCTGCAAGTCTTAAGAACGCTGGTGCGCAAACAAATAAAAGCAGTGTAAAGTAACAGAGCATAATAACGGCAGGCTACAGCTATCTAACAGAGCTGTGAATAATGCATACGATTAGGTTGTGTGAATAAATTAACGTCAAAATACATAGGCTATTCTTCCATTAAAAAGAGCATAAGGCACTGGAGTGTAGTAATACACAGGGACCAATCACAAATCCAGCTTAATAAAATAAAATGAAACCGATGGAACTCTATTTCTGATTGGGTCCTAAGGATTACTACAGACCACTCTTTATTCTGAGTTATGTTTTTCCTTTTTGTAAGCTTATATTGATCAAAACCTTAAAATCTTTGGGCAAATTCTAACCTCATCCCTCCCACTCTACCAAAGTCCCTTTTACATTATCTGAGTCCTCTGCCACATGACCCTCTGTAGAACCTCTCCCAAGAGTGAAGACCGATGGTGATCCACCATTGTAGTCCAGGCCTGCTAATGACTGTTGTTACCACTCCTCATTATGACCCTCTGTGGAACCTCTCCCAAGAGTGAAAACCGGCAGTGATCCACCATTGTAATCCAGGCCTGCTAATGACCGTTGTTACCACTCCTCATCATGACCCTCTGTGGAACCTCTCCCAAGAGTGAAAACCGGCGGTGATCCACCATTGCAATCCAGGCCTGCTAATGACCGTTGTTACCATTCCTCATCATGACCCTCTGTGGAACCTCTCCCAAGAGTGAAAACTGGTGGTGATTCACCATTGTAGTCTAGGCCTACTAATGACTGTTGTTACCACTCCTCATCATGACCCTCTGTAGAACCTCTCCCAAGAGTGAAAACCGGCGGTGATCCACCATTGTAATCCAGGCCTGCTAATGACCGTTGTTACCACTCCTCATCATGACCCTCTGTGGAACCTCTCCCAAGAGTGAAAACCGGCGGTGATCCACCATTGCAATCCAGGCCTGCTAATGACCGTTGTTACCACTCCTCATCATGACCCTCTGTGGAACCTCTCCCAAGAGTGAAAACTGGTGGTGATTCACCATTGTAGTCTAGGCCTACTAATGACTGTTGTTACCACTCCTCATCATGACCCTCTGTAGAACCTCTCCCAAGAGTGAAAACCGGCGGTGATCCACCATTGTAATCCAGGCCTGCTAATGACCGTTGTTACCACTCCTCATCATGACCCTCTGTGAAACCTCTCCCAAGAGTGAATACCGGCGGTGATCCACCATTGTAGTCCAGGCCTGCTAATAACCATTGTTACCACTCCTCATCATGAAAATCTTGCTGTGTGCTGTAATGACGTGGAGGTCAGAGTCAGCAAGGTTGGTGAGAGCTGTTGGGGATCAAAGAGATCAGCACTCCCAGGAGGTTAGTTTTCCAGCTGAATTTGGGGGAACATTTCTTTTCATTGGAGTGGCGTTCAGCAATGTGTGAACAGGAGAGGTAAGTATTCATTTTGTTCTTTATAGGTATGTCCTTTGCTGAAAAATTTAAAGCGGTAGTGAACCTTGTTAAAAAAAACAAAATAGTCCCCCAGCAAGCTCGTCATAATGTGCTAGTATACACCGCATACTAGCACATTATGACAGACTTACCTAAAAAACAGATCCCTCCAGCGGCGCGCTGTCATGGCTAACAGGGAACCCATCTTCACGCGGTCTTCCTTCAGGGTTCGCAGGCTCTGACCATTTGAATGGCCACTGCGAAGACGTCACTCCTGTGCATGCATGTGAGAGTCAGGGCCACGGCACAGCTCTCCCAATGGATGGTATGCCGTCCATTGAGAGCGCAGTGCGCATGCAACGGTGACATCACCGGCTGCTACATTTGTAAATATCTCCTAAATGGCGCACGTTTAGGAGATATTTACTCTACCTACAAGGTATGCCTTTTTAAAGGCTTACTTGTATGTTAAAAGAGAAGTATGGGTTTGTTTTTTCAGTTTCATACTTCCCTCGGTGGATGCAGCATTGGTCCAATGTTGCATCTGTGCCCTGGCGCCTCTGCACTGAGAACCGAGCAATCGATCAATCAGCAGCTCTCCGCTCTGCTCCTCCGCGCTCACTGTAGCACTGAGCTGTGGAGGGGCGAGGAGCGGCTGTCTCAGACTCTCAGTGGCTCGCTCAGAGGCTGAGACAGGTGTCAGTCCAGGCACCTGGCGGATCCAGACTCCCATTGTCGGGATGACACGGTGCCTGGACTGATTTCTGTGACGTCAGCACTCCTGTGATCCATAGGAGAAGTACAGCCAAATGAGCTTTGGCTGGACTTCTCTTTTAAATGCAACAAAGGGAGTTTACTGCCACTTTAATATGAAAGGTTCACCTTAAGGGGCTCCACTGTGTTCACACGGATATAGTTGTGGGTCTCCTGGTTCCTTTTAGTCCGGCTTACCATAGCATATATGGGTTTATTTACTCATTGGTCCTCCAGCCCTACTCTATTAAAGTACAGTATATGTAAACCCTCACTTGTAAAACAACCCATTCAGGTTAAAATATAAATGAAAGGCAAAACATATATATATATATATATATATATATATATATATACAGTATCTCACAAAAGTGAGTACACCCCTCACATTTTTGTAAATATTTTATTATATCCTGTCATGTGACAACACTGGAGAAATTAAACTTTGCTACAAGGTAAAGTAGTGAGTGTACAGCTTGTATAACAGTGTCAATTTGCGGTCCCCTCAAAATTATTCAACACACAGCCATTGATGTCTAAATCGCTGGCAACAAAAGTGAATACACTCCCCTTATAAATGACCAAATTGGGCCCAATTAGCCATTTTCCCTCCCCGGTGTCATGTGACTCATTAGTGTTGCAAGGTCTCAGGTGTGAATGGGGAGCAGGTGTGTTAAATTTGGTGTTATCGCTCTCGCTCCCTCATACTGGTCACTGGAAGTTAAACATGGCACATCATGGCAAGGATCTGAAAAAAAAATTGTTGCTCTACATAAAGATGGCCTAGGCTATAAGAAGATTGCCAAGACCCTGAAACTGAGCTGCAGCATGGTGGCCAAGATCATACAGCGGTTTAACAGGACAGGTTCCACTCAGAACAGGCCTCAACATGGTCGACCAAAGAAGTTGAGTGCACATGCTCAGCGTCATATCCAGAGGTTGTCTTTGGGAAATAGACGTATGAGTGCTGCCAGCATTGCTGCAGAGGTTGAAGGGGTGGGGGTCAGCCTGTCAGTGCTCAGACCTTACACCGCACACTGCATCAAATTGGTCTGCACGTCTGTGGTGCCAGAAGGAAGCCTCTTCTAAAGTTGATGCACAAGAAAGCCTGAAGACAAGCCCACTAAGGACATGGATTACTGGAACCATGTCCTGTGGTCTGATGAGACCAAGATAAACTTATTTGGTTCAGATGGTATCAAGCGTGTGTGGCGGCAACCAGGTGAGGAGTAGAAAGACAAATGTGTCTTGCCTACAGTCAAGCATGGTGGTGGGAGTGTCATGGTTTGGGGCTGCATGAGTGCTGCCGGCACTGGGGAGCTACAGTTTATTGAGGGAACAATAAATGGCAACATGTACTGGGACATACTGAAGCAGAGCATGATCCCCTCCCTTTGGAGACTGGGCCACAGGGCAGTATTCCAGCATGATAACGGCCACTGCCTTGCTAAAGAAGCTGAGGGTATTGGTGATGGACTGGCCAAGCATGTCTCCAGACCTAAACCCTATTGAGCATCTGTGGGGCATCCTCAAATGGAAGGTGGTGGAGCGCAAGGTCTCTAACATCCACCAGCTCCGTGATGTCATCATGGCGGAGTGGAAGAGGACTCCAGTGGCAACATCTGGTGAACTCCATGCCCAAGAGGGTTAAGGCAGTGCTGGAAAATAATGGTGGCCACACAAAATATTGACACTATGAGCCCAAATTGGACATTTTCACTTAGGGGTGGACTCACTTTTGTTTCTAGCGGTTTAGACATTAATGGCTGTGTGTTGAGTTATTTTGAGGGGACAGCAAATTTACACTGTTATACAAGCTGTACACTCACCACTTTACATTGTAGCAAAGTGTCATTTCTTCAGTGTTGTCACTTGAAAACATTCAATAAAATATTTACAAAAATGTAAGGGGTGTACTCACTTTTGTGAGATACTGTACATTAAAGTGTATGTTCAACAGTTCATATTTCTGATATGTGCCTGTTGCACCATGTACTTGTGTTAAAAAGTATTCTGATCTCTTTGTATTTCTTAATTCGTGTGCTATAGCTGGTGATCCTACCAATTCCTCTGCTTTCCGATTTCAAACTAATCACACTAGGAATGAGAACACATCCATCCCAGCGTGATCAGTTTTCTTGCTGTGCTGGGAGAACAGCCTGCCTGTCCTCCGACGGTCAGACTTGTACTGACATGCAGAAGCGCCAGGCTGTGGAGGGGGCAGACAGGTGGATCCTGACAATATTGTCAGGATCCTTCCAGAGCCTGGAGTCAGCTGATAGCAGGATATAGCCAGCTGTCAGCTGACTCTGGATCCCAGGAGAACAAAACTAATGCCGCGTACACACAAGCGGAATGTCCGACAGAAAAAGTCCGACAGGAGCTTTTCATCGTATATTCCGATCGTGTGTATGCCTCATTGGACTTTTTCCGTCGAAAAATTCTGATGGACCTAGAAAGAGAACATGTTCTAAATATTTCCAACAGAACCAATTCCTACTGGGAAAAACGCTCGTCTGTATGCTGTTCCGACGTACCAAAAACGACGCATGCGCTGAAGCAAGTACGAGACGGAAGCTATTGGCTACTGGCTATTGAACTTCTTTTTTGTAGTCCCGTCGTACGTGTTGTACGTCACCGCGTTCTTGACGGATGGAGTTTGGTGTAATCGTGTGTACGCAAGACAGTTTCAGCGGAATTCCGTCGTAACTCAGTCGGAAAAACCTTCAGAGTTTATTCCGACGCCAAAACTGGTCGTGTGTACAGGGCATAAGTGTACACTTGTGACCAACAAGAGTAGTATGGCCAAAAAAACTTTGGCAATACTTTTCTTTTAGAAGAGACATGCTTTATTTCCTACTACAGTCTCATACCTTTTTGGAACAATACTTTCTCTCCCAAAAAGGCGATCCTAAATGATACACTAACACAAGACATTTATTTTCATTTTAAGAAATTAACATGAATGCTTGTGACTTGCCTTCTTTAATGAAAGGAGTAGCACATTTGATTTTAGCTATCTATTATATGTGTCAGCATTTTCCTGAAATGAAACATGAAATTAATTACTAATAAGTGCCCCAATCTTATTTTTCTTGCCAGTCTCCCACCTAGCCAAAAGACACAGAAGGAGAGAGAGAGAGGAAAAAAAAAAATCTTAATCTGGCATTGCAGAAGCGGAAGATTGCTGCTCTGTGGTGGCATCATTAATCTCTGCCTCTCGCCCAACTGGTGAGTCTTGTAAGAAGATAATACAGCAGTGAAATCAGTGACCCAATGCCAATTGGTCTTGAAAGGTCCACCAACCAAAATAGACTTTTGCTGATCAAACACTTGTTAGGAATGGCAACAAAGGAGACTATTGGCTGATCCTGTGAGTGTCTTCACAACAGCTCTGTGCAGGCTCGAGTGATGGATGACCACTCTTCCTTTGAGGGGGATGTTACAAGACCTGGTATGGGGCCTTTTCTCATCTTAAATTTGTAGTCAATAAATCACAGGTAGATGAGGAGACAGCGGAGGTTTCATTACACCTACACCCTGCAGTATCAATCATGGCACAACAAGAGGCTGCGTACAGCTTATTTTCACTTGTGTGCTGCAGCCATTTCCCGGTGTTTGAGGGCTTTGCATTTTGGGGAGCTTAACCTCTTCACTGCCAGCATCACTGCAAAACTCTCCATGACTATTCTTAGATAGTGGCATATTATTTAAATGCAACTAAACCAAAAATGGAATCAGTCCAAACTACACCGATATTGGGGTGAAATAACCAAAGCTATTTCCACAGTCTATCAGGTTAGGGTCCCATTGGATCCTCTGGTCTGTGTCTTAGGAGCTATTGATGAAGAAATATATCCACCACCCTCCAATATAGCAGTGATCAGATTATTATATCTAGCTAGAAAGCTAGTGGCCAGGTTCTGGCTCTCCCCACATATTCCCCACCAAAAATCAATGGGTAGAACAGGTTAACTACATCCTTGTCGGGGAGCACCTAACATATCAGCATAGAAATGCAACTCGTAAATTGTATTCCATATGGCAGGCCTGGTTGGAAACCCTAGGGCTGGCACCCCACGCAATTGGTCCTACATCGGTTGTTACAGGCAGAAAAAGAGTAAATGGTTATGTGAAAAGCCAACTTTGACTTCTAGGAAGGGCACAAGGACATGCTCTGCTATTGTTGTACTTCACCAGGTAAATTCAAGGTATGCACCTTCTGATCATAGGGGGGAGTTTCCCCGAAAGCAGGTAGGATATGGGCGACCTTATTCACTGTTTGGCCCTCGGTTCTGCTGTGTTGGGTTGGCGGGTTAGACCCTGCCCACTTGGCACAGATCCATTTTCTTTTCTTTTAAAGATATGTCATTGTACTTCATGTTGTGTCGTGGTTTTATTTCCTTGACTTGCATTACGCATAATCTTTGGATATAAAAACTGCCTACCTTTTCTTATTATTTTTGTTGTTATGTAACGTGTTTTACTACGAATGGCACAATAAAACTTTTTCTGATTAAAAAAAAAACAAAAAACGGAATCTGTCAACACTTTAGGCCTTCATCACATACCTTTATGTGCCACCATTTATCACTGCACGGTCACCCAAAGCCCTCCCAAACTTGCTATGCCAGTAATGATTTTATTATCATCAATATTTATATAGGCTAGGGCTAGGCCCACTCCCATGTCACAGTGCACGAGGCTGTAGTTTAGTCACAGAGTATTGCTTTATTGGGTGTTTCATTTTTAACAAGTGGAGACACTCTGGTGGGGTTCCAGGTGTCACTGGAGGCTCAAACAGCACCTCTAAAAAGTGTTTATTATGGTTTCCAGAAAATATCTGTTTTGCCAATCTACACTGGTCCAGCTTAGCTGCTTCCACTCTGCCCATAAACATGGCACCACTGCTATTTAGAGAATGGCTTGTTTTTTCAATGAATACAAAGTGTTTTCTAATTAGACATGTGTAGATCGTGACGTCATCCATCCCTCCTCTCCACCTTGTCCTATCAGAAAATACCTTCTATTCACTGAAAAAAATACAAAGTGTTCTTTGAATGTGGCGGTGCCAATCAGGTGACCCCCTGTGTTTAATATGCAGAGGGGAAGCCAACTGAGTAGGACCCAGAGGATTGCACTTATAGCTGTATGTAGTGAGGGCTACAACAAGGATTTTGGCATTCCCAGTGGTCCTCTAGATGTTAACTGCTTCAGCCACGGAAGATTTTACCCCCTTCCTGACCAGAGCACTTTTTGCGATTCGGCACTGCGTCGCTTTAACTGACAATTGTGCGGTCGTGCGACGTTGCACCCAAACAAAATTGATGTCCTTTTTTTCCCACAAATAGAGCTTTCTTTTGATGGTATTTGATCACCTCTGCGGTTTTTATTTTTTGCGCTATAAACAAAAAAAGAGCGACAATTTTGAAAAAAACACAATATTTTTTACAACTGCGGCGGCTGGTCGGCAAGTGGTTAAATACTGATGATTACATCATGCCAAGCTGGAACAAATTAGGTTTGCAATTAAAGCAAAAAATTTAAAGTCAGCAACTACACATACTGTAAATGCTGACTTTTAATATTAGGACACTTACCTGTCCTGGAATCCAGTGATGTCGACACCCCAGCCGATATTTCCATCGGCACTTGGGTGCTGCTGCCGCCATTGCCTGTAAGGGAAACCGGCAGTGAAGCCTTGTAGCTTCACAGACGGTTCCCTACTGCACATGCGCTTTCTGAATGGCCCGGGGGCGGGGGTAGGAGGATGGGGGCCAAACTTCCGAGTGATCTTGCCAAGGCAAGATCTCTCAGAAGTTGGGACGGTTACCTGTCAAAACAGGTACCCGCTCACCCCTCCCCCCCAAAAGGTGCCAAATGTGGCACCGGAGGGGGGGGGGGTAGGAGGCAGATAAATGGAGCTTCCACTTTTGGGTGAAACTCCGCTTTAAGAAAACATTTTATTTAAAACATGTGATCAAAGATTAGAGGTGCTTAATCACTTCAGCCCCGGAAGATTTGGCTGCTCAAAGACCAGAGCACTTTTTACCATTTGGCACTGCGCTGCTTTAACTAGTAATTGCACGGTCATGCAATGCTGTACCCACACAAAAATTGCATCCTTTTTTTCCCACAAATAGAGCTTTCTTTGGATGGTATTTTATTGTCTCTGAGATTTTTATTTTTTTGCGATATAAACGGGAAAAAAATAAAATTTAGAAAAAAAAATGACATTTTCTACTTTTTGTTATAAAAAAAATCCAATAAACTCAATTTTAGTCATACATTTAGGCCAAAGTATATTCAGCCACATGTCTTTGGTAAAAAAATGTCAATAAGCGTTTTAGTTTATGATGGCCTATCTCATTTCTTGAGGTGCTAAAATGGCAGGGCAGTACAACCCCCCCCCCCCCCAAGTGACCCCATTTTGGAAAGTAGACACCCCATAGGAAATTGCTGAGAGGCATGTTGAGCCCATTGAATATTTTACTTTTTTGTTACAAGTGATTGAAAAATGACAAAGAAAAAAAATTAAATAAAGTTGTCACTGAATGATATATTGCTCACACATGCCATGGTTATATGTGGAATTACACACCAAAATACATTCTGCTGCTTCTCCTGAGTACGGGGATACCACATGTGTGAGACTTTTAGGGAGCCTAGCCGCGTACAGGTCCCGAAAACCAATCACCGCCTTCAGGCTTTCTAAGGGCGTAAAATGGTTATTTCTCTCCTCACTACCTATCACAGTTTCGGAAGCCATGAAATATCAAGATAGCTCAAAACCCCCCAAAATGATTTTGGAAAGTAGACACTTCAAGCTACAGTATTTGATGAGAGGCATGTTGTGCCCATGGTATATCTTATATTTTGGCATGTTTGAGCAATATATCATTTAGGGACAACTTTGTGCAAACAAAAAAAAGTTTGTAATTTTTACGAAACTTGTGGCAAAATATAAAATATTCCATGGACTCAACATGCTTATCAGCAAATAACTTGAGGTGTCTACTTTCCAAAAATGGGTCATTGTTGGGGGGGGGGGGGGGGGTTGAACTGTCCTGGCATTTTATGCACAATATTAGAAGCTTATGTCACACATCACCCACTCTCTCTTCTAACTACTTGAAGACAAAGCCCTTTCTGACACTTTGTGTTTACATGGAAAAATATTTTTTTTGTTCCGCTAGAAAATTACTTTGAACCTCCAAAACATTATATATGTTTTTAAAGCAAAGGCCCTACAGATTAAAATGGTGGGTGTTGCAATTTTTTTCCCACAAAGTATTTGCGCAGCGATTTTTCAAACACAATTTTTTTGGAAAAAAAAACACTTTTTTTAATTTTAATGCACTAAAACACACTATATTGCCCAAATGTTTGATAAAATAAAAAAGATGATCTTATGCCGAGTGCATGGATACCAAACACGACATGCTTTAAAATTGCGCACAAACGTGCAGCGGCGACTACATACATTTTTAAAAGCCCTTAAAATCCACTACAGGTTGCCACTTTAGATTTACAGAGGAGGTCTACTACTAAAATTACTGCCCTCGATCTGACCTGCAAGGTGATACCTCACATGCATGATGCAATTGCTGTTTACACATGACACCAGACCGACACTTGCATTCGCCTTTGCACGTGAGCACAGGGGGACAGGGGTGCTTTTTTATTATTATTATTATTATTATTTATTTTGCTTTTTTATTTTATTTTTAAACTGTTCCTTTCATTTTTTAATTTTTTTTTATCATTTTTTATTGTTATCTCAGGGAATGTATCCCCTATGAAAGCAATATGTAGTGAAAGGTACTCTTTATGAAAAAAATTAGGGTCTATTAAACCCTAGATCTCTCCTCAGCCCTCAAAGCATCTGACCACACCAAGACTGGTGTGATAAAATGCTTTCCCAATTTCCCAATGGCGCTGTTTATATCTGGCGAAATCATGAAAGTCATGAAATGCTCACAGCTTCCGTTTTCTTAAGCCATAGAGATGATTGGAGCCATTCTGGTCTCTGATTAGCTCTATCATCAGCTAGTGGAACCACTGGCTGCATTCTCGGGTTCCCTGTTGAGATAGGAGAGCCCGAGTAAACCATAGAATATGTTGGGGGGGGGCATTCCCTCCCACTGCTTGTAAAACCAGTCTAGAGGCTAATTTGCTGCTAGAATTGCTTTTACATGAAAGCCAACCACTGGCTGAAAAGAATGATACCAAGATGATACCTAAATCTGCAGGCATCATTCTGTTATAACCACTCAAAGTCCAGCAACATACCAGTACGTTGCTGGTCCTTGTTGGGCATATATTGTAATGTTCTTTTTTTTTCATGCAGCCTGTGGGCTGAACAAAAAAAAGAGATTGATCGGTGGGAATGCCCACCATTAGAATACCTCCCTTCATCCACCCACTTCTAATGATGGGCATACATGCACCTTTTTTTTTTTTAACCGTTGTGGTGAAATTACCTCGTACAGCGATGGAGTCGCTCATTTACGTATCATGAGAGCAACGGCTGTTGTCAAGATAAATAAATCAGTGCTGCAGCTAAATGGTGTACCTGGAAGGATCCAGTTTGTCCTGAAGCTTTGTATAGCACATAAGCATTCAGCAGAGCCAATTGGAATAAATATACAGACACTTTTTTGTCTGGCCTTATGGGCAATTACGTACGGCGCCAACAACTGGTTGTTGAGGTCCACCTCTCCCATGTTAAGGTTGTATTCATGGACAGAGAGAGGTTTCTCCACAATACCTGCCGCCGCAGGACTTTGGACAGTAGTATCTGCGTGAAGGGAGGACAGAACGAAAATATTCTGTGTATCCCTCCACTTCACTGCTAACAGACAGGCTCTCTCCCCCGTCTAAGTCCGGATTCTACAAGCCGTTGGGGGAAGCCATAGCACGGTGCCACGTGTGCCAATTGCACAATCAAAGAGGTGACTAAAAAGTGGCACGCTTGTGTAATAATTGTCCACGTACAAGTGGTACCCCTTTCCTCATAAACTATAAAACTATATGTATAGCCTGTTACCCTGTCACAGAGCTTATACGTCTTGACCCCATATCTGGCACGCTTGCTAGGAAGATACTGTTTGATAGACAAGCGGCCAGAAAACTTCATCAGGGACTCATCAATGCAGACAACTTGATAGGGAGAAAACAAGGCTGCAAACTGTTGGTTAAAGTGGTTTACAAGGGGCCGAATTTTATGGAGCCGATCATATCCAGGGTCACCCCAAGGGCGACAGAGTTCATTGTCATTGGAATGCATTAACCGCAAAATCTGCTTGTGTCCTGGAGGCAGAGAACACAGGCATATGGTGGGGGGGATCCTAGAAAGGAGTCAAGAGTGGGAGCGCCCAGGGATGGGGGTTACGGGAAGAGACAGACATGTGTGGAATGTGGAGAGGAGACAATAGAATAAAACCAGAGCCACAAAGCTGGAGCGATGTGACTGGTGCACCTGAGAGGAGGTCAGTGACAGCGCCGCCAAGCCAGTCTGGAGGGGGGTCACTGATGTAAGGAGGGGAGTAAATACAATAATGTAAGGGGGCACTGATATAAAGGTTCCCCCTTATATTAGTAACCTCCCCTTAACTTAGTGTATTTACTCTGCGGAAGGTGGTTTCTATTCACCAGAGCCCCCCACATCAGAGTTCCCCCTTACATCATGATCTGCAGCATTCCCCTTTAAATAAGAGTTCCCTTGCACTGTAAGGGGGAATCCTGCAGACTCTGATGTGAGGGGGAACTCTGTGCTGGCTGGGTTATAGTAACCAATTCTACATGTCAATGGAGAAATATGTTTTTTGACTTTTGTTTAACTTAAACACATTGCTAATAGCACTAGCTATGTGTTTATAGTTCAAATATTGATATTTGCACTGTTTAGCACTAAAAGCAGTAATTTTAGGTACTTTTTTGCAGTGTCAGTAAAGAATGTGGATCTGTCAGTAAATGTCACGATTTTTTCGCCAGTAAAAAATTGGTGGCGTTTGTAAATGTTGGCATTCTGCCAGTAAATTTCACTTCGGGGATTGGCAACACTGGTGCAGGTGCCTGCACGTTCACTAACGGAAACAGAAAGTGAAGCCTTGTGGCTCCAAAGCCTGTTTCCTACTGCGCATGCGTGAGTTGCGCACCGCTTTTTGAATGGTCCAGCTTTCTTCTGGGACCTGTATGTCTCCCAGAAGGCAGCGGGGTGGAGAAGGAGGGGCTGGAAGTTTTGTAGATCGCCATACAGAGATTGTGGCAATCTTACCCAGGAGTGGGAGCGGGTACCTGGTTTTGACAGGTATCCGCTCCCCCCGAAAGGTGCCAAATGGCAGCGGAGGGGGGAGGAAGCAAACAGGTGGAGCTTCCCTTTTTGGGTGGAGCTCCAATTTAAGAGATTGTGAGGTTGATTTACTAAAACTGGAGAGTGCAAAATCTGGGCAGCTTTGCATGGCAGACAATCAGCTTCTAACTTCAGCTTATTCAATTAAGCTTTGACAAAAAAAAAAAACTGGAAGCTGATTGGTTTCTATACACAGCTGCACCATATTTAGCATTCTCCAGTTTTAGTAAATCAACTCCTGTGTGTCTGCAGGCCCCAGTGATGGAAATCTATCTCTATTTCTTGAAGTTTTCATTCTATACACTCTAATGCCCTGTACACACGATCGGACGTTGATCGGACATTCCGACAACAAAATCCATGGATTTTTTCCGACGGATGTTGGCTCAAACTTGTCTTGCATACACACAGTCGCACAAAGTTGTCTGAAAATCCGATCGGTCTGAACGCGGTGACGTAAAACACGTACGTGGGGACTATAAACGGGGCAGTAGCCAATAGCTTTCGTCTCTTAATTTATTCTGAGCATGCTTGGCACTTTGTGCGTCGGATTTGTGTACACACGATCAGAAATTCCGACAACGGATTTTGTTGTCGGAAAATTTTATAGCCTGCTCTCAAACTTTGTGTGTCGGAAATTCCGACGGAAAAAGTTCGATGGAGCCCACACATGATCGGAATTTCCGACAACACAAGCCGATCGCACTTTTTCAGTCGGAAAATCCAACAGTGTGTACAGGGCATAAACTATATTAGATATGATAAAATTACCAATGTAATAGGGTTGGTATGGTACTACATTTAAATGTGTACAAATATCTTAAGAGCAAAAAATTGGACTTTAACGCTACCAATATGCAAGGAATTCGTAAAAACCTCTTCTTTAAAGTAGATAAAAAAATATATTATAAAAGCATAATTAAAATAATAATCAATTAACCCAGTGTAAGGGTACATGCACACTGGATGTTAAAAACAACTGCTCTGGACGTCTGTTTCTGGCAGCCAAAAAAAAAAGAAAGCTCGATGTTGGTAAACATGTGTACCGCATCAAGCGCTTGGCCGTTTATTAATTTCATTGGCTATAATAAATGCTTTATTCTGGCTATTGAAATAAAAAAAAACACCCAAGTGGTAAATGCGTCTACTGGTAACGCACATTTAGCCACATTTTCCTTTTTCCTGTCAAAACATTCATATCCTGAACACAATTCTGCAGTGCTCAGGAGAGGAGCATTTTACTGCCTATAAACTCTGATAAAAGCCTATGTGTGCATGGACACATATACTTTTATTAAGTTAAGTTCAGGGGCTTTGGCAAAAAAAATGTCAAAAGCTCCAAAACATGAGTTAAGGACCAGCAGTGGGCATGAGGCCTAAAGCTGGTCAACAACCAGTAGAATTTCAGTTGAATATGTTTGGTTTTGGAATGTTTGCTTCGTTTTCTAGTGTTTAGTGGGGTCAAAACGATGTTCAGTTTCGACTATACTGATGAAAAGATTGAAGGATGGAAAATTTCTCTTGAATGAACTAAATTCTAACTGTGAATGTAGTTTTCATTCTAAAAAATTGTACATGTTGCATTGAAACCTGTTTAATACATCTAGGATTCCATCCAAATGCCAGGTCTAGACGACATTTTAGGGGCTTTCAAAAAAATTTGTAGACTTAATTATTGCAAGAGAGAGCACTCTAGCAAATGTTTTTTTCAGAATTTCTGTATGAATGTTTGAAGGAAAAACTAACCATGTATGGCCATCTTATGTTTTGACTTTCTCAGAAAGTTTGGCATTCAAAGATAAAGAACACATTTCCATTAGAGTAATTGTTCTTCAGGAGGAAAAGTGATCTCCAATAGAAGCCACTCTGTTAATCTTTAACCAAGTGCAAAAGCTGCATCAGCAGACTGTAGCCAAGAGACATTTTCAAAGACAGTGCTCCACTTTCATTCAGCTTTTCAGATGATGCCTGCCACTCAGAACACCTTACAAAAAGACAGAGGAACTAATTTGTGGGGGAGACAAGAACGTGCATTAGAACAAAAGCTTGCGAAAAACCAACAACTTTTATTTCACTTAACAGACTCCTCATCCTGCATTACGTAGGCGAGCACTGCACAACCCCTGCTGCTAGCTCGTTATGTACGAGGACATAAATTCTCCGTCAGTTAATTCTGCAGGTTAGATTAAGATTTAAAATATTTACCAGTATCAGATTAAAAAGAGTACAAATTGTATCCAAACTGTTATATAACGTAATTATAATGTGATCACAACTATATATCTTTCTATAAAGAAATCTACTCGGGAGTTTGGAACAGCCTTGGGAAAAAGTTCAGCTACCATAAATTAAAAAAAAAAGTTCTCTTATGCCGCATACACATGAGCGGAATGTCCGACAGAGAAGGTCCGACGGAAGCTTTTCATCATCTATTCTGATCGTGTGTGTGCCTCATCGGCCTTTTTTTTTTGAAAATTCTGACGGACCTAGAAATGCAACATGTTCTAAATATTTCCAACTGAACCGATTCCTATCGGGAAAACCGCTCGTCTGTATGCTGTTCCGACGTACAAAAAACATCGTATGCTCTGAAGCAAGTATGAGACAGAAGCTATTTACTTCTGCTATTGAACTTCCTTTTTCTAGTCCCGTCGTACATGTTGCACGTCACCGCGTTCTGGACGGTCGGACTTTGGTGTGACCGTGTGTAGGCAAGACCGCTTGAGCGGAGTTCCGTCGGAGAAACCTTTGGAGTTTATTCCGATGGCAAAAACAGTCGTGTGTACAGGGCATTACTGTTCTCCGTGTAATGTTATGCTGTCAGTATGACTTAGTAGAGGAGGTGAGCACGGATGCAATTTTTCTGTATAAATTCTTGGACTACAAAGCAGTTGCTCCCGATAAATCCAAAATGAGTATAGAGGCACTGAAGGGTTATGCAAAGGAGGTAGATAAATACAGCAGCGTTTTTATTGTCAACATTTCGATAAAGCTCAGTCCATCTTTCTCAGGACAGCTGAGTAGCAGCTGTTCCCATTATTGGAAGGAAATAAATAGAGGTGAAGCAGAAAAAAAATAACTCAGCAGTAAAAAAACTCCTCAACGGGGGACAAAATACATATGAGGTCCCATCCACTCTAATTATTACAAGAAAGTAATCTTTCTTAGAGTACCACTTACAGCTAAATACCTATTTATTAAACTGAACTTCTATGGGTCCCAGAAACGTTTTCCTTCCACCGATATCACATAGATTCTCTACAAACATTCATATCCACTATTGCTACTTGAAGGCTCTCTACTCTTCTTCAGCAGGCACCATCAACGTCAGCACCGGAGGTCAGGATTTATTTTGGAGCAGCTAGGCCTCAGCTGTCCATATTGAGGACAGAGTTTAGAGAGGATGGGATTAGGCAAAGCACAACAACGCAAGGGGCAACCATAGCAGCCACACTGGGGCCATAATTGTTGGCTTCACTTAGCAGCCATTTTCAGAAAGTCTGCATCTCCAGTCTTGATCCAGGGAATATCTGATTGCCTCTCGGGGGACCAGGAAGGGATTGGATCATGCTTTGCTAGGATTTTTTGTCTTCCTCTGGATTAACTGTGGGTGTAGGATTGTGTATGTGGGGTTGAATTATTGTTTTTTTTCCCTTTTATTGGTTAAACTAGATGGACTTGTGTCTTTTTTTTAACCTAACTATGTAACTATGTCTCAATGAAAAACAGTACTTCCTTGTAACAGCAGTCGTGCTAATGTGGGGTTAGATGGCGAGATGCTAAAAAACGATTTTACTGATGTACAGACCCCTCTAAAGAAAAGAAGCCCTTTATCCATTCCCATAATTGTTTTGCCTTCTTTATAGGCCCTACGACTTTTATGGACCATATTCACTTAATAGGTAATCTGTCTGTGCAACTGATAACTGCACAAAGTGTGTGGGTCGCCAGTAACCCTAAACATTGCCCTGCTACTGCTTATGTGGCTCCACAGTAAGACACAAATATTTATTAATTTAGTTGTCCATTTGTGCTGAAAAACTGGATCTATTCACATAAACATCACATTGGGCCACCATGTTAGTGGCAGGTTTGAGTTGTCTGTGGTCCCTTTACCTGTTGATCTCAGTAAAAAAAATACAAATCAATCTATTTCAAGATATACAGAATGTTTCATGAACTGGTATTTTTTTATGAATCAAGTATATACTAATTATACCACAAAAAAAATGGGAAAACGAATTGACTCGAGTATAAGCCTAGGGTGGGAAAATGCAGCAGCTACTGGGTAAACAATGCCCATCTGCAGCCTCACTGTGCCCATTTGCAGCCTCATTCTGCCCATTTGCAGCCTCACTGTGCCCATTTGCAGCCTCATTGTGCCCATTTGCAGCCTCGTTGTGTCCATTTGCAGCCTCACTGTGCCCATTTGCAGCCTCATTGTGCCCATCTGCAGCTGTACCTTTGATTACTAAAATAGCTGGTGTCTCCCGCTGTGTTATGCATTCTGTTTGGCCGTCCATTGTAACAAAGCTCTGCTTCCTCCTCGTCCGTGACAGACGGAACACTGATACAGTTTCCCAGCATTGTATCAGTGTTCCTCTATCACAAACAAGGAGGAGGCGGGGCTTTGTTACAATGGGCGGCCGCCGAACAGACTGCATAACACAGCGGGAGACACCAGCTATTTTAGTAATCAAAGGTACGGCTGCAGATGGGCACAATAAGGCTGCAAATGGGCACAGACTGCATAACATAGCTGGAGACACATGCTGTTTTAGTAATCAAAGGTACGGCTGCTGTACAGCTCACTCGAGTATAAGCCGAGGGGGGGGGGTTCAGCCTAAAAAATGGGCTGAAAAACTCTGCTTATACTCGAGTATATACAGTACTTTACCCAGAAAATAAAATATAGAGACTATGTGATTTTTAATAAAATACATAATTTAACAAATACCTGCTGAAAATGAATGTAAAGCTGTTTGTTACAAATTTAAAATAATTTTAAATGTGCCTTCTCGCTTATTTTTGTTACTGCATAGTTGGTCTGGCTTTTATTGTGTTTCAGCAAAATTGAATTTTGAAATTAACAAATGATGGATTAGGTCTCCTCATGCTTTTAATTATCATAGTCTGATACAATAAGCAAGTCCCCTGTGAAGCTGTAATAGAAAATGTACAGTGATATCATCATGCTGAATTCAGGCCTTGATTGCTGTCATCAAGTGATCATAGAGGTCTGAATATTGATCTGGTGTTATTTACATTCTACTGTTTCATTTTTGGTGTCCTTGACAATTTTTCTCACATACAGTATATTACATTTGCAGCGCTTATCCCGAAGGAGCCGCGGGATGTAGCGGGTCCTCTGTTCCTGTGCTGACGACTCTGTGAACAGGTCTGCACTCTCTGACACTCTAAGCTGGGCTGACTATAGCAAATACCAGTGTGTCTATAGATTCAGCTGTAAATCCTCAAATACAGATACGCCAGAAATTACACAAAACCGTAAAGTAGTAGCAAAGTATATTACAAATAAATAAGTTTGTAAAGGGACTTTGCATCGATGATTTAGTAAGAAAAAGATAATATACAACTTTAGCCACTTACGGACCAGCCACCGTTGTTATACGTTGGTATTTTGACGTAGAATACCGGAGTTATGGCAGCAGTTGTCATAACCCCCCGTATTTTCTTCAGCGGCGGGGGGTCCTCTTTTCAGATAAAAGTGGTCTCCGCAGCGGATTCGCCACAAGATCACTTTTATCAGTGGCGGGAGAGGTGCCCCCTCCCGCCGCACTTAAGTTGTCTCCGCCGTTTACCGGAGCCGCCGGTAGCAGCGGTGCCAATCCGATGTTCTCCCCTCAGTAGCATGGTGCCAAGTGAGGGAAAGATGGTCTCCACTTAGCTCCATACCACTGGATGACGGAAGCGACGTCAAACGTCACTTCCACCCAATGGTCTAAAAAGGGAATTAAAAAACAAAAAAGACATTTATTATTATTTTTTTATTATTGCATTTAAGTGTAAATGTGAGATCTGAGGTCTTTTTGACCCCAGATCTCATATTAAAGAGGTCCTGTCATGCTTTTTTTCTATTACAAGGGATGTTTACATTCCTTGTAATAAGAATAAAAGTGACCCAATTTTTTTTTCAAAAGGACAGTGTAAAAATAAAAAGTAAAATAAATAAGAAAAAAAATTTAAAGTGCCCAGCCCCGCCGAGCTTGCACGCAGAAGCGAACGCATATGTAAGTCGTACCCGCATATGAAAATGGTGTTCAAACCATACATGTGAGTATAGTTGCGATCGTTAGAGTGAGAGCAATAATTCTAGCAAAAACCTCTTCTGTAACTCAAAACTGGTAAGCTGTAGAAATTTTAAAACGTCGCCTATGGAGATTTTAAGGGTCAAAGTTTGCCGCCATTCCACTAGCGGGCGCAATTTTGAAGCATGACATGTTGGGTATCAATTTACGCAGCGTAACATTATCTCTCACAATATGAAAAAAATGGGCTAAATTTACTATTTTCTTTTTTTTTTTTTACTCGACAAAGTGTATTTCTTTAAAAAAAAAATTTCGCTTGTAAGACCGCTGCGCAAATACGGTGTGACATAAAGTATTGCAACGACCGCCATTTTATTCTCTAGGGTGTCTGAAAAATATATATAATGTTTGGGGTTCTAAGTAATTTTCTTGCAAAAAAAAAATAATTTTAACTTGTAAACAACAAGTTTGAAAAATAGGCCTGGTCCTTAAGTGGATAATGGTTCATAATTAGAAGATATACCACAGTGGTTAAACAATCACAGAATGAATTGCAATCAAATTAAAAAACGGCAAACAGTAATAATGCATCAGTTGAACAGTTTAGTTAATAGGCTGCAAACAGTGAATGTTTACTAGCCCACCTCTTTCTTAAACTTGCACTGGGCAGTCTAAGTAAGGGGAGGACCTATAGGTGATCTTTACCGCAAAAGTCAGCAATCAGTAGTAGTACTAGACCTTCTGCTGGCCAGCTCGTTGGGGCCCAAGACTTTGTATTGGAGTGCTCGGTGTAGTGTTACTTTTAACGTTTATGCATACAAAGTTAGTGTTCCTAGCTGGCAAATCTGTCCCTCTGCTAGTAAACTGTAGTGTATGGGTGACCAGCAGCCGCTCACCAGTCCTTTGTAAGCAGAGGTTCTCCATCCACCCACTATTCATGGGGGTACCTAGCTCTGATGGATAAATATGTGCATATTCACATGAATAAGCAGGTGCTCATCCTGGAATACGCCTATGAGGACTCCCTTGATCTTCTCAACAGCAGGGACAACCCTAGTTATTTTTCTTACACAAAATTTCCTTTGAAAAACACAGATGTGACTCTAGAGGGTGAAGGTAGAGAGAGGACAAACCAGACCACAGAGCTGAATCCAGTTTATGGAATACTAAAAAATAAATAAGACAAATGAAAACTAAAATTTTCTGGTTAAGGGGAAAAGACGTTGAACTGTATGAACTGCAATCAAGAGTGGGCCAAAATTCCTCCACAGAGATGTGAAACACTCATTGCCGATTAACGTGAACGCTTTATAGCAGTTGTTGCCGCTAAGTGTGGTATTAGGTTTAGGGGGCAATTGCTTTTTCACATAGGGCCAGGCAGGTTTGAACAGCTTTTTTTCCCTTAATGAATTAAATCAACATTTAAAAAACTGCATTTTTAATTTACTCGGGTTATCTTTGTGTAGTATTAAAATTTGTTTGATGATTTGAATTTAAGTGTAATAAATATGCATAAAAATAAAAAATCAGGAAGGGGCAAATCGTTTTTTACAGCACTGTATGAAAGCGGAGAAGTCTATTATGCACAAAAAGATACATGACAAATCTATAGTGTATTGATGACATATTTATCACTGAGAATGTACTTGAAATTGAATCTGAGCTTAAAAGTTTTTTCATTTTTATTATGGGTTTGGTTAAACTGGAAAGTTCCCTGTGAAACGACCCAAATGAACCCCAGGGAATGTGTACAGATCTATTATGTGGAACGGGATGAGTAGAATGATGTAACTTCTTTATGATTTATATGACATGCTCATGAATAATGACAAGATGTTTATTGATAGATGGAAACCCAAAAAGTATTCCATGGTGTTGTCCCTTGCTTGATATTCTATCTAGTGGTCAATTTCATATCATCAGGGAAATGAAGGCAGTACACTAGATACTCGAGTACATTCTGCCAGTTTCTAGCCAGAGTGGGCAAATACCAGTTAACATCTACAGCTAATCTCAGAGAAAATAGAATGGCCACACCACCACTTCCCCTCAAAAAATAAAAAAAAACAAAAATAAGAGGTTCTCTTTGCTGGGTCCTATTTACATAAAGTAAAACATTTTTAAAGAAAGATCTTGGAAAACCTAGCCCACATCTGTACATCTTAGATGTGTGCCCACTTTACGAACTTGTTCACACACTGCACAGAACCACAGCTGCCATAAATGATAGCTTAGTATCTTATTAGGTATCCTATTACAAAGTAAAATGCACTAGTCCTAAACTATTTTATATTCTTTGGAGCAGGGGTCTCCAAACTTTCTAAACAAAGGGTCGGTTTATTGTCCTTAAGATTTCAGGGGGGCCGAACTGTGGCTAGTGTAAGTGGAAATTTTCCTGGCATTAGTGGGAGTAAAAGTAATCGGCACATTTGGTATCAGTGGGAGAAATAGTGTTCCATCGTTGGCATCATAGGGGGGAATAGTGCCCCATTATTGGTGTTAGTGGGAGGAATAGTGCCCCATTGTTGGTGTCAGGTGGCATAGTGTCTCGTATTAGTGGAAGGAATAGTGCCTCCCAGGGCCAGGAAAAGGCAAGCAAAGGGCCGCAGTTTGGAGACCCTCTAGTGCCGTGACCCCTTGATAAAATTTCCCAAGTTGTGGGGACACCTAACAGTAAAATGCATGGGTTGTCAGCACCCAAGGCAAGACAAGTAATTTGCGCCCCTAACCCACTGACATTTAGCGCTCCCTGAGTCCCTTCCACTCGTACAGTATTAAAAACCCTTATGGTACATTTTAGGATGTACCACTCTTTCTCTTTGTTCTTCTTTCTTTCCCTTTTATCTCTCTATCCTAATTTCTTGTTTTTTTCCCCCATCCCTCTCTCTAGCCATCTTTATTGTTCTTTCTCTTATTCTTTCTCTCCTTTTTTCTTTCTTCCTCTCCCTTCCATATATTCTCTATTTTTATTCCTTCTCTTATTCATTGGTGGGGGTGGGATGGGATAAGTGGCAGTGCTGTCGGAGAGCTGGGATGAGTGGCAATGCTAGGGGGAGTTCTGATCAGCCAACTTAGGTGCTCTTTATCAAGGTCATCTGCTAAGAGGCTAAATGGGCGGCCGCGGGCTCCAGGGACAGCCCTGCTGGGCAGCCGCAAAAGGCTGGGAGAGGGGTGCGGGCTTCAGGAACAGCCCAGGATTCAGTGACCCCTGACAAATCATCATTCGACCCCCGAGGGGGGTCCCGACCCAAGGTTGAGAACCACTGCTTTAGAGCATCTCAGTGCAAAACATTGTAGTGCGAAAAATGACCTTGCTTACAAGCTGGAATTCCCTTTATGGTAAAAAAAAATATACAACATGCAAACCCATAGCACTCAACCAGAATTCACCTTTCACTGGTCTGGCTACAGTAAACTGAACCAGGTTTAGCTGGTAAAATATTGCACTCTGCCAGTTACGACCATTACCTGTACAACCTGACTACCCTGAATGTGTTGTAAACTAAATGTGCTTCCCATTCAAGCAGAAATAAACTGTATCCGAGCACCACAAGCTGAGAACAATAATCAACCATTCTGTCGCCAGACACATGTTTGCATTTTTGCACACGTTTAAAAAAAAACATTTTAGGCTTGAAGATTACGGTAAACCCCCAAACATTTTATACTTTCTGAAAGAAGACACCCTAGAGCAAGGGTCCTTAACCCGAGGTCCATGGAGGGGCTTCACAGGGTCCTTGAGGTTCAAATAAAAAGAGAGTGTGTGTAGCAGTAGTAGTAATGGTAGTAAAATATATAGTAGGTAGTAGCAATGGTAGTAGTAGATTTGAGCATAATTAAAATATTTTTGTTTAATTAAGACAAGATGATAGCATTTACTTTTTGTAATGAGTGGCCATTACTTTTTGCATGAAAAGGAATTCGTTTTTTGTTAAGCTTTGTTTATGTGAATATTTCTGGGGAGGGGTCCATAGCTTTCATCGGATTCTGAAACTCAAAAACGGTTACGATCCGCTGCCCTAGAGAATAAAATAGTGGTAGTGCCAATTTTTTAAGCCACAAGATATTAGCGCAACAATTTCCGAAACACACAATTTCAGTAAAAAATACAATAAAGTTAATTTTAGGGCACACAAAGGCAATAAATTACCCAATTTTTGGTAAAATATAAATGATGAGGTTGCACTGAGTAAATAGATACCCAACATCAAACCTTAAAATTGCATACGGGAAATGGAGACAAATTTCAGTCCCCTTTACTGTCCATAGGCGACGCTTTAAAAGCCCCTACAGGTCATCAGTTTTCAGTTAATCATAAATAATGGGCCTAGAATTATTGCTTATATATATATATATATATATATATATATATATATATATATATATATATATATATATATATATATATATATATATATATATATATGTTACATGTTTATTGCAACTGAGGCGTGTAGGCTCCCCTGACCCATGCATTCAGGTTGGTACATGCATGTATTTGGGGGTGAGTTGGGTGGGGGGGGTTCTTGGGTGTTACAATTTAAAAAAAAATGTTTTTTAATTTTTTTTAAAAACGTTTTTTCATCACATGGTATGATTTTTTGGTGACTGGTTCTCTTTTTTGAGACTTCATTGGTTTGAAAGACCCCTGATATCTCACCTGTCTCCCAATGAAACTAATAGAATGCATATCGTGTTTCACTAGCATCTTCAGCTATACTGGCTGGGGAAAGTGACACTAATGCAGCGTACACACGGTCGGACTTTTTGAATGGACTGGTCCGACCGAGTCCGGCGGACAATCCAATCGTGTGTGGGCTTCATCGGACCTTTAGCGGACTTTCCAGTCGCTAATCTGATGGACTTTAGATTTGGAACTTGCTTCAAATCTTTACGTCGTAACTCCGCCGGACCCAGAAATCCGCTCGTCTGTATGCTAGTCCGACGGACAAAAACCGACGCTAGGGCAGCTATTGGCTACTGGCTATCAACTTCCTTATTTTAGTTCGGTGTACATTATCACGTACGAATCCGTCGGACTTTGGTGTGATCGTGTGTAGGCAAGTCCGTTTGTTAAAAAGTACGTCGGAAGTATGTCAAAAGTCCATTGAAAGTCCGTCAGAAAGTCCGTCGGACCAGTCCGGTCGAAAAGTCCGCCCGTGTGTACGTGGCTTAAGACCCGGAAGTGATGTAAGTAACAGAAAGGGGAGATCAGCGAATAGACGTTTGCCATACCTCCCAACTTTTTGAGATGAGAATGAGGGACACCTATCAGCAAAAGTATGCAGGAATAGGACACACCCCTTGCCACGCCCCCTTAAAGGAGAATTGTACAAAAAAAGAAGATTGGTTAAGTGCTTTTTTTTACCACAACTATTCCTTTATATTGGCTTTTGGAATTTACAAATACAGCAATTTAGAAATCAGATGGAAGGTTTAGCGCTGGAAAACACTTTTTAATAGATAAAAAGTGCATTTTATACACATCTATATTGATCAGGCCAAAATGAGGGACAATGAGGAGGAATGAGGGACAGATGGACATTGCTACAAATCAGGGACAGTCCCTCGAAATCAGGGACAGTTGGGATCTATGCGTTTGCTGATCTTCCTTCTTTCTAACTGGCAGCACATGCCATGCTGGTTCTGGCTCCACCAATGGGCATGTGGAGCCCAGAAAACCAGGCAGGGGCAAGAAAGGGGGGGCTGCCGTTAACGGGGTGTATGGAAGCGATCCAGAGTAACTTTTGGTGGCCACAGCAGACAAGGCAGGAAATTCAAAGTAACTTTTCTCAAACCCGATAGTGTGTTGTCACAAAAAGTTTTATAGTGACTCAGATCCTGACAGCACAAGCCATTTTTTTATTTCCAGGGACCGCATACCCCTTATCCCACTAACAATGTCCACAGTACACGTGCACAAGCCCATTCCTCTTCTCCTCTCTAAGCCTTCAGGTAGCTGAGACATATTTTAATTCTAAATCGGTTTTCAAAGCCATTTAAAGAAACATGTAAGGATGCTGTCTTTGAACACAGTTAATGAAAGTAACCCCACAAATTCATTTTAAATAGATGGGAGTAGTTAGAAGCCCAGTCGGCAATTTATGGCGTTCATTACAATCCTGCTGAAGTAGGTAATGTAATGGACTATTACTTTTATCATCATTTTAATCCCTCGGAATCACTGAGAGCTGTTACTTGGCATCATTTCATAAGGGAGTGAGGCAACATTCTAGAGCACTGCTAAGTTGGATGACCATTCTCCTACATTCCATTATGGGAAGTATCCAACCAAAATAAGACGACCCATCAGGGAATACATAATTAATTGAAATCTATATTTAAACCCATATGTGATAGTTTCTTGGGATATGAGCAGCCATTCACAATACCTGGCGACTCATAAACAGACTGCACTACATAGTGATACTGTGCTTAGAAACTGACCGGCCAAAGTATCTAAAGGGAATTTTCAAGTACCACTCTGACTCTAAAGCCGCTCACACACGATCGGATTTTCCAACGGGAATTGTGCAATGACAGGCTGTTGGTGGAAAGTCTGACCATCTGTACGCTCCATCGGACAATTGTTGTCGGATTTTCAGCGGACAAATGTTGGATGGCAGGCTTTAAAATTTTCCATGGACAAATGTCTGTTGTCGGATTTTCCGAGTGTGTGTACACAAGTCCATCGGACAAAAGTTCAAAGTACAAACACGCATGCTCAGAAGCAAGGATGAGCTGGAAGCGGTCGGTCTTGTAAACTAGCGTTCGTAATGGAGAATTAACATTCGTGACGTGGCAAATTATGAAATCTCGAAATGCAGCGCACAATTCTCTTCCTCTTTAATGGGATAATAATGAAGCTGCTTTGCTGGTGATACTGATGGAGTTATTGCAAACAAATTTTCAAAGGCTTTTTTTTCTAGTGATATCAAGAATAATTATGCTTGTTTTTTTTTTTTTGTGCAAGTTACCACAACTCCATTATCCCGTAGTTTTTAAGATCAAAGATACAACTATGTTGGTGTCCCTTGTAATTTTTTTCAAATGTAACTGCCTACTTCCAAAATGTCCTTTGAAGTAAAACACATAGCAAAGTATTATTCTCCACAATTTTTTTATTGTGCATTAAAAAAAGAAAACGAAAACTAGGCATGCTATCTGCCAATAGAACTTAACCAAAAAGTGCATTCTATGCATCTAAAAATATAGAAAATATACCAAATCAAATCATTATTCAACCAAAAAATAAAATAAAAGCCTCATGCATGTGTCCTGCTTCTCAATATAGGGGGTCAACAATGCCAAGAGTTGGTGAAAGCAGGGGTCCGTCATCTGGAGATAATTCCGAAAATCATCTGGTTTATTCTCCTGGAGCTCCCGCAGCAAAGGCATATGACATAATTGGTCACGATTAATAAACAACCAAACAAAGAAAACCTCCTCCTCCTGTTCCTGGACTGGACTGGTCAAAGCAATAAATCCAAGGCCAATAATAAATAATAAGTTATCTCCCCCGATTCTGCAACATGTCTGGTTGACGAACGGCCATTCAGAAACGAACTGAAAAGAGCGAACTGAAAAGAGCAAAATGAAAAGCACGAATCAACACTCGCCAAACTTCTACTAACACAAAATTAGCAGAAAAAGCCCGCGGGGTGGCGCTAAAGAGCTGAAAAACGATCTAGTACGTCAGTACGTTCGTGTTTGTTGGCCGTCAATTCCTTGCCCTTTGTATGCAAGACAAGTTTGGGGCCAATGCCCTTCGGACAAAAGTCAGCGGTTTTGTCTGCAGAAAATCGGATCGTGTGTACAAGGCTTAAAACTCACTATTATGCTAAAAAGTTGAGAGCGATTGTTCAGTCTACCAAGTTGATCCAGATTCAGTTTCTGCAGAGGATCTATTATAGCCGCGTTGTCCCATTGATTTCAATGGGCAGGAGCGGTGAAGGAGCAGTGAATACACCGCTCCTTCACCGCTCCAAAGAAGCGGTTGGCAGGACTTTTTTCACCGTCCTGCCAGCGCACCGCTTCAGTGTGAAAGCCCTCGGGCTTTCACACTGAACAAACAGCGGAGGCTGTTTAGGGGCGGTTTGCAGGCGGTATTTTTAGCGCAATAACGCCTGCAAACCGCCCCAGTGTGAAAGGGGCCTAAATCTTTCAGGGAACTGCTTACACACAATTAATAATTCTAAACATACATTATTACATAGCAAATGTTGACTTTTTGAGTTTGTGTCCACTTTACCTGGTTCTTGCCAAGCTTATAGGGAGATAATGCAGGGGGGAACCTCTCATCGATCCAGGTGGACGTCATATGATGTCCTCCCGGATCATGGCCCGCGCACAGCCACAGGGCTGCGTGATTGGTCACTAGCTGCCTCAACTTGACACAACGGATGACTGATTAGTGTACCAGCCCCCTTGCCGACACCATGTGACTGCTGCAACCAATCACAGCAGGTCACATGACAGTTGTAAACAATGGATTTCTTCCTTTCAAGCCATCCATTGTATACAATTGTGTTGCTTGCTATGGCAGGCAGGTGTGATCACATGGTACAGACTGGGCCAATCACAGCCCATCTGTACCATGTGATTAGCTCTGGTCAATCACAGCTAATCCCAACAAAATAGACTGAGTGAATCGACTTCGTTCAGTAAAATGCTTGTATATAGCAATGAACTTCATTGCTCTATGCCAGGGATATGCAATGAGTGGACCTCCAGCTGTTGCAGAACTACAAGTCCCATGAGGCATAGCAAGACCCTGACAGCCACAAGCATGACACCCAGAGGCAGAGGCAACAGCTGGAGGTCCGCTAATTGAATATCCCTGCTCTATGCAAACATAATGTGTAAAAAATAAATAAAAAATACTGATCACTTCCCCAGAGTAGTACAATGTTACTATGGTAACATTATACTGCTCTGGTCAAAGTGTGTTTAAAAAAAATCGTAAAAAAAAAAAAAAATTATAACAGAAGGAAAGAAAACCGCATTTTTTTTAAACAAAATATTCATTCAATAAAAAAAGCTCTATTTGTGTGAGCAAAATGATACAATTTTAGTTGGAGCACAGTATTGCATGGCCACACAATTGTCATTCAAAGTGCAACAGCGCTGAAAGCTAAAAATTGGCCTGGGCAGGAAGGGGGTAAAAGTGCCCGGTATTGAAGTGGTTAAAAGGGACACCAGTTCTTGTAATAATCTGCAGGTATATACTGTTGACAGCACTACATATGGCTTTCTACAAGATTTTGGTGCGTTTCTGTGGAAATTTGTGCCCATTCAGTCAAAAAAGCTTCTAGATTGTAATCTCTAATGAGCAGGGCCCTCTGATCCCTCCTGTATTGATTTGTATTGTAACTGTACTGTCTGCCATCATGTTGTAAAGCGCTGCGCAAACTGTTGGCGCTATATAAATCCTGTATAATAATAATAATAATATACCAACAAATACTAGTATTACCCCCGTGGTTCCTATAGTCTTAAACTTAGTTTTTTAACAAATATAAACTATACTTTATAATACTGACTATATTAAATCATGATCATGTTCCCAACCAATCATATGAGACAATCCAAAGTATAATTTTTCATTCATTTTGAACTATTATCGTGCAAGCCAGCCTGCAACAGGAAATGTAATTCTGGCTAAAAGCTGTTCTACATTCCAGTTCTGTGTATCAGGACTCTTCCTCTGAATCTGGAGGCATAGGCTAGGCCCTCATATAGGCATAGCTCCCAACTGTCCCTGATTTCGAGGGACTGTCCCTGATTTGGAGCAATGTCCCTCTGTCCCTCTTTCCTCCTCATTTGTCCCTCATTTTGGTCTAATCTATATAGTTGTATATAAAATGCACTTTTTATCTTTCAAAAAGTGTTTTCCTGCGCTAAACCTTTCATCCAATTTCTAAATGGCTGCATTTGTAAATTTTAAAAGCCAATATAAAGGAATAGTAGTGGTAAGAAAAAGTCCTTGTGCATTTAATTAACCTTTTTTTTGTTAATTCTCCTTTTAAGGGGGTGTGTCAGGGGGCGTGTCCTATGCCTACATACGTTTGAAAGTAGGTGTCATTCATTCCCAACTCAAAATGTTGGGAGGTATGATATAGGTATCAAACATTGTAAGCAATTCTGCTTTCATGGAAATCAATGTTACACTCTAAAAAATTGTGCATAAAACATGGATATGCAAGACTGCCATGCAGTCAACAAAAAGAGCTGAAAAAAAAAACTCAATAGAATTGTAAAAGTAAATGAAAAGGCTTCCTTTTTAAATAATAAACATGTTAAACTTACCTATGGGGGCACACCTGCAGGCTCGCTCCTGAGATGGGCTGTGTACATCTATAGACAAACACAGTGCAGCTCGACCCTACAAAAGTAAAAAACAAAGATAAATGAACATAGGAAGATTTGAGAAGCTAATACTAAATTAGTAACTGCAAAAAGTCGCGTCATTCTAACAACCAGTCAGCAATTCATTTAAAAGACAAAAAAGAATGCCTTTCAATGACAATTTAAAATGCTGAAAAAAGTTAGTGGAAAGCAGTTTTTTTATGTGTATTGCTCACCTGACTCCTCTATACAGGAAGCCTTCTACTGCTCATGTACTGCTTTTCTCAGGAGTCTTGACTGGTTTTCCCTTTGATAAAAGTTTTACGTTAGCTTTATCTTGCACTTTGGTGCTTTAGGGGATGCAACATTAAGCTCAATATAAAAGGGTATTTTTTTTTTTTTTTTTTTCCGTTCAGCCAGTAGA